>CAJQZJ010000263.1:0-43523 GCA_907164525.1 Lophiomys imhausi | reverse complement strand
CTGGTTTGTCATTTCTTAGTATTGGAAGCTGCAGGCCCTGCACTTCCTATACAATCAGATATATTTATCCTTCTCAGCTCTCTGAGGTGGTTGAAGAATAGACAGCTTGAGTCTCATAGCTAAATTTTGAGTTGTTTAGGAATCAAGAGGGCGTTCTAGATCTAAGAAGATGGTTATAATAGTGATGCAAGTTAGTATGAAAACTAAGTCAGTTATAGAACTTTAAACTCATGGAGATGGTTAGAAGGTAGAAGGTTAAAGTCAGGGGCCAAATATGTATGAACTGGACATTGGGAAGGTACACCGGGCCATTTAACTCTCATAAATGTGGCATATTTAATTCTGCTGTTTTGTATAGAATTTACTGTTATAAGAGAAAGAACCATTTGTTGGAATGAAAAGAGAAGCTGTTGGGGGGGGAGAGGGTGGAAGGGTGGGACAAGAAGGGGGAATAGGGAAGGGTTTGCGACTGAGATGTAACTTGAAAAAAAAATTAAAGTACTTATTAAAAAAAAAAAAGAAATGCAGTTTCAGTGCTCTGTGACGATGTTCCCTAGTACTGAAAGGGAAGGGAAGTCCTGTACCATTTTAAAGTAAACACCATATTCTAAGATGTGGAAGATAGGGTTTCTACAACCTATACTCTTCATTGAAGTACATAGCATGTTCCTTCTCCGAAGGTGTCGTTCAAGCAGAAAGCTAAAATATTTGGGGAAGAAAAATAAGAAGAATGATTGCCAAAATGATCCATGTCTTCAAATCATTTAAATGATTGGGAGCAATATTTACTTCATTGAAATACACATTTGATTTATTTTAAAATCTGAGAGTGATGAATGACTGCACCCTTCCAAGGATATATGCATGTATGCGTATATATGTGTATGTGCATGTAATATGTATATTATATGATATAGGTATATAATATATATATCACTCTATTTAGAAGGTCTCTAATTAGTGGCAGCAATGTACCACTAGACCTGCCACTAACACATTTGCTCCTTTGAGATAATCATTGCATAGCAACTCATTCTGAGATATAACTATGCATGTAACAATAAATCCTCATACTTTAATGACTGACATATCAGCTGCACACATTACACTTGATTCCTAATCTAACCTTTAATCTAAGGAACACTTCACCTTCCTTCCCAGTGTACAAATATCTCCCCTTGTGAGTAATTATGATTGTTTTCAGTTAGCCCATTGTTTATCATATTATGATTGTGTAAATATTACTCCTGCTTGTTAAAATTTTTTTTTCATCCTTGATTCACTATTCTCTTACTATTTTTTCTGATTCTTTAAAAATAATTTTAAATTTAAATTTTTATTGTTCTTCTTTATATACATTCCATACCAACTCCAGTTCTCCCTACTTTCCCTGCTTTCAGTTGCCTCCCTACCTCCCCTGTCCCCTAGATGTAGTCCTCCTCCTTTCCCTTCAAAAATAAATTAAAAAACAAAACAACAAAAACAAACAAACAAAACCAGGCTTCCTAGGGATATTAACTGAACATGGCATGACAAATTACAATAAGACTAGGCACTAACAGTCATATAAAAGGCTTAGTGAGGCAACCCATTTGGAGAAAAAGGATCCCAAGTATAGGCAAAAGAGTTGAAGGCATCTCAACCCCACTACCTCTGTTTTCTGATTCTGTATTCATTTATATTTTTTTAAAAAATTTACCACATCAGCCGGGCAGTGGTGGCGCACGCCTTTAATCCCAGCACTTGGGAGGCAGAGGCAGGCGGATCTTTGCGAGTTCGAGGCCAGCCTGGTCTACAAATTGAGTCCAGGACAGCCAGGGCTACACAGAGAAACCCTGTCTCGAAAAACAAATAAACAAAAAAAAAATTTACCACATCAACAGGACCTTGGAGATAAGAAAAGGGATTAAAATGTGTTTAATTTACCGTGCATTACCTTAGTAGATTTAAAGATAAAGGTAATAACATTTCTTGAAGGAATTACTTATGAAACCAAATTTCAATGGCCTTCACAAGGAAAAAGCAAAATCATGTTTTAAAATGATCACTTCTGAGAAGGAAAAGTGAAGGTTGGAAAAGCAGGTGTGAAAGCATTCTGCTCAAAGGATTCTCATGGTTTTTCTCAAGTTGCATGGAGTCCTGTGGTAGAAGTTAGGGTTTTTTTTTTTTTTAGTGAAATTAATAGTTCAGATTAGCATCTGGCAGCACATAGGGGAAAGCTTGGCGTCTCTTTACTTACTGATATGGATGGAGCCAGTTGTGGCCAGATTATATGCCCTGTTGCTAAGCAACCTCGCAAGCCATACAGATGACATCATTTGCCATGAGAACTAAGAGGAATGCTGGGAGATTCTGAGAGACTTTGGCCTCTCCACTGAGGATCACAAGAGGGGACAACACAGACCACCCTCTTTGAAGGGGCATGACTAAGACACCACAAAAGCCTTGCAGATGTTGGTAACCCCGAGAACGGGAATGCTGGGAGATCTAGAAGAGACTTTGAACCCTCTGCTGAGAATCGCCAGATGGACTGATTTATAAGCAACAGATCCACGCAGTCTCTCTTTTTTCTTCCTCCTGCCCTCACCAACAGAGAGGTCACACTGAAGAAGACTTCTTCTGCGCCAAAGTAGGCCATTAGCAGAATTTAGTACATCATTAACAGAATTTAGACTGTATAGCCCAAGGCAAAGGCATAGCATAAACCTATTGAGAGAGGGTTCTTTAAAGGCGTCTGTCAGTCTTGAGGCCCCCACAGTTCCTGGAAAGTGATTGAGGCAACCGGAGTTACAAAACTTCTTGGAAAAGCTTGAGACTTACCTGAGCCAAAGACACTGTAGAGCCGAGTCTTAGCTGGTTGAAAAGGATGCCCTCAGTTGGTGGTTGGAACGGACTGACTTTATAAACTGGCCACAAATGGTGGTGAAAATAAACTAGTCTTACGAACTGACAAAATAGGGCCCAACGGACTTTAAGCTTAAAAGATACTACCTGATGGATCTGCTGTAAACCAAGCCATCCTGCATGGACCTATGCTAAGAATATTAATATCCTTTTAAGAAACTTAAAATAGTGTTAAATGTTTTTATATAGGTGTTACAGTGTTTTAGGTATTAAGGTGTTCTTAGATAGATTATAGATTTTAGGTTATAGGATTTAGTTATTTTATAGATGTCTGTTAAGTATTAATAAATAGAAGTGTAATAAATAAAGATATTCTGTTACAGAGCCCCCTTGCAGGAAAAGGTGGAAGTGATGATTAATAGGAAAGGATTTTCCAGGAAACTCTGTGGCTTACAGACAAGATGGCCCATGACATTCTTAGGAGTGACAGAAGACCAGGTCATGTCCTCTCAAGGGCCCCCGAATAACCTGCCCTAACTTCACAGATGGCTGTTCTCTTCCACAAGAGAAAACTGAAAGGTAGCATAATTGAAATCATTTAAACTTTGAAAAAAAACTAGTATTTCTGGCTTTATAAAAGTCCCACATTAGGGCTAGAAAGAAGGCTTAGTGGTCAAGTACTTGCTAATCTTGCAGAAGACCCCAATCCAGTTCCAAGTACCCACAAGATGGCTCCCTGCTTCTTGTACCTCCACATGTCCTCCTCTTACTTCCATAGGGTCCTACTTAGTGTTTTTGAGTACTAAGATCTGGATATATAAGTAAATTCTTAAGACTGGGACAAAAGATAAAACAGTAATCACCCTAGTGCAATAGAGAAGCTTAGAAAGCAAGCATAACATATCGTAAAGCCAATATAGCATACCTTACAAGCTGAACTGCAAATAGCATTTTAAAAGTTCTGATGTCACCATAGTAAGAACACAACATGAGATCCACTATTTAAAAATTATTTGTACATGTGTGAGAAGAGGCAAGGGTGGGAGGAAATGAGGATGATAGTTATGTACATAAGCGCAATGCCTGAAGAAGCCAGAAGAGGGCACCTGAATCTCTGGAACTGAAGTCAAAGAAAGCACTGGACTACCTGATGTGGGTGCTGAGACCTTGCTGAGACCTGAACTCTCAATTATCTTTAATGGCTGAGCCATCTCTCCAGGAGCTGTGCCCACTCCACCCCCCCCCCCTTTTTAACTTTTTATTTATTCTTAGTGAGTTTCACATGATGAAGCCCAATTTCACTCATCACATTAAAACCTATTGCTCAAACATCTTTACTTGTAAATGTTCACTCCAATGAGTCATGGGTCTGGTTTGAGGCCTCTGTCTTCTGCTACACTATCAGTATTGGATCCTCACCTGGACTCCCCTCTTTTATCCTGTTGTTCTCCTGTGTCATGGAGACCCTGCAGCTTTGGATCTTCAGGACTGGCCCCATCATGTGTTCCAGCAGCTCCTAGATAGGGTAGATGTTGGAATGAGGCAACTCAAAGCCCTGGATCTGGGCTCACCAGCCATCCTGGGCTCATGCCACCAGGGCCATCTCTCCTGCTTTGCCCAGGCAAGAGGTGGGGCCAGCTCTCCTGCTCTCATGTCCTTGGGGCTGGCAGCTGGCTCTCCTGCACCAGTGCAACAACAACAAACTCTACCATGTGTCAGCCTATCAAAGTGCTGAGGCATTAACATGGCCTCAGACCAGGGCCATCCATATGGCCTTTCGTGGTAACCCAGGCCTCAGACCTTAAGACAGACCGGGGCTACAGTATGACCATGGACCCTGACATGGCTCCTGGAAGCAGCATGGGCCCAGATGTCACTATGACCTCAAGTGGCAGCACTGGCCACTCAGATCATTATGTCCCCAGGTGGCAGCATAGCCCTCAGACACCAACACTTTCTCAGGAAGTGGCCTAGACCACATCCAGATGGCCTTCAGTGCCAACATGGTCCACAGACATTAGCACAGACCCTGGCAGCCAGAGGATCGTGGACCTAGACATGACCCGTGGCAGCAGCCTAGACCAGGATATCACCATGGTCCCAGGTGGTTGCTCAGGCTCCTCATATCCACCTGTTTCACCTCTCTCCACAGTGCAAGAACTGCTTTGCTTATATTTCTCTCCCATCCCTCCACACCAAACTTTCCCTTTCTCATCTCTCCATCATATATCAACTCAGCTCATTGTAGTGTCACCCTCTCTTCCAGCCTCTCTGAGGCCATGGGGCCCAGGGCAGGCACTTGGGTGTCTCCCTTTACTCCCTTTTTAAAGATACAGGATGTAGAAATAATTTTAAAGGGAAAATGTTCATTAAAATGGAAAAGGACAATAAGCTAGGAAATGAAATATTGCATATACATTGAAAAAAGTTCAATATTTTTATTTGAATAGATTTTACTATTAAAAACAAGACTATGTCTTAGAAAGCATACAAATTGAAGTATCCTTCAGTGCTTTTGTTTGATGATCAAGTTTTATGTACTATTGTGTGCTTTTGTTTCATGCTCAAATTGTATATGCTGTTGTGTGCTTTTGTTTCATGAACAAGTTGTATATACTATTGTGGACATGATTATATACAGGCTTCACTTCGAGCTCAGACCTCTTGGAGATTAAGCTGCATATTCAAGAATCCAATGTCTTTCCAGCTTCTCCCATAAACACCCTTCTTGGGATGTGTGAATCTAATTCATGATCTACTTGCTAACTGCTACTGGGGTACTTTCTTGTCTTCGCAAATGAGTTTTCTGACTTTGACCTTATTTTCCTTTACTACTAACCAGATGATAGTCTGGAATTAGTGCTGTCTATAACCTTCCTCAAATATGACCACTGTTTCTAACCTCATTCCCAACAGTTGGACATTAGGGACTTTGTCCAATAAAGCAGTGATCTCTAGAGGTTTTTCTAGGTTCTTTCTTTACATGTAATAACCCAGTGATATTTCTACATTAGTAATCATTTTCACATCCTTGCTTAAAATTTCCCCAGACGCTTCCCAACCTTATGAAGTTCAAATTCCCTAAGAAGATTTATTTAGGTGGCTGTCCTTACAGTATCATCCCCTGTCTTCCACCCTTTCCCTTCAGATTACAATTTCAATTCCACATATATGTGAATAGGCCATGACCTTTCAAAACTAAGAGTTTTCCATCTAATATGACTCCCCTCACAAAACAGCATTTCCTTTCCCAGGCTACCTCCTGTCCTGAACTGAACTATCTAGTATCCTCTCAGAGCCCCTCATACTAAACCTCTCTCATTCACTCATCATTCCTCACTGCAAAACTTTACTAATGCCTATGGATACTAGACCAAGCAGACATTGAGAGACTGCTTTTAATTGTAATTCATTCTATCTCTTTAATGTTATACCTTATTCATAGAAGGCATTAAATTAATATATTTTAAATTAACTTTAAGTATTAACACATCTAGCCATTTAATATAGACACATTCTCCTTTAAAGGAGAACCTTAGGAAAAATAAGTCCAAACTATTCACTATTTATAAGTAGTTTTAGAATCAATTTTGACATTGTATTGATGTCATAGAATATAGTGGTTGTAAAATGAAGGATATCATATAAGTAGTTTTCTTTGAATAGATTTATGCAAATTTTACCCAAGAAAGGCTCAATAAGGAGGGAAACAATAATATACCAAGTGTCAAGAAGATTAGATTGGAGCAAAGATTCTAGAAGAAACCTTATGAAGATATATTCAGGGAATGAATGTCAAAAATAGTCTGATACCTTAGCATTCTTGTTCTCAAATTCCTAACCACAGTAAGTGTCAATTTGACATTAAAAGACCCAGGACCAGTTGCATGTACAATTAGATAAAAGTGAAAGCTAAGAACAGTCAATAAACCTCTATTTTAGTCTACCAGTATTCCAGCCATCTCACGGTGAGTAAATAACAATCTCCACCTCTCCTCCATCTGTCTGTCTCTCATCTTTCTTTCTTCCTCTCTTTCTTTCTGTCTGTGTCTGTGTCTTTCTTTTCCTCTCCTCTCTCTCTCTCTCTCATTTTTAATTTGTTCCACTCCTCCAGTCTTTTCATTGACATCCTAGGTTACACAACCTAGACCTCTTTCAGGTTTGCAGACATGGAGTTACACTGTTAGCCCTGTGACTGCATCTTAAGCTAGTCAGGACTCTGATGTGTCAGAAATCAAAGAAAACCATTCATGAGACCCTTAAGGATTTGATTAATTTAGTATTTTTAGACAAAATGTTGTTACAAAAATTCATAGTATATCTAATAATCTTAGTGCACTGGAATATGCCTAATAATGACTCAGTGCTGTTGAATAACTTCGGTAGATCTTACTTAACAACTTAAAATGAATTTCCTCTCCTTCCAGTCTGTCTGACAGATTGTCTGTCTGGGCAGCCTTTGCTCCTCCAATAGCTCAGAGGCAGTCTCGGCATAAAGGGCTTTCCCTCTGTCTTCTATTAAGTCCTTAAATGGGGATTTTTTTTCCCACCAACAGCTTAATTTTCTGCTTTTTCCTTACTTCCACACGTAAGGCCTCATTTCCTAAGTGTGGCCTCCTTGAACACCCACATTTCTCACCCAAATAGACTACTAGGGACTGCGATTCTCGGGCTAGCTTATACATTGCTCAGCCACTTCCTACCTGTGTGTATCTGTGGGAGGCCTAAGTTACCCTGTGGGACAGTGTGTCTGGAGCAGCACTTCTGATGCCATGGGTGACAGTTCTACCAAGAAAATGGGAGGGTGCCAGTTTATTATCTTCCTCACTGGGATGTTCCAATAGAAGGTATGTTAGATATCATTCATAGGATGGATTTAAAACTTAAGGCAGTTAAAGGTAGAGATTAGTGGTGCCAGAGCCTTTGGGCACAGGTGAGGCTAATGAACATGGCACAGAACTCAAAGTTCTATGTCCTAGGTTTTGGCCTGAGCCCTGTCTATTTCTAGCTCTAAGAGCTCTGTTTGTTCTGGATTCTTAGTAATTAGTGTTTACAGAATCTTGAGGCCAGGGTCAATGCTCACCCTCTTTCGTCCTTAGCTTCCCACACCATATTGATAGCTGGTACCTAAACAAATCCAGAATGCACTTCATCCTGGAGCTTCATTGCTTTTCTCTGCTACCTTAACTTCTCTGGTACAGTATCTTGCCTCAGCCTTCTATCCCTGTCTTCTCATTCCTTCCTTTTGTATTTCCTCCCTTAAACAGGTAATCCTTGTAAACTCTATTTCATAATAGGAAAAAAGTCCTACTGTCTATGGGCACCTATCTTTATCTCTAGCTATAATCCATCAAACAAAGGCGAAATTACAAAGGCACTCTGATATTCAATTTCTTCTGTTTAAGGGGCCCCATCTCTGCACCCTCACTCAAATCAAAAGAATCTCAATGTGTCTAACCTGTTTCTCTAAACAAGCAACATGTTTAGGATGGCTGTGTAGCCTTGATTTTTCTTACTTTGACTTATTTTGACCCATTATTCAGCTTTAAGAAACTTATCATACATCCCTCTATTTACATACCTTACTTCCCAATGCATTTTAGTACTGTCAATGAATAAAGAACAAAATGATTCTTATGATAATCCATAGTACTAAAGTAAGTCTGAAATGTAGGCATAGTTTTCTTTAATTAGAGACTTCTTACATTGTAAGCCAAACTCACACTCGTATTATTAAGATTTCTGAAAGTTCTTCAGCAACTTGGTACGAGAGTACAATACCAAAAGCACTTCACTTTTTTTCAAAGCAGTAATTAAGCTTTTTAATGAGAGACTAGACATCTCCACACAGTCTAAAAGGACAGACTCTTTCAGAAAACAGTACGATTTCTCCAACCTAATTTTATACGGAAATCAACTACTTTAATCAGGTACAATTAAATATTTGCCTTTCCATGGGTTATATGTAGCTTCACATCAAGATGATTTGTTTTTTACTCTGACTCTAAGCAGTATGGTGCCAAGATGATAGAGGAAGATTCTGAAAAAATATTATCGAAAATATCTACTCAAATAAATACCACAGGATAGCAGAGAGGAAGAAAGTCTTGTGGACTATGAGGACATAAGCTGAAAAATGATGAGTGTTGTGTCTGAGCTATGTAGTTTATCCTGAAGACTGATGGCAAGTGGAATTTGAGAGCCATATGTGGCAAGAGAGATAGATAAAGAGGGGTACAGATGAATTTTTACACTCTTATTCTATCACTAAAGCCAGGACCTCCCAAACATTTGTGAACGTGTTACAAATACCTTATTAATACGTACTTATCCCAAGCCTGCAAACCTGGCCCTTTGCAGTTAAACTTGAGAATTCTTTTATCTTCAATAAGAGTGGCCATCCTAAACTAACACTTCAGAACCATGGTTTAACACATTTATTCTGAAGCTGGAATGGCTGGCATAGAACTTTCTCAGAGTAGTCAACTGATGGAGAAATTGGAGAGCTAGCTAAGAAGAACTGAAAGATTTCAAAGGCTGTTATGCAAAAAAAATGTGCCTTTTGCTTGCTGTTGCTTCCATTTTGTGCTCAGAGACAACAAACCCAAGTGGTGACTTCTGGGTTCTCTCTCTCACATGCAAGACAAGGGTGAGTCATCTTAAGAAAACCCATTAAGTGCTATGAGGTGTTTAGTATTGATATGAGAATTTTCATGACTATGACAAAAAAATCTGAAAGAAATGGCTTATGGGAGGAAGGACTCGTTTGTCTAACAGTTGCAGAGGTTCGGGTCCTTGGTCAGCTGGCTCTGTTGCTTCTGGTCTGTGGTGAAGCAGAACAGTATGATGCTGACTGCACAGCACAAGAGAGCCACTGAGCTCATGAACCCAGAGGGAGGTCCAGAGAGAGACCCCAGACAGGAGACATCCACCAAGGACATGCCCCCATTGTCCTATGTCCTCCAGGTAGGCCCCACCACTAAGTGTTTCCATCACCTCCCAATAACGATTCCAATTATGAGTACAGGCAGGAATCAATCTACTTGACTAGGTCAGAACCCTCACGAACAAATCCATTCAGTGATTCTGGTGGGAACAAGGCTTTAGCAATAGGAGACTCTAAAGTGACAATGGCATTTCAATGTCCTTTCCAATGATCACCATGGCTTCCTTTTTAGTTATGCAGTTCTAGTTCTAAGGGACATAAGGGTCTCTGATTCAGCATCCTCTCATGTATATAGCCTGTGCTCTGGCCGTCCCACAACCATCCCACTTCACATTGTGCCTGATCCCCTGGGTCTTTAAATCATGGACCTAATTCCATTTTCTGACAGTCTGTGCAAATATTAGTCTCCCCACTGTTTTGATATGCAGAGTACCATGATTACGTTTTCTGTCCTGTCTAGTTGCTAAGTGCTTTTCCTCTTCTATTTAATTGCTGTTTTCCATTGTCACTGCCCCCCTTTGTTGTATTATTTTTCCCTGCAATGTTATTACCATGTCTTCCATTAGGGAAGCGCCTCATTTTTCCAAACACTGCCCTTCTGGGTGGGGTCTTCTGACTTCTCATCTAGTCAGGGGTGACAGTTTCTACATCTCAGCCCACCATAGGTTTTGTGCACAGTTTCATGGGAGTGAAACCACACCCATTCATTTACCCCTCGTCTCTGCTGCTATGGTGATACAATAGAAAGCTAAAGTAAGTGTGGCAAACATAGTTAGCTTGCAAAAGTAGAATTGCTCTCTCTCTAGTCTTTTGCTTAAAACTTGCTGACCTTGGGGCTGGAGAGGTGGCTCAGCAGTTAAGAGCACTGACTGTTCTTCCAAAGGACTGGGGTTCAAATCCCAGCACCCACATGGCAGTTCACAGCTGTCTAATCGCTGGGCACGGTGGCACTTGCCTTTAATCCCAGCTCTCAGGAGGCAGAGGCAGGTGGATCTCTGAGTTCAAGATCAGCCTGTTCTACAAAGTGAGTTCCAGGACAGCCAGGGCTACATAGTGAGGCCCTGTCTCAACAAACAAAACAAAATAAAAATTTTCTGACCCTTGGCCCCAGTCTTCAGAAATTTAGGTATGCTTCTACTACTTTAAAAGCTATATTCACTCCAGGTCTACAACAGACTTTTTCCATTTGAAAATACACTTTCCGGCTCTGGAAAAAAGATTATTTTTATTTTATTTTATTTAAATTTAAACTTATCTTAAATAACAAAAACAAAAATTACACATTTAGATTGTACCATGTGAATTTTGATATGTGTTTATTTGCATAATGTTAGAATCAGGTCTAGTATATCTATGTATGTTGAACGCACGAAAATGCTTTCTTCTAGCTCTGCTCTAACATACAGTACATCATTTTTATGTGTGGTCATCTTTTACACAATAGCTCACCAGAACTTCTTCCCTCCAACTGTAACTAATTAACCTGTGGTCATCCCCTTCCTAGTCCTTTCCTGCCCCTCTACTCCCTCTAAGACTATTTTGTCTTAACTCCTATGAGACCTTTCTAGAATCCACATAGAAGTTAGACTATGCCCGTATTCTAGTGATCTCTAGTCCCATTGGTGTTATTGCAAGTGACAAGATTCTATCTTTTTATGGTCAAATAGTATTATTTGTGTATATGTAAGGTATTTTTGTTATATAATTATTAGTGAATGGACATTTGGATTGTTTGCATTTCTTAAGGGTTGTGAATCCGTGAATCCTTCTTCAATAACCTGAGTATTGCAATGTCTCTTCAACATACTGATTCCACTTTCCTAATATATACTTAGAAGTTGGATTGATGGATCTTGTGGTAGTTCAGTATGATGACTCTAGGAATCTCTGTCTTTAGAGTTTCCCACAGTATCTGTCCTAACATACATTGAACCTACAGTCTATACTTTTCTATTTTCTCCACACCCTCACCAGCATTTGTCATCATTTGCCTTTTTAGTACTAGCCATTCCTGGTAGGGTGTCACTATAGTTCTGAAACACATTTTCCTCATAATTTGTGGTGCTTAATGTTTTTCACATACCTGTTAGCTACTTCACTGTCTTCTTTTAAACAGGCTATCATCAATATTGTTTACTACTGAGTTCCCGTTCATACTGATACCAGTTCCTTATTAGATATGTATCTTTCAAACATTTCTACCTGTTGAGTAGGTTATTGCCTCATTCTGTTGATTTTTTTCCCCCATCGCTGTGCCTGGGATTTTCAACTGAAAGTTCTCATTAAATGTTTCTTTGCAAATGCTTCTCATATGGTTTGCTGAAAGGGTCCTCTTCACTGTCTGTCTTTTTTCATTTACCCTTCCCCCCCCCCCCCCCAGAAGAAAGTATCTCTCCCTAACATCAGATTCTTCAATTAGATGTCTTTAAATTTTACATATACTTTTTCCCCCACAAGGCGTTTCTTTGGATATTTTTTGTTGGTTTGGCTGGTTTTAATATGTGTGATACTTTGCTCTGGTAACATTCTCCTGGGTGACCCTTTTGTTGATCTTTCTTTTCATGCTTTTGGCCTTTCTAACAAGAAGGCTAACACTATGAAGCTTGTTTTACCACCAGGAATGAGGCAATAAGGAAGCCAATTTGCCCTCTAAAGGTGCACTATGTGCTCAGTTCAGTGGGAAGTTTGGAGAGCCTGATTTAATTTTTCAAGTCCTAGATGCTTCAGTTTAGAAACAGCTCACCCTGATCCATATCCTGTATTGCTATCCTAATTCTCACTAGGGAGGCCAGTTCATGTGTTTGTCTGGCTAGAGGCTGCTTAGTTGTTAGAATTCTGCTGTTCTCTCCATAAATCTTCCTGACCTTATTTACTCAGTCTCTTCTGAGTTTTAAGTTTCTCTCAAGTTCTGTGGAGTATAGGACACGATCCCTCCAACTTGAACATAATTCTCTCTGAAGTCCTGTATCTGTTGCTGTGACACTAGTTAGCTATTATTCCAGGCATCATTTCCCCTTCTAGAATTCTCATTTGTATTAATCTCTCTCTCTCTCTCTCTCTCTCTCTCTCTCTCTCTCTCTCTCTCCCTTCCTTCCTCCTTCCCCCTCCCTCTCCCCATCCTCCATTCTCTCTGTGTGTCTGTGCATGTGTTTGCATGTGTGCATGCTCATGTGCTTATAAAAACTATAGACTAGATATCAACATCATATGTCATCATCTATTGTTTTCCACCTAATCTTTTAGAAAAGGTCTCTCTCTCTCACTGAACCTTGAACGTGATATATTGGCTCGATTTGTTAGTTAGGCTCTTAGAATTCACCTGTCTCTGCCTCCCCAAAGCCTAGGTTAGAGATATGTAATAGCACACCTGGTTTTTGTGTGGATGTCTGGGGCCTGGAATGAGCTCTTCATGCTTAGGCAAGCAATTTAACCCAATCATCTCCATGGAATCACATTTTTCTAACACTGTTGATGTTGGTTAAAAAATTTTTAAGTGCTCACTTTGCATTCACAAAGCCCTGAATTCAATCCTTAGTAGTTTATTCCTGCAATCACAGGGCTAGAAGAGGAGGCAGGAGGATCTTTCTCTGTTCAAGGTCATTCTTTGCTACCACAGGGAGTTTGAAACCAGCCTCAGGAGGAAAAAGAGAGGCCAAATAAAGCACCTCATTCAATATTACTTTGTAGGATGAATAAAGTTGCTGCTTCCCAAAACATATCTTAGAAAACTGAGAGATGAATTGTTTCAAAGTGTTTTCATTTTTTTTGTTATTTTCTATCTATTTTATTATATGTTTGGTTCTTCTCAAAGCCCCCACCTATTTGGAGATATGAGCACAAGAAATATTCTCTAAAATATTTGTTGAAAGAACAAAAAAATGAATATAGAGAGAGTCAGAAATGAAGACACTATTTAAGAAATGACAGAATCTGCTTTTTGGCTAGTCTTTTGCAAGCTGAGTTCTCTACATCCCCATCTTTCCTTGCGAGACAAAAGCAGTCCCAAGATCCCTCCAATATTCTTACCTTTGCAACAACTCTAGGGAAAGAAAAATAAATTGCATTGCACCTAAAGAACACAAGAAGAGTTTCCTTTATTTACTGTGGTTAACCGATAGTGTAATCCATCACCACAGCATATCTCCTTTGGGTTAATACCAAGGAGATCAATACAAAATGTATCTGCAAGGGGAGACGGGGAAAAGGTGGATGACTTGGTAGTGCTCCTGTGGTTTCTGGAGTGATGATACCCTCAGTTGAAAACATTTGTCCTGATAAGAATTACCAGGAAAACTCAAACATCATAAGCAGTAAGGACTTTTAACTTTGAAAGTGAACGTTGTGTATCACCACCCTTTTGAAAAACTCGTGCTCACTGAGGGAAGAAGCAGTAGGATTCGTAATGATCTCAACAACTGGAATTATTCCAGCTGCCCCTGATGAGACCTCTGAGGTGGGATCCAGAATCCAGCGGCTCCCCTGAAATTCTCCAGCCCAGGGCTTACTACAAAAGTCCTCTTCACAGGTAGAGAAAACAGAATTGGAATTCCAGAGCATTCTATTCCTCAGTGACTCCCTGCATGGCTGAATCTTCAAATTGCTATGCTAAACACATAAAGTACTTTGCATAAGTGATAAATTTACAGGCACAACATTCTTCCTGCAAATCTTCTCTCTCTTCTGCCTCTCCCTAAGAAAGAGAAATATAATTTCAACTTTGTCTTCTCTCTTCAAATTGTTTATCATTGCTTTAGGGTACACAGTGAATGTGTTTTATTACTGATCTCAATTTATGCTGTTTGCAGAACTGCAATTCCTTAGCAGTTTGTCAATATTATCTTTCCAAAAGGAACCAAGCAAAGTGGCAGGATGCATTTTTAATGGCCCCCTGGTGGTAATTAAAATGTCATTTATGAAATAATAGCCTGTTTGTTTTGCCTGAGACATGAAGTACCTGCTCAGTTATACTTAAGTGGCATTGCTTTTTCCATATTGAAGACCTGTACTTAAAGTAATACAAGAATTATGTATATACTAAAGTGTATTGAAGACAAACATGGCAACATGGCTTCTTATATGGAACACTCACTGACAGCGTAATTTCGATCCCTTCCAAGTGGCTTTTGGCTTTCCATTCTTCCCAGCACACCTCCCACCTAAGGAAGCAGAATCTGAAATTAGATTCAATAAAGCATTTTAATGTGAACATTAGGGAAAATTCTCACTTCAGTTGTAATGAGTAAATGTCTTGCTATTGTTTTAACTTTGTTCTCCATTTTGGTATGAAATGTGGCATATGTCAGCATGAGGATTCTGGAGATGTGGTTCCGCTCCTCCCTGCTCACTTCCTTCTCCAGAAGTTTAGATAGTGGTGCTTAACCCCTAGTGGCTTTTGAGAATTAATTTACACAGAATATTTAGATAATAACCACTGCGTAAGTGACAAACATCATGCCAGTAAATGTCATTTAGTGTGTTTTTTAAGGGTCTTCTTCAAAACTCTTTGGGGAAGATTGAAAATTACCAAGGAACAAATGTAGCTTAGGAGTTTGGGGGAAACAACAGCGATTCATTTTGAGATGAAAACACATGAGAATCCACAGTAGGAAATCACAGGTGCGGCCTCTGGGAATGAGGCCCATCCTGGCGCTAAGGAGGTGCGAGAACTCCTATTTGTTCAGCGTCCTGATGATGCTCAAGTCCTTACTCTCTCTTAGCCTCACTGTCTTTATTCTTAAAGTAGGAGTGTTATACTAATAGAGAAGCTTTTCAGGAACCCTGTCTTTTTAACCAGCTCTTTCTGAGTCAATTCTCATTTTAAGTGCCATGAAAAGCTTGCCACTTAGAAAAGTATGACATCTAGAAAATGCTTAATTATAACAAACGCTTTGTGCCCATTGTGAAATGTAATTGAGGCTGTCCAAAGTCAACTTTAGCTGGAGATACTATTCAGTGGTAGAGAGCTTGCTAAGCATGTCCAAGGCCCTGCTCTTTCCTAGTCATTTCCTCACAGGCAGCAAACCTGTCCCTCTGTCACCAGTGCATAAAGCCAGAAGTGAAATTCTGTCAATTCAGCTCCCTTCACGCCTCAAAGATTATAACTTCTGTTTGTACATCCATTCTCCACCTCTATCTCCCACTGAGATACACCCTTCTCTGCACATACATGCTTTGGCTCCCAACAACTATGTAATTTTTATTCAAGGGACTTTGATATCATTAATTAAACTAAATTCCTGAAGGGAAAGCCCATACACATGTATACTATTTCAGAATCCTAAAGTAAACACTCACTTTTTCTATGCCAAAGAAAACATAAAGGGAATAAATATGATAATCGAGATGCAGTATTCCTTGATAATTGTGACAGAACAGAGATGATAATTAAAGTGTAGGGAGAGGAGGTAAAGGACTAATGTTGAATGAAGCATCTAGTCCTCCAGACCCATAATCCTAGATGTCGCTCAGGGGTTTTATTTCATTAGAAGATGATAATCATTATACTCCTTACTTTTTTTGGTAGGAAATAAATGTTTCTACAGATCCCTCACTAGAGTCTCACACCGTGCATCCATACTGAAACACAAAACTATGCCATGAACAGAGAGGGTTTCATTGTGCTTTCTGGGGGGTCTTCAAGATACACAACTTATGTTTGTAGTTCTGTTTTGTTGATCTTTAGCTGATATAAGGAGCCACTTCAAATATAGATTTATACTTTTGTAGACTAATAAAATCATAAGTCTTAGAGCTTTTAAGAGATGTCATGGGTACAGACAGTACATTATGCTCCTCTTCTGCCTTCTCCCAGACTCCACTCTTATTCACTCTCTCTCTCTCTCTCTCTCTCTCTCTCTCTCTCTCTCTCTCTGTGTGTGTGTGTGTGTGTATTATAACATTTTACTTTTTTAAAAGTATACAGCTCCGTGGCATGAAAACTCCTCCATTGTTGTGTAATTGTCACCACTTTCTATCTCCAGAGCCATCTATTGCAACAATTACTTTGAATGTAACGTATTCTGCTTTTAAGTTTGGAGATCCTTCTTTGATGCTACCAACAGATGTTTCATCCTATAGCCGAAATCCAGATAGAATGTAGAGAATGTTACATTACAACAGCAAATAAAGTATAATCAAACTATTGGAGTTAATCTACTGGTTGAGTCCACCCACCTGAAAACTCAGTTGGATTTTCATAAACCTGCTAAATTTTGTTTATAAATAGCACCCATAAATTACGTCTACTTCAGATACTTTCAAGAAACAGTAACTGAAATGGAACTATTAATTGAAAATGTACAGGTAATTAAAGCTTATCTAAAGGTGGGAAGAAATATACGATACTTTTCCATGAACAACACTTTGATGACTGAATTAGCAAATATAAATAGCAGTAGGAAAATAATGATCAGCTATCAGTGCTCAACGATGCTTATTTAAGCTTCCCACCACTCCTGTTAGGGACCGCTAAACGACCTAAATTGGAGCACTCATTAAGATAACTATGATGCAGACACAAACAAAGTCAGAGAATGCCAAAGGTTGCTAAGGATGTAGAGAAAGTGGCTCTTTTATGCACTTCAAATGGAAAGAAAAATGTTGTGTATCTACATTGGGAAAGAGTACAGTAGCACCTCAGAAACCTTAAGAGTTTCCGTACATGCTAGCAATTCTACTTTTTGGTATGTAAATCAGAGTTGAGAGTGCTCCAAGTGGTATTTTATATTGATATCACTACAGTGTCATTCACAATAGCCAAAGGATTGGAAATAAGACCACAGTGGGTGGAAGGTAAGTGGAGTGTGAGATAGCCATAAAATGAAAGCGATTTTGTCTCCAAAGGGGATGCAGTTCCAACAAATTGTACAACATGGCTATCTGGAGCAGTGTAAGCCCTGAGTGAGTGAGGTCATGAGCAAATGTGTGCTTATGACACAGGCATAGTTATGCCAAGGATCCCATACCCTCAGGCTCAGGGAAATACCAAAACCTTTCTGGGGGTGACCGAGTGCAAGCATTGGCAGAATGTGCAGAAAGTGCCCACCATAGCTTTCCCCACCCCAATGTTTATGACCTGAAGACTGCTTCCCTACAGAGACTACTCCTAACTAGACTATCCAAACCAATCTCCTCAACCCAGTTGTATGAAATAAACCCCGCCTTCTCATTTATCTGTATGTAATAACCTTTTCAGCTGTATGCAATAATTCAATCTTTCTGTTTAGCTCTATATAATAAACACACTGAGCTTCCAGGGTGATATGGCTTCTCCACTCAAGTGGCTATAGTACCCAATCCCCGTTTTTCTGTTTGCGTCTCTCATTCCTTCATACCCTCACTGATCCAGTCAGATCCAAGCCCCGAGAGGCCATGTAAGAATGAAGTACACGACTGACTCAACCTAGAAGCTGTTATCCTGAGTGAAATAAGCCACTTAATCACATGCCTTGAAAACTCAAATTCATGAAAACAGAAAACAAAGCAGCACACATAGCAACAGTAGAGGGGATGGGAGGTTTGGATTTGATGAGCCTAGAGATTTTTGGTTTGTAGAAATGAAAATGCTTTTGAAGATGGTGGTGGTAGTGATTGCACAATGGGAGAGTATTCATGCCACTGAACTGTAGCTTTTAAAATGATTAAAATGTTAAACTCTATATCATGGATGTTTTGAAGCATGTAAGTAAGAATAGAAACTTAACAGGAGGGAAGGACGTAATGGCTTCCCTGCTTTAGCTCATTCTAGCCATACACAAGCTAGAATTAACCCTATTCATTGCGAGTCACAGTGTTGGAGTCACAGTTGTTTGTGAAGACCAAAGCATTTTGTTTGTGATGTGAGGACCAAAGCATTGTGTTTGTGATGTGAGGATGAGTGCTCCAAGCTCAAACTTCTGATGGGACCCCACAGTCTTTCCTACTGTGGTAGGTATCAGGGCTGAGTTCAGCAAACTTCCATGCTGGTTCTGAGAAGCCAACTGAATACTTTTCCAATTGCCCTGAGATGGAAGACACTAAAGTTTCTGGATACTTACCAGGTACAAATGTTGAATTGTCATTCTACATGTGATATCTCCTGAAGCTAAAGTAGGTCACGCTATTGACATTTTCTAATTGGGTAACAAGCTGGGGGAAAAAAAAGCTAAGTAGTTTGACCACAGCTATATAATTTGTTTCATTCAGTCATGATTTCATAATAAAGGTTATGTATGCATATATGTGTACACAGAATCACCAAGTCTCTAGATCTAAATGATGTTGAAGCTGATAGAGTCTACAGTGTAATGTTCCTGTTTATGCTACATGAAGTTAGATTTTACTTACATCTTGCTATGCAAGACTACAAAGTAGCCTCATTCTGTCAGCTGTCTCCCTGGTATTCCTGTTCCTCTCCTAAGGTATTTCTGGTGGTCTGTGGGTAGTGGTGCAACCATGTTCCCAAACCAGTGAATGAGGTATGTAGTTTCTCCTGTAGGTGCTGATGCTGTTCTTTAATAGCATGCCTCTTGTCAACATGACCAATGCCCTCACTGTTTGTCTACTGGGTGCTGTGGCACTATCAGCCACTTGCCAGCCTCCACAGGAATTGTTTGACCTTCTACACAGTGTCACTTGACACCTCTATTCCTTTAGTTAGGCACCACAGTCCCCCTGGGTACTTATGCTGATGGCACTTCCATGCCTACCTGCTTTCTGAGGTAGGATTCCCTTATTTCGCTGGGTACTGCCATAAGGATAATCATCTTTGGCCTGAAACCATCATAAACCAACGTACAATGTTTGTTGGAAGTGAAAATCCTCTCTCCTTCTTGGATAACTGTCTTTAGGAAGAGCATCAAAGATTGGTCCCCTGTGTATCAAAATGTGGCAAGGGTTTAGCAAAAGCCTCCTTTCAAATTGTACTCAGATTCCTTGATCTTCATAAATTACCAGCACAGCTCCAGGGATTTGATATAGAGTCAGCTTGAGTGGCAGACACTAAACCATACATCACACCATTCCTCTGCACTACTTTTAAGATTATTACCATCTCAAAGTGGCTCTTTGGTCACATGTTCCTTTCTGGAAGTTCCTTTACCTTGCATGTGCATGGTCTCCTGACCGGCCTGCTTCCCCATTCATCTGGCTCTTCCTAAAACACTTAGCTTCCAGCAGCATGTTGAGCTCAGGTGCAACCCGAGTGCCTCACTGTAAATCTGTTGCAGCATGTAAATCTCACAAAACCCAGTGAAACACATACCATTAGGTTCAATTTAAAGATACAGAAATTGATTAGGAAATTCAGGGATAAACAGGACTTTTGCCATTACTCTCTCTCTTTAAAAAGCAAAACAAAAACAGCTATGCTGTTAACATCAAAACATCTAACTGGTGGCAGATCAAGATTCAAGCTAACATAAGTCCCGGTACTTTCTAAGCACACGGCCTCATCTCCTAGCTCAATGCTTCACCTCCTGAGCTCAGTACAGAACTTAATCCCAGTCACCTGCCTTAGTCACCCAGCGTAGCAGTGCAACATACAGGGTATTGCTCTTAGGGACCCTAAATACTCTATTTTGTCTTCATTGCCCACATGTTCTGTGATTCTGCCACACAAAGAGCTTTGAGGACCTCATAATGTTATGTGGGAAAGTAGCATCTTCCATTTCTGAGTGCTAACCAGGAGACTCCTCCCTAAGTCCACTGCTGTAATACCCATTCCTTAAGATTGGCTCCTGCTCTACTTAAAAACTCCTTTTAAAGAAGCCAAATGTTCTCAGGGCCTGAGCTGACTTCAAAGCCACTCCACTGATTTGGGTTAGAGATGTTTAAGTACTGTTGGTTATTATGTTTTGTTTTGCTGTTTTCCCATCACAACTGGATTATGTAAGTTTCCTATTATTAAACTGTGCTTGATGACCTCTACTGTTTAGAAGGACTGGTGTGGTTTATTCTGTAGGGCATCTCAGCTCAGTGCAGAAAATAAAATTGTCTCCATTTGGCTTCCACTGAACTCTCTCCATCCTAAGGACTCAATTAGCATAGACAAGAGAAATGAAACTCACCTTTAGGTTATCATCACATTCTTTCCTGCCAGTATATGATTGTTCACCTCAATACTGTCCAGCACATTAGTGCTTCTAATTATAAACAGATCAGGGGCAAGTTTTTATTTGCAACTTCCTCTCAGGGAGTCAGGCTGGGACTTTAGACTTTGAGGTTGTTCCTTCCAGCATTCAGAATGGATCTAGCCTTGCCTTCCTCACTCTGTTTCCTGACTGAGGTGAGCAGAGATGTGTTTTTGATTCACTTGGGGAAGAGTTTTTATTTTTAAAGAGTGATAGAAAAAGGCATGTTTACCCCCCAAAGGCTGAGGTTTATTTTAGATATATTTTGTTAGAAAGTATTTTAGCAAGCCATTTCAAAGTGAGCTTTTAATAAATAATCCCTATTCATTTCTGTGTTCATACTTCTTAATTAGTGATTGGAGGGGAAGTTGGCAATTCCTCTGAGTTTCTACTTATGATAAGGGAACCTCAGAATTTTAAATCTCAGAAATGTAAATAGCAACCAACTAGGGGCAGCTTCATTAAAACATTAACATGCAAGGAGCTGGGTCTGGTGGCACGTGTCTGTAGGCAGCAACTGGGAGGCTGAGACAGGAGGAACATGACTAAAAGGGACAGCCTTGGCTACATTGCAACTTTGAGTCCAGCCTTGCTACAAAAGACTCTATCTCAATAGACAAAACAAATGAAAACACTGAGGAAACTAAGCAAAACTAAGGGTCCTAGACTTGGGTTTTTGTGGGAAAAAAATACCTGGAGTAAACCATGGAAGGAAGGAAGAATTGTATTATAGTTTATAATTCCAGAGGTTTCAGTCCTTTGTGATACAGATGGCAAAATGTGGAGCATAGGTGCTCACTAGTGAATGTGGGAGGGGAAAACATGTGCATGAGCAAGAATGAATACATGAATGAGTGAGTGAGTGAATGAACTATGCCTGTAGTGGTAACCTTCTCTGGAAGACCTACAGACATACAGAGGTCTGCCTTAACATGTCTTACATCCTTCTCTATCCAATCATGTTACAAAGGAAGATTAACCATCACATAGAGGCAAACTGAAGATCCGGTAAGCTAATGACAGGGCCACATCAGTCTTCCTGATGTGTTAAATAATGTGTTCACCAGTCCCATTTATCTTCTAAAATCTTATTATGCTTCTGACCTCATTTGCCTACCAACAATCTATATTATTGGTGTTGTTAACATAATGTTAGTCACTCTGACAAACATATCCTGAAAACTCAGTGCTAAGTAAATGTTAGCCGAATAACCATCTAATTCTTGCTGAAGCAACAATCCAATGCATGTGCTCCTGGCTCAGTTGCTGTCATTCAAGGACTCACTTGGGTACCAGGCTCCTTCCATATGCACTTCTGCCTTTGTCAACAAGGGGTTCTCAGTGTCAAGGATCTAGAAAAGGATTGTTTACGACATTGTCACCAGTGCACACCACTCATATCTACGTTTCATTTCCCAAGTATAATTTTTATTTTCCTCTACACTCCGGATGCCACAATCCCCTTTATTTATTCTTCACAGCCATTTTTACAGAACTCACATTAATAAACTTCTGTCAGTGTGGAGAAGGGTAATATTTATGAGACACAAATCTTTCCTTGCTGCATTACTGTCTGATGGCTCTTAGAAGTCCTGCATACTCTATGGCCAAAGGTTGTTGTGGGTTATTGTTTACATGCTATTGTGTTAATGGTGTATTTTGCTGACATGGATAGAAGCTCACTGCTTTGTACCTGATAAGGTTGAGAACACACTCCTCAAAAACACAACCACTTGGCACTTGAGAAAATGGGTCAAACATGAATGAGAAAGTGACAGTAGTGATTTTCCCTCTGCTCTTTCTTTCCTAAAGTCATAAAACCTGGATTTTCTGACTTTCTTCTGAAATAGTACAGACTCTCATGTGAGATGAGCTGCCAAAAACCCAGAAGAAAGGGTTGTCCCTGAAGACACAGGGAAATAGAGCATAAGCAGGCAGGTCTTTGTAAGTCTCTGTCTTACAATTGGATCATGCCCCTGCATCCAATCACACCTCTGCCCAGCTGCCCACTTCTTCATCAGTATAAAAGTACACGTGTCTCTGGTTGCTTGGTCTCATTTCCACATGGAGGCTCTTGGACCACCTAAATATATATTTACATTTATAATGTTTTAAAATTATGTTGACTAGAATGACTAAGGAAGGATACAGCTACATATTTACAGTAAGATCCTCAAGTAAGCATACTAAAATAATAGCACCAGTGGGAAATGATATTAGTTAACACTTGTGAGCTCTAGAGGAAGCACTGTTCTGTTAATCTACTTTTGATTCCTGTTGAAGGTATCAGTTCCAGTTTCAAGAGGAGGTATTTCTTTTATCATAAATGCCTAGCCATGTAAATATTAAGAAAAACCTTCATCCCTACAATTTTAGCCAACCAATTTATGACTTTTTTTTTTTGAGAAAGTGGCCTGGGAAATGATCTTCCTCCTGAAGACTGATATTATTTCCAGTCTCTCTGATGTGTTATGTCATGCTTGCACAGATATGCTTCCTTTTGACATTATATAACTAGAAAACATCAATGACTCTAATGACTGTGTGTGTGTGTGTGTGTGTGTGTGTGTGTGTGTGTGTGTGTTCCTGATTGTATTAGGAAACAACTTGGTGTTAGAAAGGACATGACAAGAAGTTATGTCTTTATTTTCTATGCTGAAGACCCACTAGATGCAGGTTTTATATAAGAGCTGTAGCATTTCCTCATTTTCCCCACACTGGTCCACTGTTGTGTCACATAGTCCCCAAGTAAATGCTTGCCTAGAGCTCACAACATCAGTTAATAATTCCATCAATATCTCTGAATGGCTTTTTTTTTTGAGGATTTCATTATAAAGATGTAGCTAAAAGTTCACATCCCCGGTTATGCATCATTATAATTAAAATACTGTAATTAATAACTAGATTACTTATCAATTGATTAGAAATGTTATTAGCATTAGGAGTGAACTGTCATTGTCACTTGTGTTCTCATTACTTGGTTGGGAATGGTAGGGATATTGGATATTTGTCCACTCAGTAGATGTGGATAGGTCAGGCTGAATATATTCATGGTTTTATGTTAAAATAATTTCAAAACAACATAGAGTTATATGGATGATACTTTTCCCTATTCAGATGCTTGCTAGAAACTGATTGAAAAGAAAATTTCTGCAGTCTTTCTATTCTAAATCAACTATTGTAGCAGTGGTTTTCTCCAGAAGATTCTGTAGTAGAAGTTAGGTCTATTTAGTAAATTACTATGCAGTTCAGCTTGGCGTCTGGAAACGCATAAAGCTTGGTGTCCCTTTAGTTCCTGAAATGGAGAGAGTGCAGTGAGATTATAGTTCTAAGAACTGCCCTGTTGAAGGGGCGTGGCTAAGAAACTGGAAAAACTGCGAGAGGAAGTCAGTTTGAAAAAAATGAAGAAACCAGAAATGCTGCAAGAGGAAATCAGTTGGAAAAAATAAGAAACCAGACAAAACAGAGAGAGAACGTCAGTTGGAAAAAAGAAGAAACTGGACAAGTTGTAAGAGGACATCAGTTGAAGTAACAGAAGAAACCAGACAACATGTTAGAGGATAGCGGTTGCAAAAAGAACAAGACTGCTGGAGAAAGAGTTCCTTAAAGGCTTCAGAGCACCAGAAGAGTGAGTGAGGTGAACAGAGTTTGAAAACTGTTCAAGCAGCCCTCAGTTTGGCAGTTGGAAGAGACTGTCTGTATAAACTGGCCACTATTTGGTGGATGAAATAGGCTAGTCTTGTGAACTGGCAATGTGAACCCAATGGACACCAAACTTAAAAGGAACTGCCTGCAGGGACTGCCATAAATCAGGTTATCCTACATGGACCCGTGCTAAGAATAGTAATATCATTCTAAGAATATTTATATCATTTTAGGGAAATTAAAATAGGGTTAGTTAGGTGTTAGTACATAGGTGTTGTTAGGTAACCATAAAAATAAATATAAATATAAGTGGTTATAAATAAAAAAGTTTAGGTTACAGGATTCTTTTTTTTATTGGTTCTTTGGGAATTTCACATCATGTGCCCAATCCCACTCATCTCTTCTTCCTTCATGCCTGCCCTCTACCCTTGCAATCTCTCTCCCAACAAAGAGAGGAAAAAAAAAAACCTCATTGTGGAAGCTGTATTGTGTCACAGTGTCTCCCACAGTATACCCTTTGTCCACACTTCTTTGGTTGGAAATGTTCATTGCAGTGTCTCGTTCTAGCATGGTTCACCATCAGTACCGGAACCTCAATGGTACTTGCCTTAGATATCCTATGTTACCCTCTGTCATGGAGATCTTGTAGTTTTGGATCTGCAGGACTGGACCCTTCATGCACTCCAGCAGTTCATAGATGGGTTGGATATTAGAGTGGGCCAATTCAAAGCCATGGACCTAGCTGGGCCTGTGAGGAATCTGAGCTAGTCAGCTGCTCCCACACCCTCGGAGCAAGATCTCCTGCCCTACCCTGCCTGACCCATCCAATTTCTGCAGCCAGCAAGGGTCAGAGCCAGCTCTCCCACTCTCATGCCTTAGGGCTGGCTCACTTACAACTCTCATATCCTGTGCTGCCCAGGTGAGATGCATGGTCTCCTCTCCAGAGTGCTGTAGTGGGTGAGGGGCAGGGCCAGTTCTTCTGCCTGAAGAAAGTGGCAAGAGGTGAGGGGGGCATCTCTCCCTCACCCATGTCACTACAGAGCAGGCAAGTGACGTAGCCAGTTCTCCCATGCCCATACTACTGGAGCTGGCTCACCGGAAACTCCCACAATGTGCTGGGCCTGCTCTCTGGAGTACTGCAGCTAGCTAGGGGCCGGGTTAGTTCTCCTTCTCTCATACCCCCAGGACAAACTCTCCCATAATGCCCAGCTGAGGGATGGGCCAGTTCTGCACAGTCCTCAATCATCAACATGTCCCCAGGAGGAAGCCCATACCAGGGATAGCTGCCTAGTCTTTGGTAGTAACAGACCCCTGCTGCTATAGGGTCATGGGCCCAGACTTAGCCCCTGATTAAAGCACAGCCCAGGAGCCCACCATGGTCCCAGGTGTCATCACTGGCTGCTCACATCAGGCTGTTCCTTACCACCTTCAGTTTTCCTGTTATGCCTCTCTTCATTTTGTACACATGCTTCTGTTTCTTTTCTATTCCATTTCTTCACCACTTTCTTGCTCCTCTAGTGGTACCTGGGATCTATGAGTGTATGGGATCATCTCAGGAGTGGTCTCAGGAATGCTATGCCCCTCCCATGCCCACGTATTTGTGTCACCAGGCAGAAGTCATCTCAAACATCATATCCCCCCACCCCAGGCCTGTACAACACTGAATTGGTAGTCATTTCAGACTAGCTGCATATTCAGGCACCATGGTGCCAGACTGGTGGTCATCTCTGGCTTGCTCCTTGCCCAGGCCTGCCCAGGTAGCCCCATATGAGGATTTTTTTTGTCTTGGGCTCACTCCTTCCCAGGGCCCATGGTCCTAGGTGGGGTTCTTCTAGTCTCTTGTTCATTCCCAGTCCTGGAAGCCTTTGTTGGGCCTGCACAACACTGGACTGGTGGTCCTCTCAGGCTAGTTCCCTGTCCAGGCCCTCTAGAGCCAGAATGGTGGTGGTCTCAGGCTTGTTTTTTTTTCAGGAAGTGTTAGGCTACTAATCAGATGTTCACTAGTCAGAACACTGAGCTTGGACATAGCTTCTCTCCTCCCAGCCACCTACTGACACATATGTAACACAGCAGACACACCAGCAATGCCTCTGGGGGCAGAGAGGATCCTTATGGAATACTTCAAGACTCATCTTCTAAAGCAGTTCAAGGTGTTCTTATTAGACTATAGTAGATATCTAGGCAGTGGGCAGTTCTACAAGAAGTGGCTTCGAATTCCAATTGTGTGGTGTCTTCATCAAAGGACGATAACTTTCAGAGATGAGAGACAAAGTGCAAAGGGCAGTCAGTAACTTGTGGGAAGGCAAACAATGGGTAGCTAAAGCAAGTCAGGGAAGCCTATTACTGATGGTTCCTCAGTCACCGTCTTCAAGCTTATGATGGCCAATACTTGTGTTTGGTATTTAATCTTTATTTCCTGATAGAATGCAGCATGATGCATTTTATCTTTGCAAATCCATGTCTTGCTTTTAGGCAAATAGAGGGAGAGTTTGTGTACCTACTGTGTCTTTACTGTCTTCAGCCCAGAAATCTCTCTTACTTTAGGGAGGCATATCTGGATTCCCACACTGTTAGTTTGTGTGTGCCTGTTGCTAGTCCTTCATGCATTCAGTATGGATTGGACAGTTTTGTTGTGTTTGTCATGACACACATGACTGGGAACAGAGCTGTAGATAGGTATTGGTGTATTTATGTAGCTTCTAGTCTAGTACAAAAGATGACTGGGCCTGAGGGAAGCTCCATAATGTCTTTAGAGTGACTGTATGAGCAGAAGGCTTAGGGTGGACACCTGCTAAGGATGAAGGACCTGTATGGAGACAGAAATCAATGAGGAGATCCTCAAGGAGAGGAAGGTATGGTTGGGAAGGAGAAATTTCTTTGGAAGATTGGAGAGAGCCTCAAGCCCACCTGGAGAGAGAAAGCCTCCTTCAGTGACAGCCTTGAACAGTGGCTAATAATCCAAGTAGAATTTCAAATGGAAGGATAAAAGGAGCTAACACCCCAGTACCCTAGAAAGCAGAGTGGCAAGACATCACATTTAGACTCTCCTGAGGCACCTTTTCTTCTTTGTCTGTCACTCTTCCCTTGTCCTCTCTTTCTATGTGTGTATGGAAATAATTTCATTCTCCCTCAGAAGACTTCTTCCTCTTTTTTCATTTATCTTTTTTGTTTTTTTAGGGTTTTTTTTTGTTTTATGTTTGTCAGCCTGGTAGTGGTGGCAGTGCAAGCCTTTAATCCCAGCACTAGAGAAGGAGAAACAGGTGGATCTCTAAAAATGTTCATTATATTAGTATGACTCTAGGGGTTTCATTTACTCATACATTTACTTTATGTAATGCCCATGTACTTTATCTTTATTATATGTAATGCTTTTATTTCATGACACATGCTCTCAAAATCCAAATCAAACCACCAAAACAGAAACCTCCTTCCTTCCATATAGTTGTTTCTTCTTAGAATCTTCTTTCTTGATGTCTATTAATTTTTTAAGTTTTTACCCTCATCGTGAACACAATCACATACCATTACCAAGCTTAAATAATGACCTATGGCCATTCAAACAAATGCACTTCCATTCCCCAGAATGTTTAATATTTGAAATGAAAGCTAATATAATGTTTCAACTATAGGGTGTATAGTTGAAAGCTTTTTTTCTCTGGTCCTTTATGCGTAACCAGTAACCATTTTGTTAATGAGCCTTAAAATAAGGATATAGATTTCTAAGTAACGTGAGGTTTTAGAGTTTAGGATTCAAGCTACTTTCTTTAAAAATTAAATGTAATTCTTCTAGAGAAATAGTTTTATGAATTGTACTTTATTACAAGGTAAGTAAAAAATTCTACAGAGCAATAGTTCTCTTCACAAATTTTCAGCTAAATCATTATGCTTTTTTCTGTTTCTTATCTGTAACAGTTCATGTTGCTGAACTGTGCTAATGCCAGATCTGTCCAGCTCCCTACCTTTGTGGTAGTTCTCATTTTAGACAGAGATGTGCTTGTCCCTCCTCACACCCATGATCATTTTTATTGTTTAATCATTTTGATCACATCAGTCGGTTCATGTTGTCTTCTAAGTTGTTTTCTACAATTTATACTGACTGTGTAGTTGGTGAATTTCATTTATTTTTTTATTTTTATTGGATTAAATGATACAAATAAGTTAGATAGGAAATAACTTACCTCAGAACCTGCTATGTGGAAAATATCATGCTAAGTACTTGGTAGAAAAGTATTAACTTTTCCCCAACTACAACTGATACCTCTCAGATAGGAAATAAAGATTAAAAAGAGAGAGGCATAGAAAGTCTATCTAACAGTACTTTTATGGCATGGAAGCCTTCAGAAATGAAGACCAATTTAAGCCAAGTCCAACTGAAGAAGTGAATAGTTATGGAGAAATAAGACTGGGTAGCAAAGTAAGGCTTTAACATGAAAACCTGGAGGGAGTTTAACAAGACTGTCTGGCCAGTAGCTTCCCCAGCTCTTAGTGCAGCACTCCTTCCCAAAGCCCCTGGTTCTGTGACTGCCTTCTATGTGAAATAGATGAAAACACATTTATATGCCTCATGACTTCCTTCAGGGAAGTGGCTTCTGGTGTCTAAGATATCTTTCAGGAAAAAAAAAAAAAAAAGAGTAGGACAAAGAGAGGAAGGAGAATGCCAGATAGACCTTGCTTCTGACCTCATAGTTTCCTTCAATTTGAAACATTCAGCACACCAAGATATCAGCTTTAAGATATGCACACTCAGCCCTGACAGGAATATCAGAATAATAAAATCCAAACACAAACCCCATTTTAACTGTCAGCTCCTAGAGGAAAGAAGCAGACTGTGAATTCTTATAACAACCCCACATGCCTGTAACCCAGAACATTAGACACTTGTGTGTCCCAAACACTAACTGATGTGGAATCTTGAAATGGTTATTTGTCTACAGCAAGATGAGAAAGAAGACTTATGGGGTGATGTTATGCATTCTAAATATTAATTAATCTCCCAGAAGCTTGTGTGCTATACACCAAATGAAGCTGTGTTAACTTCCCTGTTAACTATTGTCTCTGATTGGTTAAATAAATGCTGAGGCCTGAGATTGGGCAAAGACAAAGGTAGGTAGGACTAAGGTGCAGGGGATTCTGAAGCAGAGAGGTTGATGGGAAGAAGAAGCCTTCAGATGAAGTAGAAGAAGCCTCCAGTGGTAGAAAAAAAAGAAGCTCCAGAAGAAGTAGAAAAAGAAGCAAAGACCAGAAAGGAGGACACACTCCATAGGTTAGAGAAAAGAAGTCATTCCACATGGCCAGTAACATCAGCAGAGTGTGAAGAATAACCCAGGAGACATATGTATATATGGGGTTTTATTTGAGGAATAGAATTATGAACTAGCTTAGATGGGCTAAGATTGCACAATCCAGGCCAACCCTGTTAAAATCTATCAGGTGTCTGTGTACTCATTTATAACGGCTGGTTAAGGATTAATACTGCCAAACCGTTAAATATAATCTAAATATTGGTAAATACTTTAATTAATTATTTCTACAAATGATGTCCAATGTAATTTAATTAAATTTTTCTACAGAAGATGCATTGTGTAATGACTTATTTTTTTGTTTGTTTTTAAGTTCCTCCTTCTGGATTAAAAGTCGTTCCTATATTCTACTGTGGTAGTAGCTTTTATGTACATGTTGTATCTAGACTTAAAAGCTGACAAAATATTATATCTACATGGTTACATAGAGCCAGTCTTCCTGTTAGGATATTAAGAATAGAGAGTGTGAGGATGGGACTGAGAGAAGTGAAGGGAGGGGGCTGTGATGGAGATGTAACTTGAAGTAATAAATAAAAGTAATAAAAGTTAAAAACATGTTCTGTGGAGGGATACTGTCAACTCTCCCTCTTCCTGCTATTCTCTTCCTTTCCTCTGATTTTCTTTATCCTTTATGCATTAGTTGATTTTAGGATTGTTTTTCATTTATGCAAAGAATGTCACTAGAGTTTTGATAGAGATTGCCTTCATTTGTAAATTACTTTTGATAATATAGCCATTTTCATTATCTTAATCTGTCAATCAGTGAGTGTATATATTTCTCATTTTTGAATCATCTTCAATTTCTTTCTTCGGTATCTTGAAAATATTCATTTTATAAGTCATTTCCTTGATTAGGTTTATTCCTTGTTCTTTTGGGTTGTTTTGATTTGAAGTTATTTTTAATGGTCTTGTTTATCAGCTTTCTTCTCAGAATGTACATTATTGATAAATGAAAAGCTATGAACTTGGGGATATTGATTTTTGTATCATGATTCATTGATGAAAATGTGCATTAGATCTTGAAATTTTCTGGTGGAATCTTGATAGTTTATTATGTACAAGATCATATAATCTGCTAATAATGATAGTTTGATTTCTCATTTACATTCCTTTTATTTCTTTCTCCTGCCTCATTGCTATATTGAAGGCATAAAGTCCTTCTCTAAATAAGAAAAAAAACAATACCCTCATCTCCTTCCTTCTTAGTGGAAACCCTTTGAGTGTCTCCCCATTTAGTATAATGTTGGCTATAGATCTGTCACACATATTCCTTTCTTATTTTCCTTCTATTCCTAGTTTCTTTAAGGCTTTTTATGAGGAAATTTATTTGTCTTTGTCAAAGCCCTTTATTGGTTATTTTTCCTGGTCCCATGATAAAAATTCCCTGACAGGAGCAACTTAAGGACAAAGGGTTTGTTTGGATCAAAAAGCAAGGGTAAAGTCAGGATGGTGGGAGGTCTTGGAGCAGGAGGGCTTTTTTAATGTTTAAATGAATTTATTTAATGTTTGTCTATTACTTCAGGTTACATCTTCATCACAGTGACAGTGTCCTCTTTCCACCCCTCCCAGTCCCGCCCTCCCACCCTCTACCCCCTATCCTTTCCATTCCGCTCCTCTGGAGTGGAGTGTCCCTACATATCAGTCCCCTGCCCCAGTTCAGCAGTCATATGAGGGCCAAGAGCCTCCTCATACACTGGGGGCCTACAAGGCAGCACCACTAGGGAAAAGTGTCTCACTGGCAGGAAACAAAGTCTATGTTCCTGTTCCCTTTGATGCATTGGCTGTAGTATAGTTATCCTGTACTATATGGCTAAAATCCGATTATAAGTGAATAGATGCCATCAAAAGCGCAAATGACAGCACATGCTGGCAAGGTTGTGGAGAAAGGGGAACATTCCTCCATTGCTGGTGGGAGTGCAAGCTTGTACAACCACTATGGAAATCAGCCTGGCAATATTTTGGAAAACATGGAATAGCTCTACTTCAAGACCAAGCCAAAATAATTTTGGGTATACAGCCAAATGATTCCTTACCAAATCACAAGGACGTTTCCTCATCTATGTTCATGGCAGTCTTATTTGTAATAGCTAGAAACTGGAAACAACCCAGATGTCCCTCAACAGAGGAATGGATAAAAAAAAAAAAAAAAAAAAGAAACTGTGGTACATCTACACAATGAAATACTACCCAGCCATCAGAAACAAGGAAATCATACAATTTGTAGCCAAATGGATGAAACTAGAGAAGCTCATCCTGAGTGAGCTAACCCAGGCTCAGTTGGAGCAGGAGTTTTAGGCAGCTGGTCAAAGCACATGATCAGTCAGGAAGCAGGAAATGAATGCTCTTGCCCAGCTAACTTTCTCTTTTTAAAAAAAAATACTTAATTAAGAGTAAATGTGTATGATTTTATGTGTACCACTGATGTGCATGTTGTCCGATGAATGAGACTGGGAGAGGGCATCGGGTATATTATGTAGTCTCATGTTCTCAGTCACTTAGCAGAAGAAGGGAACATGGATGCAAATTCACATATCTAACCACAAAGCTATTTGCAATTAATGCTTGCTGGGAAAGGACTGGTAGCTCTCCAGTGGAGTGCCACAAGGTATATTAACCACACCAGGAAAGGGTGTTCAGGAATAGATGGCCAGTACAAAACAGGCTCCTTCTTTGTTTATTTGTTTTATTGTTGTTTTGTGGGATTTGTGTTTAACTTTGTTTTAGTGTTTTTTTTTTAATCTTATTGGTTTTTTTTTGTTGGTTTTGACTTTCGTTTTAATTTTGGTATTTTGAAAGAAGAGGGGAGGTTAGTAGGAAGAAGGAGAAAATAAAGTTTGACAGGGAGCGAGGTGGAGAGGATCTGGGAGTAGCTGGAGGAGGGGAAAATATGATCAAAATATATTGTATGAAAAAATAATAAAACACTATCTGTTACTGATAGCGAAGTGGATTTTCTAAGGTTTTCTCTTTGTGTTGATCCATGGTTTACCCCCTCTGCAGCACCCTTAGACTGAGAGAACACACCTCAATTGAAGCTTAGCCCCCCAGAAAAGGATGATAAACTCACTCTATTTCTGTTCTATTTTCCTAAGATCCCTTTCTTTCCTTGCTACTGAAACTAGTATATTTCTTCTGTCACCTACCACCTAGGGCAGCTGTTCTCCACATATTTCCTATTCATCTCCACTGTAGGAGGAAGTATTAATATTTATAATTGATACATGTGATTACTAGAACAGTGGAGTTATTCTTTAACTCACCAGTTATAAATAAACACATAGAAACCTGTTGGGTTTTAATATAGCCTTAAGCACTGGGATAGAGCAGATCTTATCCTTCTAAGCCACCCCCAAGCTAAAACTCCCTTAAATACATTTGATATGATCTGATCCTCAGAGCAGGCTATTCTTGGACATGTGCACTTCTCTCTTACACCTATCCCATGGCATCTGCTCTTTCTCTTCCCCTTCTCCTCCATGTGATCCTTTCACCCTCAAAAAGCCTAAGAATCTTTGCCCGCCTACCTCTCTCTGTCTCTCAGCCCATGCTGTAGGCTTTATTCAACCAATCAGGGATAGATTAACAGGCAAGGTTACAAATATCATTTTAGGTAGCTGGGTATGGGCTGCTACATAAAGCAAGACAGAGGGGAGGCAATTAACATTTGATTACACACAGCAAGACTGAACTCCGTTCTGTTGCTTTATGCTTGGGTGTTGTGTACAACCTTCAAGGATCCCAGTCTTGTTAGTTTTGATTACTGAAAAATTTGAAAAGCACTACTCAGGTATCATTTAGAGTGACTCAAACTGGATTTGTTTGTTGGTCTCTCATACCTAGATTGGCTTGTGGGTTCTGAGGAGCTAGACTGTGATTTCCTTTCTCATCATATTGTAGAAAAGGTATAAAGAGGAGCCTGACCTACAGCTGTCGGCATTGTAAGTGATGATTACACAGCAAACCTGTCTTGGTCAGGTTTCTTCATTACAACAAACAGTACACCCATTTTCATCCACTGTAGTCCTTCCATCATAAATATTCAAGAAATCTTGATTGTTCAGCCTATACTTAAGAGAAGTGGGGATTGCCCCTCACTTTCCTGAGGGAGTTATATAAGCATAAATTGCCGGAATCCTATGTGAGAGATTTGAGTATTCTTTTTTTAGATTCATTTGTTATTTCTTCAAGTTACATTTCAATCGCAATCCCCTCCCTACTTCCCCCTCCAGTCTCACCCTCCCACTCTCTTCCCCCTTAACCCTTCCATCCACTTCCTTTTTTTAAGTTTAAGGTATATCTTCTCCCCCCCCCCCACACCACCAACAGCTCCCCCTTTCAATCCAACAAATGGCTCTTTCTCTTATAACAAGAAATACAATGCAAAACAACAGAAATAATTAGGCCACAAATATGAAATTTGTATGGCTTAGCATACACTCCCAATGTCCAGTCCATATGTATTTGGCACCTGACTTTAACATTCTACTCTCTAACCATCTCCATGAGTTTAAAGTTCTATATCCGACTCAGCTTCCATCGTAACTTGCATCACAATTTTAAAAACATCTTCTTAAATCCAGAACACCCTCTTAATATCTAAACAACTCAAAATTTAGCTGTGAGACTCCAGCTATCTAGTCTTCAACCACATCAGAGACCTGAGAGGGATAAATGTATTCTTAAATTGGGATATCTAATTTAGACTTTGGACTACAATCTAATAATTGAATATTTATTTTGTTCCTCTCACTTTGTTTTATTCACTAGCAGTTTGCTTGCTTGTTTGTTTGTTCATTTGTTGTTTGCTTAGTGCAGTTCTTGAGACTGATCCCAAAGCATTATACAGGCTAGACATAACATGCTACTGCAGAACTACATCCTGAGTTCAGTATCTATTATAAAAGGAAAGGCTAGAGAGATGGCTCACCAGTTAAGAGCACTAATGGCTGTTCTTCCAAAGGCTTGAAACCCCCCCCACCCCCAGCACCTACAAAGTAGTTCACAGTGATCTGTAACTTCCCTTGCATGGGCTCTGAGACCCTCTGCTGACCTTGTCTACACCAGGAATGTATATGATATATGTCCATGCATACAGACAAAACACCCATACCCAAAGAATAAGTAAATAAATGAATGATAGTGATTGTTGTTTTGTTTAATATTTTATGGGGCCAAAATATTTAATAACCCTTTGCTATCACTTTCACTAAAGGAGAGACTCTTGGAGATGCATTTTTTCACCTAGCAAAAATGAAAATTTTAAGCTGCAGTGGTAGACAGCAAGTGCTTATAGAAGAGGCTGTGAGATCATTTCAGACTGAGAATTCATAGAGATGGCATTACAGAGAAAGCAAAATTTAAGTATAATGTTGAAATTTTGTGGAGATAAAGCTTAATCTATTTTCTAAAGCTGATTGTTTGAGTTGATAGCCCTTCATTGCAGATAATGATTCCATTTTATCATGTTGCCAATGCCTAAAATTATGTTTGAAGCTCAATTCAATACTGCCTTATCATCAACATGTCTCATAACACTTCATAGTAAATCATATTTATCACTCTCTGCTGATGGCAAAGAGTATAATTCTACTTTAGAAGAAATTCAGAGTGGGTCAGAATGTTTCCTACTTCAGAAAGGTATAGTGGATGACAATTGCTTGATGATGTTCGCTAGCATTTCCTCAGGGTCAGGATTCGCATATATATTCAGCAAGTCAAGCATCCATTATGGAGCCTTTAATCAGCTACAGCCCCATCCTTATCAGAGGCAACTTTCCCTGTACAAGATATAAAAGTCTTGCAGTTAGTTTGATACAGTGAATACACGTGTAAACTTCTTCATATTCCTCCAACACTGCTGAAGTGACAAGAGAAGTGGGAAAACATAGACGCCTATATAAAAGGGGACAATGAGAAATGATGGGCTATACCAGAACTGGCAGGAATACTGTTTCTCTCTGACTGTATCAAGAAATAACTGACTGTAATGAAATGTAAAAGCTAGTAGGAATGCCACAATGCTGATTAGGAAGAAGTCTGCACTCTCCTCTTGCTTCCTTCCCCAGAACCCTGAAAAGTCTTGGAAATGGGAAGTACCCAGTCTGTTGAAGGTGGGGTGAACCATGGAGTTCAAACAAAACTATGAAAAGTCTGAACATTCACCAACTGTGGCCATTCTTCATCTCTTTCCCATCAGATACTTCTTTTTCCTTAATGTAGCCAAATATCATATGGCAATTTACTAGAGAAATTTCATTACAGAAACTAGAGGCTGGTGATAGTCATTGCAATTGACAGGACTTAGAGCCAACCTGAACATATGAGAATGAAGGAGAAGACAACATTTCAATCCAGCTCCTATGAGACCTAGAGCCAGACTTAAATCCACCCATTGGTAACTGGAAGACTAATTGCTCATGATACTTAGCATGGCTCCCCTCTTCCAGTAAAAATGCAGCTCTCATTCCAGGTAAGGTCTACTGGGAACTGTTCACAAACCATACCCATTCACACCATGAAGCCAACATTTTTCTCATCTAATTTGAAAGCATATCAAAGCTCCTTAATTTGATCAAACCTTAAATGTGAAAGACAGAAACCAAAATGCAGATCCAAAGAAAACTCAACAGAATATGGAACAAATAAAGAGGCAGGGAAAACTGTACAAATACAAATGCAGCAAATGTCCTAAGAAAGAATCATTAGCTTCAGAATAAGAGGGTGCAATGAGAACCATTTTAGAGTGAAACTTAAAAAACTTATAAGAATGTTATTGAGATATTGGTAGGGTTATTTGCCAAAAAGTGAAAAATGTAGGCAAAGCATGAATCAATTCTGACCTAGGAGTCCCTGAAGGAGTGGAGGAATCTGAAGAAGAAATACCTAAAGAAGAAACTCTAAAGTTAGTTATCTCAAGAGTCATTGGCCTATAAAAATTATAAAACAAACCTCAGCATACATCTTTATGAAACTTAAAGTGTTGGAGGAAGGTCTAATACTTTGACTCTAAAGGCTGATTTCAATGCTGAGATCTGGTTACCGCCCCTTCTGAGGGATTCTCTTGATTGGTTAGTAAAAGTCACTCATGGCCAATTAGCTGGGTAGAAAGAATATAGGAAGGTGGGACTTCAGAGACAAAAACAGAAACCCTACATTTTACATAGATGAATCTGTCTTTCCTCCAGGAGAAGCAGACAGATGTGTTTGAGAGCTCTGGAAGGTAGCAACAGGCCACATGGCTGTTTGGGATTAAGTGGTCCAGGTTAATTTAGATTAGCTAGTTGGGAGTCTGTCCAGCTAAGGGCTAAATGTTGAAACATTAAAAAGTCTTGGTGTATTTAATTACTGGGGAAAGGGCTGTGGAGGCCTAAAGGCTGCCAGTCAAAGCAATCCAGGCCCTTTAGGCTCAGGCTGAACTCCGGTGGTTGTTCCTTCAGGCCTCCAGAAATTCTTCTCATCTAATATAATAGTTTATTGTTATTAAAGTATCCAGCAGCTACCCTGCCAGCTTCACTGTCAGACCACATAGCCAGGCTGTCTCTCCAAGCATACACTTCTAAGGCAAGCCAGGCCTGCCGATCTCACACCAGGCCATCAGCTGCCCCGCCAGCCTAACATAATAGCTTATAATTATTAATTAAGATATTAGTTAACAGAGTTTAGGTTGCAGGTGGTGAAGGCCACCCTTGGTCCAGGGCTTTTTCCCCAGGAAAAATCAGGGCACCAGTTAAGGTGGGTCAGCTTGCCAGCCTCCCGCCAGCCCGCTAGCTGCTCCGCAAGCCTAGTCTTACAGTTTATACTTATTAATAAATATAATTGGTAACTAAATTGCAGTTTCATTAAGGCACCAAGAAAAAGAAAAAATGTGAATGTTTTCAGAAAGCAAACATTGGGTATGCATAAGGAGTCAGGATAAAGTGATATGCTAAATCTGAACAGATTAGAAATGTGAAGAAGACAATGGAGGAAGACTTTACATTCTAATAGAGTCAATTTTTCACCTAAAATATAACAAAAATGACAGGTATTATAGTAATATAAACCTAAAAAATGTAAGGACTCAAAATATTTGTCTCTCAAGCTCTGTTTCTTGGAAAACCAGAAAAAGGGACCCACCAGGAGAAAAGTTACAGATAGGATCCAAGAGTTTCAGGAAACAGGTTCATCCAGGAAAGCAGGAGCCAATGGAAATGTGTTCTTAAACACAGAAAAATCAAGGAGCCAATGGAAAACTGTTCTGTTATCAGTGAGGGGCATCTTGACCCTCCAGCTATGTAGCAGAGCAGGAGAGTAAGCATGCCAGCTCAGAAATGGGGACCAGAAACCTCTAGATAGAGGCTCTAAGGGAAAGTGGAACTAAGGTCAAGCTGATGAGTGTGGAAAGATAGTGTTTAAGGAAAAAAAAAAAAAACAAGTTGTAGAAAATAAATATGAAATGAAAAAAAAAATGAACCCAGGGTGTAGTTTATAGAATTTGTGTAACAGCCGGGCGGTGGTGGCACACGCCGGCGCACGCCTTTAATCCCAGCACTTGGGAGGCAGAGGCAGACGGATCTTTGTGAGTTCGAGGCCAGCCTGGTCTACAAAGTGAGTCCAAGACAGCCAAGGATACACAGAGAAACCCTGTCTTGAAAAACCAAAAAAAAAAAAAGGAAAGAATTTTGTAACAAGTGCCAGTTTCTGGATTAGATCCTTAAAATGGAATAGAATTGTTCCATCAAAAGAAAACTCTAACCCAAAGAAAGTGAAGCCTGAAGTTGAATAAAAGTGGAAATAGCACAAAAAGAATAAACTACTTTCCCGATCAATGAACAATATATAAGAGAACCAAAGAATGCTTTTGTAACACATCAGCAAGAATATCTAAAGGGGTTAAATCAGGGTTGGAGAGTTGGTTCAGTGTTTAAGAATACTTACTTACTGTTCTTGAAGAGTATCCAAGTTTGGGACCCAGAACCCATGTCTTCCCAGAACCCACCCATGTCTGACTACTTCCAACTAACTGTAACTGTAGCTCCATGGAAATCCGATGCCTCTAATCTTCACACACATTTGCACCCATGTGGACATACCACACACACACACATATATTTAAAAATGAAATTAATCTAATAATACATAAACAAAAAGAGTAAAATAAGAAATGGAAACAAAAGTTAAGACCCCAAAACAAACTCAAAAGTAGGTATCAGATGGTACTAAAGGAGTTAATTAATTACTCTTATGTTTAGAATCTTTGCAAGTTTGTTTGTTCAAAATATGTGAAAATATTCCTTAAAGAAAACTATTAAAACTTGGGGCTGGTGCGTTGGCTTAAGGGTACTTGCCACTCCTATGCTCTTGACTTGGGTTCAGTTCCTGGCACCCACATGGTGACTCACAACCATCTGTAACTCCAATTTCAGGAGATCTAGTTCTCATTTTTGGCCTCTGTGAGCACCAGGAACACATGTGGTACACACACATACGTGCATGCAGGTGAAAAACTCATACACATAATATAAAAATACATTTTAATGTTAATATTTTCAAATCATATATAAGAATAAATTGTTATAATATTCTAGAAATATCTATCATTTTGGTTCATTATTGCTGTTTATTAAATAAAAATCTGCGACTTAAAATAACATTATTTAAATTTTTCCATGACTTGGGATTACACTAATGGTTCACTAGTTAAGAGCACTGTCTACTCTCACAGAGAACACAAGTTCCATTCCTAGCACCCACATGGTGACTCACAACCACCTAGAACTCCAGGTCCAGGGGATCTAACACCTCTTCTGACCTTCAAGGGCTCCCTCATGCACATGGTGTATGTATGTACACTCAGACTTAACAACCACATGCATAAAATTAAATAAATACTTAAAGTTTTTCTCATGTTTCTGTGAATTTTCAGCACTTAGCTGGACTCAGTTGGATTATTTTTCTGTCACATGTTATGTCAACTAGAGGCTTCCATGTTCCCTGGCATGAGATTTTTCTTTGTAGACGGCATCTTTCTTCCTTCTGGACAGTCCACATACTCCTTTCTATAACAGCACAGCTCAACTGCATCCTTTGTTATGGTAGCTGGGTTTTAAGAGGAACGCTATAAGAAGATGTGTCCAATGTCCAAGAAATGATTATGTGGCTATGGCATACTTTATTGGCCCAAAGAAGTAAAAAGTTAAATTACAGTCAATGAGATAAAGTTCTTGTATTCACAAGAATACAAGAGGCATGCATGGTTCATTGAAAGGACACCATGAACTTTTGTTCTACTCTCGTGTGCTTTATCTGATTTATTTGAATGTTTTTTAAGGATTGCATAATTACAGGATATGATATACTCTGATTCTATTCATAACTAATTAAATATCAATAAATCAATTACAAACTATGTGAAGCATACCAGGGGCAAGCGTGTTAAATCTTCATTGATTCACTAAATTAACACAACTGACAAAACAGATTTCATCTTCCTACTGAATTATTTTCTTGTTGGCCTCCTGCTTATTGTTAGAATTGGGTCTTTCCTTTTCTTCTGCTTTATTATGTTATAGACCATTTGTTTACCACACCTGATCTTTACCATTTTCAGCCTGTATGTGTTTACAAAAAAATATAAGGAACATTGGATTTATACTGAGAGGTAATATATGTTGAATGTTTTGTGCATGATAAAACTTTGCCACATAAGAAAGCAAAGTCTAAAATTGTTTGAAAATTTCCCAGAGCTATTTTAGATACCTACAAAAATATGTAGTCTGGTGTTACAAAAGAAAAAAAAAAGGAAAAAAAATTACCAATCTCATATTTCATATCAGATAATTAGGGGTAGATACTAATTCATTAGAAAGACCATCGACTGGAAGCTCACCATGAAGAATTAAAGTCTCATTTCCCCATATATGTTTTTCTTAAACTCTACACTTTCTTTCTCTTTTGTTTTCTTCCTTTGTTGTTAACAAATAGAAAAACAGGTTAGAATAACCGAATATTCTATGAAATATCTTGAATGTTAGTTGTCCTATTAAACTGTCCTTATCATTGTGGTACACCTAACATGGCTGTTATAAACAAACAAAAGCACTTTTCAAATATAAGATGCTCTATAAACACTTTCACGGTAGTCTTCAACCCACTTAAATTGTATTTGATCTGGCAGAAGTTGCTGTTTCAAGCATCTTTAAGCCATAATAAATTTGGATCCCATCCTTGCATACTGGGTTTCAAATTCTCCAAATGTTCTTTATTGAAATCCAGTATTCATTCCAAACTATATTATACTGAATTCGACTTAACTGAGAATAGGAACCAGAATGGTCCATTTTCCCAGTTGCTCTTGTATTAATGATGAGAACTAGACCTGGAGATCACATTTGATTAGATTATTCTCTCTCTCAATGGAAATGTGATATCTGCAGGAAACTTACGAGGTTTCTTTATCTATAATTTACACATTGGGAAGTGAAGGAGATTGTAATTCAAAAACACACCAGGGGAACTTGTTTATTTAGAGTAAATCAACATGATAGAGGGCATTTTACTTCAAGAAGATAACAGTGGTTATAAAAACAGCCCTCAAATGAATACATGATTAAAACTTGGGCAATTTTATTTATTCAGACTGAAATATGTGCAATCTTAAATTACCAAGATTTGTTTGCAAGTCAGAGTATTTCCTTACTAAAAGAAGTTTGAGGTTGAATTGTTACAGCTCAACTTGTAATGCCAAAAACTAAGATTTGTCACTGACAAATTCATTGTGAATGAATTTAAGAATTTAAGAATAATGGGAAAGGAATCCAAAGATGGATTACCTCAAGATACCCAAACAAGAGGTTGCCTAAGAAAATACAGGCAAGGAATTTTATTGCATTTTGTGTCCCTATTGGTTGAGTCAGAGCGGTCTTCGGGGGTTAAGGCTTCTTGCAGTCGCTGGTGCCCAGCATTTCTCATAACGTGATCTATGAAGTCATAGCTAAACAGGACACTCCAAGAGGTAGAGGGTTTTCCTGTGACCCCCTGTTCATGTCGCCATGCTGGGCAATACGGTTCCTCCCCTGAAACAGTGACACTCAGTAGGTATTGGCATGTTGAGAGCTCTTTCATAAACACTTCTCTTTTACTTGGTTAATATTGCACCCACCTAATCTTCCCATGAAATATTTCTGTTTTTTTCTCCCCAACATCCTATTTATTATCTTCAAAACTAATGTTCCTTGAACTATGCTGGCTGAACCTTGTTTTGTATTAATGTTTTTAAATTTAAAATCTATAAAAAGTTATTAAAAATTCCATAATATTCACATATACTGACAGGCAGGTAATAAAGTTTAAAAAAAACCTATGTATTTTCCTAGTAGTGAGTATAAAAACTCTTTTTACATTTTTTTTTATGGGTGAGAAGTATTGTACCATGTGTTTGTATGGTTGAAATGATCCAGCAAAGACTTGGAAAAGAGTATTGCAAAAGAAATAAAGATGACGAAAGGTGTTATATAGTTCAACAGAGAAGAGAGACAATAACAAGAGTCAGGAACATCTACAAAATGCTTACCCTGACAAATATAATTAGAACCTAATTAAAACATTGATTTGCTCTGGATTTTCTTCCTTCACACCTAAAGGTCTTACTAGATTGTTGCTGTGCACACTACATATTAAGTCAGAAATTTCTGTGAAAGAGAAAAAAACCACCACTTATCCCTTGTTTTGTGGATGTTTAGGGGCATATCCATGGACTTCTTTTTGTCTGGGAGACTTTCAAGGAATTGAGACTTACAGTTCTATCTATTTTTATGCAACATTCACCAAATACATAAAGAAATCAGAAGAGCCTACTCAATAGGGTCCCTTTTCCGAAATGGTAAAATGGGCAAAAAAGAGTAATATAAAGCAAATGTAAATCAAATATCAAGGCTTCATATATACAAAGGAGTCCGTCCACTCTTTTAGAGTTGGTTATTCTAGAGTAAAGAGGGTATTAAGATGAAAGCCCGTGTTTCTTTCTTTCTTTTTTTTTTTTTGAGAATGTATTTGTCAATATTTTATTGTTGATTGTTGTTCAGTAATGTAGTAGACTGTAGGTTTGATAGTAAGTCAGACCTTTACAATCTCATATTGCAAAACAGAGAAATAAGCTTCAAAATAAGATTTGGTTCTTTTTCTTTTTTTTTTTTAATTAAATACTTTATTTTTTTTTCTTCAAGTTACATCTCAGTCACAAACCCTTCCCTATTCCCCCTTCCTGTCCCACCCTTCCACCCTCTTCCCCCCAACAGCTTCCCCTTTCAGTCCAACAAATGGTTCCTTCTCTTATAACAGTAAATACTATACAAAACAACAGAAATAAATACGCCACATTTATGAGAGTTAAATGGCCCAGTATACATTCCCAGTGTCCAGTTCCTACATATTTGGCCCCTGACTGTAACATTCTACCATCTAACCATCTCCATGAGTTTAAAGTTCTATAACTGACTCAGCTTTCATACTAACTTGCATCACTATTATAAACATCTTCTTAGATCTAGAACGCCCTCTTGATTCCTAAACAACTCAAAATTTAACTATGAGACTCTAGCTGTCTATTCTTCAACCACCTCAGAGACCTGAGAGGGATAAATATATCTGATTATATAGGAAGTGCAGGGCCTGCAGCTTCCAAAACTAAGAAATGACATACCA
>CAJQZJ010000262.1:798206-818824 GCA_907164525.1 Lophiomys imhausi | reverse complement strand
GCAGAGCTATTCCAAGTTTTCTAAGATATCGCCAGACTGACCTCCATAGTGGTTGCACAATCCTGCACTCCCACCAGGAATGGAGTAGGGTACCCCTTTCTCCACACCCTCGCCAGCATGTGCTGTCATTTGAGTTTTTGATCCTAGCCATTCTGACAGGTGTGAGATGGAATCTCAGAGTCGTCTTGAGTTGCATTTCTCTGATGATTAAGGATGTTGAGCATTTCTTCAAGTGTCTCTCAGCCATTAGGGATTCCTCCTTTGTGAATTCTCTATTTAGCTCGGTTCCCCATTTTTGATTGGATTATTCGGTTTCTTGGCATTTAATTTCTTGAGTTCTTTGTAGATTTTGGATATTATCCCTCTGTCAGATGTGGGGTTGGTGAAGATTTTCTCCCAGTCTGTAGGCTGCCGTTTTGTTCGAATGACAGTGTCCTTTGCCTTACAGAAGCTTTTCAGTTTCATGAGGTCCCATTTATTGATTGTTGATCTCAAGTCCTGAGCTGTTGGTGTTCTGTTCAGGAAGTTGTCGCCTGTGCCAATTAGTTCGAGGGTTTCTCCCACTTTATCTTCTAGTAGATTTAGTGTGACTGGCCTTATGTTAAGGTCTTTGATCCACTTGGACTTAAGTTTTGTACAAGGTGATAAGTATGGGTCTAGCTTCATTCTTTTACAAATGGACATCCAGTTGGACCAGCACCATTTGTTGAAGATGCTGTCCTTCTACCATTGTGCCGTTTTGGCTTCTTTGTCAAAAATTAGGTGGCCATAAGTGTGTGGGTCTATTTCTGGATCTTCAATTGGATTCCATTGATCTACTGGTCTGTTTCTATACCAATACCATGCTGTTTTTACAACTATTGCTCTGTAGTACAGCTTGAAATCTGGGGTGGTGATACCTCCAGATGTTTTTTTATTGTACAGGATTGATTTAGCTATTCTGGGCTTTTTGTTGTTCCATATGAAATTGAGACTAGCTCTTTCCAAGTCTATAAAAAATTGTGTTGGTATTTTGATATGAATTGCATTGAATCTATATATTGCTTTTGGTAGGATGGCCATTTTTATTATGTTGATCCTACCTATCCATGAGCATGGGAGATCTTTCCATCTTCTAAAGGTCTCTTCCATTTCTTTCTTCAAGGGCTTGAAGTTCTTGTTGTACAGGTCCTATACTTGCTTGGTTAGAGTTACCCCCAGGTATTTTATGTTGTTTGTGGCTATTGTGAAGGGGGTTGTTTCCCTTATTTCTTTCTCAGCCCATTTGTTTGTTGTATAAAGAAGGGCTTCTGATTTTTTTGAATTAATTTTGTATCCAGCCACTTTGCTGAAGGTGTTTTTCAGCTGTAAGAGTTCTCTGGTGGAATTTTTGGGGTCGCTTATGTATACTATCATATCATCTGCAAATAGGGATAATTTGACTTCTTCGTTTCGGATGTTTATCCCCTTGATCTCCTTTAGCTGTCTTATTGCTCTAGCAAGAACTTCAAGTAGTATATTGAAGAGATATGGTGAAAGTGGACATCCTTGTCTTGTCCCTGAGTTTAGAGGAAATGCTTCAAGTTTCTCTCCATTTAATTTGATGTTGGCCACTGGCCTGCTGTATATTGCCTTTATTATTTCTAGGTACGGTCCTTGTATGCCCGTTCTCTCCAGAACTTTTAGCATGAAGGGGAGTTGAATTTTGTCAAATGCTTTTTCTGCGTCTAGCGAGATTATCATGTGGTTTTTTTTCTTTCATCTTGTTTATATGGTGAATGACGTTGATAGATTTTCATATGTTGAACCATCCCTGCATCCCTGGGATGAAGCCTACTTGATCATGGTGTATGATACTTTTGATGTGTTCTTGAATTCGGTTTGCTAGTATTTTATTAAGTATTTTTGCATCTATGTTCATGAGGGAGATTGGTCTGAAGTTTTCTTTCTTTGTTGGGTCTTTGTGTGGTTTAGGAATAAGAGTGATTGTGGCCTCGTAGAATGAGTTTGGCAATGTTCTTTCAGATTCTATTTGGTGAAAGCGTTTGAAGAGTATTGGTGTTAGCTCCTCTTTGAAGGTCCGTTAGAATTCCGTGCTAAAGCCATCTGGCCCTTGGCTTTTTTTGGTTGGGAGATTTTTAATGACTGTTTCTATTTCCTTAGGGGTTATAGGGCTGTTTAATCTGTTTATCTGATCTTGATTTAGCTTCGGTAGGTGGAATCTATCAAGAAAATTGTCCATTTCACTTAAGTTTTCAAATTTGGTGGAGTATAGATTTTTAAAGTAGGATCCAAATATTCTGTGGATTTCCTCAATGTCTGTTGTTATTTCACCCTTTTCATTTCTGATTTTGTTGATTTGTGTTTTCTCCCTCTGTCTTTTAGTTAATTTGGCTAAGGGTCTGTCCATTTTGTTGATTTTCTCGAAGAACCAACTCTTGGTTTCATTGATTCTTTGTATAGTTCTTTTTGTTTCTAAGTTGTTGATTTCAGCCCTAAGTTTGATGATCTCCTGCCTTCTGCTCCTCTTGGGAGTGTTTGCTTCTTTTTTTTTCCAATTCACCCAGTTTAGCTGTTAATTCGCTAATATGAGCTGTCACAATTTTCTTTTTGAAGGCACTTAATGCTATGAACTTTCCTTGTAGCACAGCTTTCATTGTGTCCCATAGGTTTGGGTATGTTGTGTCTTCATTTTCGTTGGATTTTAAGAAGTCTTTGATTTCCTTCTTTATTTCTTCCCTGACCCAGTGGTCCTCTAGGAAAAAGTTGTTCAATTTCCATGTGAGTGTAGACTTTCTGTTGATTCTTTTTCTATTGAAGTCCGGCTTTATTCCATGGTGGTCTGATAAGATACAAGGGGTTATTTCAATTTTCTTGTATATGTTGAGGCTATCTTTGTGTCCAACTATATGGTCGATTTTGGAGAAGGTTCCGTGAGGTGCTGAGAAGAAGGTGTATTCTTTTGTGTTTGGGTGAAACGTTCTGTAGATATCTGTTAGGTCCATTTGGTTCATGATCTCTGTTAGACTCATTATTTCTCTGTTTGGCTTCTGTCTTGATGATCTGTCCATAGTTGTGAGTGGGGTGTTGAAGTCTCCCACTATTAAAGTGTTTGGATCGATGTGCGATTTAAGTTTTAGAAGCGTTTCTTTTATAAATGTAGGTGCCTTTGTATTTGGGGCATAGATGTTCAATATTGAGATGACCTCTTGGTGTATATTTCCTTTAATGAGTATGTAATGCCCTTCTCTGTCTTTTTTTATTAACTTCACTTGGAAGTCTATTTTGTTTGATATTAGGGTGGCTACTCCAGCTTGCTTCCTGGGTCCATTTGCTTGGAAGACCTTTTCCCAGCCCTTTACTCTGAGGTAGTGTTTATCTTCAATAGTGAGATGTGTTTCTTGTATACAGCAAAAAGATAGGTCTTGTTTACGAATCCAGTCTGTAAGTCTGTGTCTTTTTATTGGCGAGTTGAATCCATTGATGTTGATGGATATTAGTGACCAGGGGTTGTTATTTCCCATTATTTTGGTATAGCTGACTGTCTTGTGTTTCTCTTTTGTTTAGTTGCTGTGGAGGTTTCTATTTCCTCTGTTTTCTTGGGTGTATTTATCTTCTCTGGGTTGGAATTTTCCTTCTAGGATCTTCTGTAGGGCTGTGTTTGTGAGGAGATATTGTTTGAATTTGATTTTGTCATGGAATATCTTGTTTTCTCCTTCTATGTTGATAGAGAGTTTTGCTGGGTATAGTAGTCTGGCTGGGCACCTCTGTTCTCTCAGGGCTTGTAGGACATCCATCCAGGCCCTTCTAGCTTTTAAAGTTTCTGAGGAGAAGTCAGGTGTGATTCTGATGGGTCTGCCATTGTATATGACTTGGCCTTTTTCTCTTACACCTTTTAATATCCTTTCTTTGTTCTCTACATTTGGAGTTTCTATTATTATGTGGCGAGAGGAGTTTCTTTTCTGATCTAATCTGTTTGGTGTTCTGTAAGCCTCTTGGATTTTTACTGGCATCTCTTTCTTTAGGTTTGGGAAGTTTTCTTCTATGATTTTGTTGAAGATATTTCCTGGACCATGGAGTCGGGAGTCTTCTCTTTCCTCTATGCCTATAATTCTTAGGTTCCGTCTTTTCATTGAGTCTTTGATTTCTTGGATGTTGTGGGTGAGAGATTTTTTAGCCTTCTCATTTTCTTTGGATATTGTACTGATTTTTTCCATCGAATCTTCCATGCCTGAGATCCTGTCTTCCATCTCTTGCATCCTATTTTTCATACTCACATCCGTAGTTCCTGTTCTCTTCTCTTGATTCTCCATTTCCTCTTTTAACTCTGACTGTGTTTCCTTTATTGTTTCCATTTCTATTTTCACGTCTTGAATGGTAGTGTTTGTTTTGTACAATTCCTTCTCCAGTTTGCTTGTTTTTGTCTGGAGATCTTTCATTGCTTTATCCTTTTCCTGTTCGAGCTGGGTCACCTTGGCTTGGAGCTCTTTAACGATGTTATTCATTGTTTTGACTTGTAGAATTGTGGCTTCTTTGAATTCCTTCATAGTTTTAAGTTCTTCTTGAAGGGACTTTATCACTTTCCATAATGTAGAATTGTCATCGTTTTCATGTGTTTCAGTTGTGGTGAGGTGGTTCGGGCTGGACGGAATAGCGTTGCTTTCTTTTGTTGGAGACATTTCGCTCTGTTTTTTTTTTGTTTTGTTTTGTTTTTTTTTTTTTTGTTTTGTTTTGTTTTGTTTTTTGTCTCTGGCCTCTGGCCATGAGGAATTTTTTTTTTTTTTTTTTTTTTTGCTGTCTTCTGGACTTGGGTCCAAAGGGGGCACTGTGGTGTAGGAATTTCCTTACTCCACCCCTATAAGGAGAGTCATTCAGTCCCGCGTCCCAGGTGGGGATCTAATTAATTCAGGTGGCGGAGCTGTACACAAGTAAGCTCTGATTCCCCGCCGGAAGGGCCCTTACTCATACCAAAGTTCAATATAGGACAGTTTCAAATATCTCACAGTTTGCCCGGGGTTGGTTCCTGTAGGGGGTAAATCTGCAGTTCAGCTCCAATAGCCTTGCCGCTCCCGAGGCTTGGAAGCTGGCCTGTGACGTCACAGACTGGGCTTGTTTTTATATTTAACACCACATCTAATTATTGGACTAGAGAGATAGATCAGTGGTTAAGAACTAGCATTGTTCTTGCAGAGCAATACTTGGGTTCAGTTTCCAATACCCATTTCAAGTGGATCACAGTTGCCTATAACTCCAGCTCCAGGGATCTGGCACTATCTGACCTTGAGTAACCACATATATGTACATAGACATACATATATACATAACTAAATTTTTTAAAGTCTTAAAATATATCAAATCATTCTATTATAGTGTTATTTAATAAGTTAACTATATTGGTATACATAAAATAGTTTATATTTTTTAAATGAATCTCACCAGTCATCCTTATTAGAGTGACATTGTCTTTAAACCCTGCATGGCAATCCCTGACACACTATCTTGATGCCTAGGGAAGACAGGGTAAGCTGGAAGTGCTACTACTTCCTTAACATCATTCAACTTTTGGATGATTACCCAAAATGCCTCACTGTGTGATCAGACAATGTGGGCTCCAAGTAGATGCAGCAGACCTGTATGTTCTTTCTAGGGAAGGCTGTAGTGATGATAGACAAGAACACCATGATATGCAAGGCCAGTGGGGCCATCTAGAACACAACTCAGATCTGGAGAAACTGCTGCCTCATATCTGGGAAATTATGGGCTTGTGTTCACCAAGGAAGACCTCACTGATGTCAATAACGTGCAGATGATGCCTATGTTAATGCTGTCACCCAATATGAAGTCACTGTGCCAGTTCAGAACACTGGTTTAGGGCCTGAGATGACTTTTTTCTTGTTGGCTTTAGGAATCACAAACTAAAATCTCCATAGGTACTATTGAAATTCTGAGTGATGCGCAGCTAATAAAAACTAGAGTTAAAGTAGGAGTCAGTTAAGCCACACTGTTGAATACGCTGAAGATCTTTCCCTTCTCCTTTGGGCTGATCATCCAGCAGGTGTCAATGGCAGCATTTATAGCCCTGAAGTGCTTGACATCACAGTACAGACTATGCACTCTTCCTAGGGGGTGTCCAAAATGTTGCCAGCATCTGTCTGCAAATTGGTTATCCGACTGTTGCTTCAGTGCCCTACTCTACAATCAGTGGATACAAGTATGTCCTAGATTTGTCTGGGAATACTAAGTACACCTTCCCACATGTTGAAAAGGTCAAGGCCTTCCTGAGTGATCCATCTGCATTGGTGGCTGGTGCCTCTGTGGCTGCCACCAGCCCTGCTGATCCTGTTTCTTCTACAGCTCCAGTCAAAGCTGAAGCCAAGGAAGAGTCAGAAAATCAGATGAGGATTTGAACTCTTTAAATAATCCCATCTCAAAGCAACCAAGTGAGCCAGCTTAATTTTAGAAACATGGAAATAAAGGTTTACTTCTCTGAAAATAAAAGAAACAAAAGAAAAAAAAATAGTTTAGCCCAAGCCCATCACCAAATGTCACCCCTCCTCCAATTTCCTACAGCTTTGGCTCTGTCAACACATTACAACTCAGGTTGCCGCCTGTGTGCTTCTGAAGTAATTCTAGATTTGTTGACACCTGTTTTGAAGGGAACTGCCAACAGCATCTGCCCACCTTCTTTGAAGGCAATAATGTTGAGCTGGAAGCTAGAAAGCTTGCATTTATGTCTCAAATCTGCCTCTCAACTGCTATGACCTCAACAATTTGTTTCCCTATCATGTTCCACTCCCACATCTCCAAAACTTCCCCAAACATTCTGTCTCCTAGGAATGGGTTTTGAATTATATACTCGGAGAATGTATGTGTTCTAATCTTACTCTTCAGATTAAGCCTTGAAGTAATTCAATCTCTAAGTGGATATCTTACCTCCTGCAGAAAGTCATGCCTAGTTATCTGGAATGCGAGAAGTCAAGCAAGGGGATTGGTGGTAAGTACCAAGCCACTGCTTAGGTTTCTAGAAGTAGCAAGGAGACTCAGAAGGTCAGTTTGGTTAAACTACCTTCATGGTTCTATAAAAATATATTAAAAAAGGGCTGAAGATGTAGTTCAGTAGCCAAACATTTGTTTAATATGCACAAGGCTCTGAGTTCAACTCCAGCACTAAAGGGAAAATTTTTTTAAAAAAAGGAAGAACAGGAGAGGAGAGCAGAGGACAGGAGAGGAGAGAATGTAACAGGCCCATGGGTCTAAGTAGGCCCCCAGACCTTAGCACAACTGACATCATAATGGAAGTACCATTCAAGTTATAAAACTCAGCACATAGGCAGCACCACCTGCCAAAACAAAAACAAAGACCACATCCACCAAAGTCCATAGTTCTGGGAAAGTCTCTACATGTACTAACCTTGCCTTTTAGCTCCTGTAGTTCAGCTTCTGGCTAACTATTCTTGTTAAGTGAAATATGTCAACCCAGGACATGTTTTTGTTGTTGTTGTTTTGTTGTTGTTGTTCTTAAAAGCTCACCCTGAGAAAGGTTGGGGCTACACTAGGATCCCAAGCACACAGTGTAGTTGCTGTCTCGCTAATAAAGATTTTCTACTGGCTTAAACCCAATTCTGAGCAGTCTTCTCCAGTGGATACTTCATAACAAGAGTATAGAATAGGATAGGATAGGATAGGATAGGATAGGATAGGATAGGGTAGGGTAGGGTAGGTTAGGGTAGGGTAGGGTAGGGTAGGTTAGGGTAGAATAGGGTAGGGTAGGATAGGATAGGATAGGGTAGGGTAGGGTAGGGTAGGGTAGGTTAAAGAAAAGAGAACTTAGCATGAAGACAATCCAAGTTGGAATGCTTTTGGGAAACAGAGAACTCATACCCTTGTAGACTGTTTGATAATCTTAAAAGGAGAAAGGTGAGGAAGGCTTTGAGGTTTGAGACATCTCTCCTACTTGCATATTTTTCAAGGCTGCATTTATATCTGGTTTAATAATGGTTATATGTAGTGCAGAAGCCCTAAAACTAGTAGCTAAAAGCTTCCATCTTTGTAAATGTCATTTTTATTTACTCAGATGTTGGGGGATGAGATGAGAGCCATATCCAAGCATTATGAGTACAGGACTTGGGCTGAACACAGAGTGTTTCTATCTCTGTTATAACTGTCCCTAGGCCTAGGGGTGGAAACTTCTAGTGCCTCTGGACAATCTAAACCTGGACCTTGAAGGCTTCAGCTTTCAGCCTCCATATGGTAACCTCATCCTAGCATGTTTTCAGCCTCCAAGACTTACTGCTTTAATAAGCTCACCCATTCTAGTTCTTTCTGAACTCTGGGTGGCTAGTTCAACTTAGCTGTTCTGACTCAAAATTCCTCTCCAAGCTGACTGATTCAAACTGGCTTCCCTCCACTTCTCACTGAATTTCTCTCCTTGGAAAACCTCCCTCTGAACTTCACAAACTGAACTGCACTCACTGCACAAACTGAACCAAACTGCATGAACTCAACTAAACTCTACTGCATTCAACTGAGCTATACTGAACTCAACTCCACTCTCTTTCACTCTCTGCTCTTAAGAAACCTCTCTTTCCTGTCTGTTCTCATGAGAGTTCAGCATATACTTTCTCTGACTCATTCTGTCAAATCTTTCTCTGATTCATCACTTTGTCTTCCCCTCAATTAGACATCACTTTCAAAAACACCTGAGTCCTTCTATAAACTAATCTCACCTTCATTATTTGGAATTAAAACTGTGTACTAAGGGCATGTCTGTATTCCAGCCACACCATACTGTAATCCAGAGTGTGTCTGCTTCCAAGTTGGATCACATAGACCTAGAAGGTCTTTAGATGTTATCTTTTGCCAGAGCATCTATGTTGCTGGATTAAAATTCCTCTGCATATCTTAAATACAACTTTATAAAGAAGCAGCCCAGAGCTAATAGGACACCTCTAAGACACAAAGGACTCAAGCCCTTCCAAGCTACCCACACTGTCATCTAAAGGGTTGGTCCTTATCCTTTAAAGTTTAAATCCAACTATCCTAAGTCTAGCCATTCCACCTTACTTCCAAACAGTAGAATGAAAGAAGAGAGGAAGAAAATACATGTTATCTCCCTTCCAAGATGACCCCCAAATTCCACCCAATACTTCAGTATACTCATTGATTATAACTTAACTTTGCTGAAATGTAGTGACAAATGTATTGGTTTCACTGGGAATCAATATACCAAATGAAGATCTGGGATTCTTTTCATTTGAGAAGAAACTGGAGAGTAGATGTTTGATAGACCATTACAGCCTGGACTACTCAGTGGGAAATTCAGTTCATTTAAGCACACAATCCAGAACTTCTTTCAATGTAGTGTGTATGTATACAGATAACAAATATATTTGTCTTATTGAATCAACAAACATTTCCTGAGTTGCAGACATCACACTGAAGAACAAAAGATAAATAGGAAATATCTTTCAATCTTCAAAATCTCACAGTGCAGAACATATCTAGTATTTCTGCCTTCCCAAGATTTCTTTCCCCTTCACTTCTTTTCACTGAGAAACACATTGTGTGTGCTCTCGCTGTGTTTCATCCCTGAACTCTAAACACTCTGGATATAATCATGACCAAAACTGGAGCTATGGTGGGATTTCTGCTTCCTTGGACCAAGCATATTCCATCAGGCTCATTTGTGGGACTCTGTATCATGTGGAACCACACATACTGTTTAATCAGTTACTTTCCCAAAGATGGAAGTTATTGCACAAGGGAAACCAAGGTGAAATGTCTGTCTTCCATGGCCATCCCTTCCATTGTAACCTGAAAATAGCTTGAGCTTGCAAGACTGTTGGGTATTTCTTTATATTTTATTCTTATAACAGTACTGCTTCTATCTCAAGCTAGATTTGGGACACCTAATATGATTCTACCCATTAATTTTCTTAAGGCTTCTGTGAATCCCTCACAGAAGGGAAATATCTGTCATAATTTGTAGGAGAAGAAAGGAGGTCATGACATTTACATCACACGGGGAGCCAGAACATATGTGACATACAGGGTGAATATCTATTGTTTCAAACTGAAGGGAGCTGATTCAATAAATTTTGATTTAGTACTAAGAATAGAGCACTGGCCCAGTGCCTTCAGCTAAGAAATGAATTTCATCAGAGTCATGGTTATTGTCCATTGTTCCCACAGGTTGAGCTCAGACCTGATTTTAACTTTAATTTTCACAGTTGTACATTATTACTTCCCTTTGTATAACTTGGGAGAGGAAACAGTATGAATCAGTATTTGTTCTTATCTCCCACCAAAGATATTTTAAAATATACATAATGAAAGCCAGGTTTGGTGGTACATGTTTCTAAACCGAGCACTCAAGAGGTAGAGGCAGGTGTCCAGGCAGAAATATCTTTCTAGTTTGAGGCCAGCCTAGTCTCTGTACTGAGTTCCAGTCCAGCCAGGGCCACATAATGAGACATATCTGAAGAAGGCAAAACAAAAGACAAAAAACAAAAAAGCAGTCTCAGATCAAAATGCTGAGTATCTTGCTTGTTGGTGAGCTCCCAGCTGAGCAGTTTCATAATTTGTGATTGCATGACTCTTCCTGCCCCAAAAAGAGTGGGCTGGATCTTCTGCCCGAATCTTTGACTCCTTTGAGATTGTGCCTCCCCTTTGTTTCATTTTAGTTTTAGATTCAGGATATTTGAAAACCTGAAATTAATCACAGGATGCTTACCAGCCAAGGGAACAGACAATACTCCTACTCTCGATTTTCCTTTTTAAAAATGCATTTATTTACTTGGAGTGTGTGTGTGTGTGTGTGTGTGTGTGTGTGTGTGTGTGTGTGTGTGATTGTGTGTGTGTGTTTGAATGTGTGTGTGAGTGTATGTGTGTTTGTATGTGTGAGTGTGTGTGTTTGTGTGTGTGAGTGTGTGTGTGTGTGTGTGTGTGTGTGTGTGTGTGTGTGTGAACAGAGGTCAGAGGACACCTTGCAGGGGTCAGTTTTATACTTTCACCACGTGAGTCCTAAGGATGTAACTCAGATCATCATACTTGGTGGCAAGTTTCCTATAAGCTAAGCCATCTTACCAGTCTTTTCTTTTTCTTTTAGCCTGCGTTTGGATCTTCAACCTTCCCAGAGCACCTGAAAGTAGCTTACATAATAGTCTTCCAATGATTTCCTCCTTTTAAAATACCCAGATTCTGTTTCTGATGGTTAAAACCAAGATTTTTTTTCTTACTGTGGTAAAATAACACATAATATAAAACTTGCTATCTTTTTTTTTTTTTTTGTAGTGCTGGAGATGGACCTTAGGACCTGCCATATGCTAGGCAGGTGCTGCATGACTAAGCTATATGCACAGCTTTTTTAAAAACTATGCATTTAAAAATTACTTTTTTCTTTTATTTTCAGTATGTGCATGTATATACCGCATGTCACTCACATGTGGAGATCATAGGACAACTTCCGGGTGTTGCTTCTCTCCTTCCATTCTGTGAGTTCCAGGGACAGATCTCAGCCTGTCTGGCTTGATGGCAACTTTCCCTTACCTTTTGAATCATCTAATAAGCCACTCCTCCTTAAATACACTGATTCTGAGGCAAAGTCTTATTCTAGAACCCAGGTTGCCCTAATAATTTCTGTATAGTCAAAGTTTCCCTCTTATTTACAGCAAACCTCTGTGCTTGTTCCTCCAAGTGCTGAGACTACAAACAAGAGCTACCACTCCTGATTTGAAATCATTTTTGCATAAGGTAAAATATATGGAACTACTTTCATGACAGCATAGACATTTCCTTTATATTGTTTTCTTCCATGAAAAGAATGGGTACAGTGTCTGGTATTATTTGAAGTTTAGATTTTTTTGAAGTTTAGATTTCTTGACCATAAAAACACATCCTTGAGTGGGTGAGATAGATTTTAATCACCTGGAGTAATTTTAGAAGCTGTTATTACTTTCTCATGGTACCTGGTAAGCCATCAGTTGTGTCAAGAAGAAGTTGAATATTTCCTTCTCAGCCACCACTTGTTAGGAACTTACTTAAGTAGGTAAGGAATGCAAGTTCTGTACTTTCTATGAGAAGTACATGGTCACACAAATAGCTGCTGATGTTCGGACAGAAGAGCAGAAGAGCTTTGTGTGATCTGAATCTGTGGTGGGGATGACAAATGAGATTCCTCCACTAATAAAGATGTCCTGATCCACATCAGAATGTGTCTTCTTTTGAGTACAGAGCATTCTTGTTCTAAACCAAGGAGAGCTGGAGAAAAGAGGCACAAATCTGCTCAGGATGTATTGTGGATGCCAATGTGTTTCAGCATGGTTAATGTAAGAAAACACACACACACACACACACACACACACACACACACACACACACACACACACACAGAGAGAGAGAGAGAGAGAGAGAGATTCTTTTTTTATATACTTTATTTTTTTTTCTTCAAGTTACATCTCAGTCACAATCCCTTCCCTACTCCCCCTTCCTGTCCCACCCTTCCACCCTCTTCCCCCCAGAAGTTTCCCCTTTCAGTGAAACAAATGGTTCCTTCTCTTATAACAGTAAATACTATACAAAACAACAGAAATAAATACGCCACATTTATGAGAGTTAAATGGCCCAGCATACATTCCCAATGTCCAGTTCATACATATTTGGCCCCTGACTTTAACATTCTACCATCTAACCATCTCCATGAGTTTAAAGTTCTATGTCTGACTCAGCTTTCATACTAACTTGCAACACAATTTTAAAAACATTTTCTTAGATCCAGAACTCCCTCTTGATTCTTAAACAACTCAAAATTTAACTATGAGACTCTAGCTATCTATTCTTCAACCACCTCAGAGACCTGAGAGGGATAAATATATTTGATTATGTAGGAAGTGCATGGGCTGCATCATCCAAAACTAAGAAATGACATATCAGTGGCTGCCTGGACAGTTCCTGTTTTCTCTCAGTACGTTACAGCCTCAATCTTCAGCCTTTTGGTCCTGTTTTTATGACAGACATTGATTGGAGAGCAGGAATTATGAAGGACTTACCTACCCTGTCTTGGCAGAGCTAGGCTGTCGACTTCCCTGCTACCAAGTTTTGTCCTTTTTGAACAGCAGTCTGTCTGCAGTTGAAGCAAGGGGTTTTTTCATGCCAAGAGATAGGCTTGCCACTAATTCAACCAGGGAGAGATTCTTGAACTAAGAGATATGTCTCAGTGGTTAAGGCCCAAAAGAACTAGCAGAATCCAAAAGCTTTCAATCTTTCTAAAGAAGATGGTGGCTGGCTCTCTTAATTGTCAGAATTAAGGTAGTAAGAAGCATTTTCTTAATCATCAGAGAAATGCAACTCAAGACGACTCTGAGATTCCATCTCACAGCTGTCAGAATGGCTAAGATCAAAAGCTCAAATGACAGCACATGCTGACAAGGTTGTGGAGAAAGGGGAAAACTCCTCCATTGCTGGTGGGAATGCAAGCTTGTACAACCACTATGGAGGTCAGTGGTGATATCTTAGAAAACTTGGAATAGCTCTACCTTAAGACACAGCCATACCACTTCTGGGTATACATCCAAATGATTCTTCACCAAACCACAAGGAACTTTCCTCATCTATGTTCATAGCAGCCTTATTTGGAATAGCTAGCAACTGGAAACAACTCAGATGTCCCTCAACCGAGGAATGCATTTAAAAAAAAAACTGTAGATACACAATGGAATACTACTCAGCCATCAGAAACAACGAAATCATGCAATTTGCAGCCTAATGGATGGAACTAGAGAAGCTCATCCTGAGTGAGCTACCCCAGACTCAGAATGATGCACATGGCATCTATTCACTTATAATCAGATTTTAGCCATATAGTACAGGATAACTATACTACAACCAATGCACCAAAGGAAACAGGAACATAGACTTTGTTACCTCTCAATGAGACACTTTGCCCCATGGTGCTGCCTTGTAGGCCCCCAGTGTATGAGGAGGCTCTTGGCCCTCATATGACTGCTGAACTGGGGTGGGGGACTGATATGTAAGGACATTCCACTGCAAAGGAGTGGGATGGAAGGGCCAGGGGGTAGAAGGTGGGAGGGCGAGAGGGGTGGCAAGAGAGCACTGTGATGGAGATGTAACCTGAAGTAATAAATAAACATAAAGACGAAAAAAAGAGTAAGAAATCCAGGACTAAAGCACCTAAGATTCACCATCTTGTTACTCCACATATCTTACAACACAAATGCCAATATATTGCCCAGAAGAAACAACACATTAAGAAAAATAAGGATGCTGAATCATATGCTAAACATTTGAAAAAGAGAATGAAGGAAGTCATAGGAAAACACCGTAAACAGCTTGCTAAGAGATATTTGCTGTGCTCCCTGGGAGCTTCTATTTTTAAGTCTGAGTCAAGTTAAAAATAAGAATTGTTCTTTAACACCTACATAACTCACTGGCCATGGAGAAATGGAGCCTTCACTCATACTGACTAGTGTTCTAGTCAAAACTGGAAGGTACTGGAAGATACTCTGCACACTATCAAAGGATAAAAATAAATGCCAACTCAGCTACAAACCCTGTAATCTATAATGGTAACCTGCCTTCCAGATGTGCTAGTGAAATAGTGGCATAAAAGTTGTGGGAGTAACCAATAAATATATGATTGGAATTAGGTCACGGATCTAGGAGAAAACCAAATTTTAATGTTCTGCTAAAGGAATATAGCAATAAAATGACTCCTAACGACATTCTGCTATACTCATATATCAATATCTTGCTAGGCCATCAGAAAAGCTTCTTCCTGCGGTAGATAGGAACGAACACAGAGACCACAACTTGACAATGTGCAGACAGTGAGAGACCTTGGAACACTCACTTATAAATGAGGTAACTCATTCAAATCCCATCCTTCAAGTCTCAGAAAACCCTGAAAAAGGAGGGGGAAAAAGAGTCTAAGAGCCTGTGGAATGGAGGACATCAAGGAAACGATGCCTTTGAGATACACCAGAACTGACACATATATGAACTCACAGAGACTGTGGCAGCATGAGCAGAGCCTGAACAGATCTAAGCCAGATACAGTCCCAGGGCTGAGAGGCAGTGAAACACAAGCTCCTATCATTAACCCAGAAGCTATTTCCAACTGATAACCATTCAGAAAAGAAAAGGTAGTTTTCTCCAATGGAGCTTCTGTAAGGCAAAAGACACTATCGTTGGAACAAAACGGCAGCCTACAGACTGGGAGAAAATCTTCACCAACCCCACATCTGATAAAGGGCTAATATCCAAAATCTACAAAGAACTCAAGAAATTAAATGCCAAGAAACCAAATAATCCAATCAAAAAATGGGGAACAGAGCTAAACAGAGAATTCACAAAGGAGGAATCCCTAATGGCCGGGAGTCACCTGAAGAAATGTTCAACATCCTTAATCATCAGAGAAATGCAACTCAAGACGACTCAGATTCCATCTCACACCTGTCAGAATGGCTAAGATAAAGAGCTCAAATGACAGCACATGCTGGCAAGGGTGTGGAGAAAGGGGTACCCTACTCCACTCCTGGTGGGAATGCAGGCTTGTGCAACCACTATAGAGGTCTGTCTGGAGATATCTTAGAAACCATGGAATAACTTTGCCTCAGGACCCAGCCATACCACTTCTGGATATACACCCAAAGGACACCTCACAGAGACATAGGGAAGTCTCCTCATCTATGTTCATAGCAGCCTTATTTGTAATAGCTAGAAACTGGAAACAACCCAGATGTCCCTCAACTGAAGAATGGATTAAAAAACTGTGGTACAACTATATAATGGAATATTACTCAGCTATAAGAAACAATGAAATCATGCAATTTGCAACCAAATGGATTGATCTAGAGAAGCTCATCCAGACTCAGAAGGATGCACACACGGCATCTATTCACTTACAGTAGGATTTTAGCTATATCATACAGGATATCTGTACTACAACCAACACAACAAAAGGAGCATGGACATAAACTTTTTTTTTCATTTCTTTTTCTTTTTCCTTTTCCTTTTTTTTCTCTTTCTTTTTCCTCTCTTTTTTTGTTGTTGTTCTTTGTTTTTGTGGGTTTGTGTGTCTGTTGGTCCTTTTTTTTTAGTTTTCCCCCGTAGCAAGGAGACACCTTTCACTGGCAGTACTGCCTCGTAGGCCCCTGGTGTATGAAGAGGCTCTCGGCCCTCATATGACTCCTGATCTGTGGTGAGAGATTGGTATGCAGGGACACTCCACCCCAGAGGTTCAAGACGGAAGGGTCAGGGGGTAGAGCATGGGAGGGTGGGGCTGGGAAGCGGGAAAAGAGGACAATATGTTAAGGATGTAACCTTTAGCAACAAATAAATTTATTAATTAAAAAAAGTAGGTAACAACGTTAAAACACTGTAAATAAAATAAAGGATACAGCCATTCACCCTGGTTTTATAAACCTCCAAGTGTCGAAAAAACATAGAGCAAAGGTAAAATACAGGAGAAATGTGGTGTTAACCCATGCCTTTAACTTCAGCACAGACAGGCGGAGCTCCATAGAGTTAGTGGACTTATAAATTCTAGAGTTACACGGAAAAGGGTGGTGAGGGTACACACCCTTAATCCCATCATTCAAGAAGAGTACACCCTTAACCCCAACACACTAGAGACAGAAACAGGCAGATCTCAGAGCTCAAGGTCAGCCTGATACAAAACAAACTCTAAATAGAGAAAAACTTCGATCCAGGAGTGGTGGAACACATCTTTAATCCCTTCAGATGGGAACCACAGGTCTCGAATCCCAATAATTAGAATGCAGAGACACACACATAGGATTTGGAAGGACCTAAGTTTAAAAGCTACTTACAAAAGGCCCACTCAATACAAACAAATTGTACTTCGAGATCTCAAAATATATACACTAAAGCTGGTTTAGCTCCAAAATAACAAAATAATTTCTTCTTTAAACCAGATTGAAAGATTACACTTTATATATTGTCAAAAAACCAAATTTGCTTCAGGAGAAATATTACCTATCCCCCCCCCAAAAAAAAAGAGGGTGATTGTCCCTGAGTGAGGATTAGGGCAGGGCTCTGTTCTTATCTTTCCAGGAGAATCAAAGCATCCATTCAAGGAACCCAGGGACAACTGGACAACGGAAACCTCAGCAGAAATCAGAATCAGACACCAAAAGAAGACGAGTGACCCAGATGATTCAGCCTGACAGACTCTCTCAATAGCTGTCTCCATCAAAAGCCTACAACCACAACTCAATATCGCTAAGACCGTTCAGCTCTACACAATGCCCCAGCCAGAACCTCAGTAAAGCCTGGAAGTTCAGCTTCTGCCTACAAACTCCTTAGGACATCTAAACAGCTGAGAACAAAAGGACTGAACATAAAAGGATTGTATTAACATTTTTAACCATTTTTCCATTTTGGTTCGGGCCCCAAACAGGTTTACTACGACCCAAATCAGCATCAGCAGGAAGTCATTTTAAGAGAGCGACATCCCATACCCAGAGGGTGGGGAGGGTGTTTCTCCGCCCCCCCCTTTTGGTTATTTGAAGGACAACTGAAAACTCTGTTATTTAGGGGAAGAGATTACAAGTTGTTAAATGGTCCTGTTTAATGGGGTTTGGAGGTTAGACCCAGGGTATTCCTTCTTTCCCTTTTCTGTATCCTTCTTTATCTCCTATGTAGGAATGCATGGACTTGAGAAAAGTTGAGACATAGACATAGCACAGGAAGGACCAAGAAGAAGGGTCAGATTATTGAATATGCCCTTATACCTTTGTATATTGACACAAAATTAGTAGTATATTTGGCTAAAGTGGTATTGACCATTGTTTATTGTGCAAAAATAAAATTGCATTGGTCTACGTCGGTATTGATATTTGTATATTGATACAAAATTAAGATTATAGTTGGCCACAATGGTATTGACCCTTGTATATGGAGGCAATATTAAGATTGTATTGGGCTACATAGGCATTGATCTTTGTATATTGATACATAATTAAGAGTATATTTAGCCACATTTGAATAGATCTTTGTATATTGATACAAAATTAAAGGTAACACTTCCTAATGGTAACGTACCTAGAGATACTTAAAAATGAAATGTGAAGCTCTGGCCTCTTGATACCAACCGTCTTAAACTGTTTAGGATAGTTAAGAAAAATAAACTCCTAGTCATGCATGCATGTCACCTTGTTAGCTCCTATGACAGTCTATCACAGATATCCTCTAAGCTACTCAGTAATCAAGTTGTTAAGAGACAAGCAACATTTGCTTATCTAAATACAAGAGATAGATAGGGCATCTTCAAAAACCCCAAGAGAACTGCAGAATATGGCATTGAAAGATGTGGTCTTAAATTAAGATTTTTTTTGATATCATGACATATCAGCTCCTGACAGCACCCCCTATTCTACTCCAAGTAGAAGAAAAGCATCGAAGAATCTCCAGTGTGAGTTGGTTGAATTAGTGGCAAGCCTAACTCTTGGCATGTAAAAACTTCTTGCTTCAACTGCAAACAGACTGCTGTCCAAAAAGGACAAAACTTGGTAGCAGGGAAGTCGACAGCCTAGCTCTGCCAAGACAGGGTAGGTTAGTCCTTCATAATCCCTGCTCTACAATAAATGTCTGTCAGAGAAACAGGACCAAAAGGCTGAAGACTGATGCTGGAATGTATGGAGAGAAAATGGGAACTGTCCAGGTAGTCACTCGTTTGTCATTTCTTAGTATTGGAAGCTGCAGGCCCTGCACTTCCTACATAATCAGATATATTTATCCCTCTCAGCTCTCTGAGGTGGTTGAAGAATAGACAGCTTGAGTCTCATAGCTAAATTTTGAGTTGTTTAGGAATCAAGAGGGCGTTCTAGATCTAGGAAGATGGTTATAACAGTGATGCAAGTTAGTATGAAAGCTAAGACAGTTATAGAACTTTAAACTGATGGAGATGGATAGAAGGTAGAAGGTTAAAGTCAGTGGCCAAATATGTATGAACTGGACATTGGGAAGGTATACTGGGCCATTTAACTCTCATAAATGTGGCATATTTAATTCTGCTGTTTTGTGTAGAATTTACTGTTTTAAGAGAAAGAACCATTTGTTGGATTGAAAAGGGAAGCTGTTGGGGGGGAAGAGGGTGGAAGGGTGGGACAGGAAGGGGGAATAGGGAAGGGTTTGTGACTGAGATGTAACTTGAAGGAAAAAAATTAAAGTACTTATATAAAAATTAAAAAAAAGAATCATTCTCTCTACAACAAAGTATGAATGGATGATATACATGAGGTGCCAATCAATGTATTCCCATGTTAATTTTCACGAACAAAATTACTTTTCCATCCTCTGAATGACTTCACTGCAACATATGGCTGCTTTCGCCCATTTCTATAGAAGCTACTGCTCTTCAAAGAGCTCCAATTCTATTCTCCCTTGGGGTGTCTACAGGTTCCCATGCTGAGTCCTGAAAGGCTGTGACTCACTGAAGTGTTTACTCTTTTTGTTCTCTTTTCAGTTTGCCTCCTGGTCTCCTTGATGTTAGTTGGTTTCATTTCCTGTTGGGCTTTTTTTTCCCACTTTTACGTAAATCCACACATAAAATCAAAGTAAATGAAAGGCCAAGACAATTGTCCTGTTTGGGGCCACAGCTGTTGTTTTGGAAAGTCCTAGTCCAAGTGACTTGTCCTTCCCCCTCCCATGCCCCTGGTGGAGGCTGTCTGTCACTGGCCAAGTTGCACAAGATGGCTTGTTGCTGTCTGTGCTGGCAGTTAGTTTTTCCTCTGTTGAGGCACTTAGTTTGCTGCTTAGGAAATAGATTTGACAAAACTTAAATGAAGAATTTGGCCCAGTTTTTATAGCATATAAGGATTTGTTCTTGATTATGCTTTTATCCTCCAGATTCTAGATATGACATGTTACACATCTGCTTGCTGGTTGAGAAGAAGTGGTTTTGTGTGGAATTTGGAGCCAGAGGTACCTGTTTTGTTTCCATTCATAATTCAAGTGAAAATTAATTCCAGGGTCATAAACTTGAACCTCAGAAATATGGTATATGGGTTAAATGAGATAACAAAATATGCATAGTAGATGTTCATTAAATTTTCCACTACCTTCTTTGTTTAAGGGATTTCTGACAACACATTAGTGGGCATCATCTTATTTAGAGAGATTGAAAAGTTTTTAGATTCTGCTAGCTCTTTTGACCCTCACCCATCTTCCCTCCTTTTTAAAAAAACACTTTCTTAAAGCACACTCAGATTGGCATCCACTAACTGTTACAGAAAAAAAAATATTTATTGGTTTTATTGTATTTTCCATTATAACAAAAGAATCACAGAACTGGAGAGACTGAGGTAGTAGGGGAAAGCATTTGAGGCCATCCCTGAGTACATAGGAAAATATTGTCTGAAAACAAAACCAAATACCCCAGTAACCTGGCATGGTGGTATACGCTTGTGATCTCAACACTTGGGAAGAAGACCAGAGGATTAGGAGTTCAAAGTTATCCTCATAATGAATTTGAGGAAAGCTTGGGCTATGTGAGTCCCTGTTAAAGAAGAAGAGAAGGAGAAAAAAGAGGAGGAAAAAGAGAAAGGAAGAAGGACACACACACACACACACACACACACACACACACACACACACACACA
>CAJQZJ010000262.1:539474-797642 GCA_907164525.1 Lophiomys imhausi | reverse complement strand
ACACACACACACACACACACACACACACACACACACACACACACACAGCATAAACACCAGGCAGTTAACAAGCAGTAGCTTCAGTCTCCTGGAATTATCTCTGTGGCCTTGGATTGGGAGTCAAGGACTGAGATCAAAATTCTTGACAGGACAAGCATCATGAGCCCCCTTGCAGTAAACTCAAGGGTTGACTCTAAGCTCTTGGCTCTGATTTCTACCAGTGTTGATAGTGTAATAGAGTCAAAACTCTTTCCTCTTAGAAGACCCCAGCTTGGCCTGAGCATTAACTTGGCAAGTAATACATTCACAGATGAGTAAACAAACTTAATATAAATTTCATATGATGTGGAGGCCTTTGGAAGGAAACAAATAAAATACCCACAGAAGTTGTAAAAGTTAATGTGATCATGCACTAGGTTGAACAGAAAGAGGTTTTTATGGAAAAGTCACTAGATTATAGGAGAGGCTATAGGAAGCTAATTATTTTAAGTGTGCTTACTCAGGATTCCTCTCACTAGGACTCCCAGTGGAAAAATATTTCCTTTTTCCTGGTAACATGAGATGTCTTTCCACCTGTGGTTTTCCCTCTTGTTTTTAGGGACGAGGGAGAAATTACAAAGCTTTCTCATGTCTGCTGTTTTTCAGGACCCTTCAGCCAAATTGATCCTTATGTCATCTTAAATAGGTAGCACAGCATACCCCCCTTTCAGCTGTATTTTGCAGGAAGCACACTGTCAAGGCATTGAATATGGTGAAATAGCAGGAGCTGTAGACTCCTTAGCTGCCTCCATTCTCCAGACCTGGGTCAAGAGCTAAGAGTAGAGGGCTATGGAGAAAGGCAAAACATTATGGCTAGTTGTACTACTAGAACACTATGCAGTCTTCAGGGGAGATTTTCACGTGTGAAAATGCAGGAAGAAGGCTAGACAAGGACTCAAGCCACTAAAGGCTCTGATATTTGGAATTTTATTTATTTTCTTTCCAGACAGAATAGTAAAACACAAAACTGCCTTATGAAAGCAAACAAACAATACAAAATCCAAACAACCCTGATCTATCCAAAGATTCCTAAAGTTAATTGTCATGCTGAACCCTATGATGATAATAAAGACATATTCACATGTTCAACTCTGTCTCCCGGCACTCGCACTTTCTCTTTGACTTCTCACAGCCCATCTGTTTTTCTGCCTTCCACTGTCCTCTTGCCCTGCTTGCAAATCAAGTGATTTGGCTTTTAAAATTCTTTCTCTTTCATCTTCCTAAACCTTGAAGATTATTACCACATCTTGTTTAGGACTTAGTTTAAAACAAAACACTGATAATGAAGACAAAAGTCATTCAGATGTTATTTACAATCTATACTGAGAAAACTTGAATTGTTTCCCTAGCAGTTACCCTAGGCTTAGTTCTGAAAGGACAGATAGGAGTGTATAGAATTTAATGTAGGTTCCTGTTATAGAGGACAAAAGGAGATAGACAAAAATACAACAGCATGAGTTAAGATAGAATCAAAAAGATTTCATTATGAGTAAGTTTATTTAAAAAGGTAAGTTGAGGGGCCAGTCAGGTGGTTCAGCAGGTAAAAACACTTGTTACCAAACCCGGTAATCTGACTTCAATCCCCAGAAACCACACAATAGAAGGAGAAAACCAACTACAAAAAGTTGTCATCTGACCTCTGTTGCGTCCCCCTTGACCAGCAAGGACGACGCAACTCGCAAAAGCTCTTCTCCTGCAGTTTATTCAGGTCCCTTGAAAACAGTCTTCCGAATGCCCGGGCAGACCCAACCCACAGGCTAAATACTATATGAACAGTCAATCAAGTAAAGCCACGTGGTGTTATTTTAGAGGCCCACGTATGCGGAAGCAAGCCAGATCAGCGGTCTTTGCCAAATATGGACTTGTTTACCACCGAGAGCGCTCACCGTCGGGCTGGTGGAAGGCGGAAACCGGCGCCATCTTTAGGGCGCGGCACGTCGCAGCTCTCTACAGACCTCCACACATGTGCCATGGCACATGAACACACAAACACTAAATAAATAAAATATAATAAAACATTTCTTAAAAAGAAGTCAGGAGCTATGGTCATAGCTCAGTGATAGAGTACTTGCTTAGCATTTGCCAGGCCCTGGTGCCACAAAATAATAATAATGATGATGATAATAATAATAGTAATAATAATAATAATGTTTCAGTCAGCACAAATAATCCTCTTTCTAACCTTAATAATTCTGAAATATATTTGATACAGTATTCTCCAAATATATGTGCATTTCAGTTTTTTGTTTCTCTTCAAAGCTTTATTGCAGTTTGGAGGACTATTTCCTTAACTGAAAGCAGAACTGCCAGTGTTTCACAAAGTAGACAAAGGCCCTCACTTGATGATGAAATTATGCTGACTCAGTTGTCTCAAATGTCAAATGGACATTCATTTACAACCATTTTAAAAATTAAGTTTACCTTAAAAATGCAATGTGAAGTTTTGGCCTTTTGATAGCAAGTGTCACAAACTGTTTAGGATAATTAAGAAATGCAAACAAATAGTCATTCAAACATGTCATTTTGTTTGGTACCTGGGTAGTCTATCACAGATGTTTTGTAAGTTAATTAGAAATCAAGTTGCTAAGAGACAAGCAACATGTGCTTATCCAAATATACAGAGACAGATATGGGTCTTCAAAAACCTCAAGAGATCTGCAGGATATGGCATTCAAAGATGATTTCTTAACTTAAGATTTTTTTTATATTGAGACATGTCAGCTCCTGACAGCACCACCATTCTACTCCAAGGAGATGACGATCATCGAAGAATCTCCATTTAGAGATGGTTGCATTAGTGGCAAGCTAATCCTTTGTGCAAGAAAAATCCTTTGCTACAACTGCAGACAGAATGGTGTTCAAAAAGGACAAAAGATGGAAGCAGGTAAGTCAACAGCCTAGCTCTGCCAAGACAGGGTAGACAAGTCCTTCATAATTCCTGCTTTACAATTAATGTCTGTCAGAGAAACTGGGCCAAGAGGCTGAAGGTAGATGATCTTATATATGGAGAGAAATTGGGGACTATCCAGGAAGCCTGTCATTTCTAAGTTTTGGAAGCTGCTGGCTCTGCACTTCCTGTATAATCAGATATATTTATCCTTCTCAGGTCTCTGATGTGGTTGAAGACTAGATAGTTATACTCTCAAAGTTAAATTTTAAGTTGTTTAGGAATTAAAAGGATGTTCTAAGTCTAAGAAGATGTTTTTAAGTTGGTAATGCAAGTTAGGATGGAAACTGAGTTAGGTACAGAACTTTGAACTCATGGAGATAGATAGATAATAGAATATTAATATTAGTTGACAAATATGTATGGGCTGGACATTAGGTATGTATGTTATACCTTAAAACATTCATAATTGTGACCTAATTATTCAAAAAAAGAATTATGAGTTCTGGGTGAAGGGGTAAAGGGTGGGAGTGTGGGATCCAGAGGGGTGGAGGGAGGGGACTGTGATGGAGATGTAACTTGAAGTAATAAATAAACATAAAAAAATAAGTTTACCTGATGATTAGCTGGCTTTTCAGACAAAGTTGTATAACAGTGTGATCCATGATTGAAAATGTGTTCTAAGCATTTTTTTACTTCTAACATTCAGAAGACTGAGGGAGGGGGATCATGAGTTCACAGTCACCCTGGGCTGTGAGATCCCGACTCAGGAAAAAAAAAAGAATGTCAGACTCACATACTGATTAGAGAATGTGAAAGTCATAGTTATTAGACATGTTAAGAATGGGAGGAATTGGAAGCAGGAAGAGAAGTCTCTGAAAATTTTAACAGCAACAAAAGAAATCCAGTCATATACAGCACTTTTTAACTTGAGAGAGAGAGTGTGTGTGTGTGTGTTCAACTGTGTGCATGTCTTCACATAAATATGTGTGTGTGTGTGTTTGTGTTTATGCACATCTGTGTCCAGGTCTTCATATGAACATGGCGGGTGGGGAGTGTCAGATGACAACCACAAGCAGGTCTTTCCTAACAGGAGAAAGGTATCCTTTCAACTTTTGTTTGAGACTGAATCTCTTATTTCCCTGGAAGGCCACCAAGTAGACCAGTGTAGCTAGCCAGTTTACTGTGGGGAATCCTTGTCTTAGCCTATTGAGCACTGCAATTGGGCCCATCTACCACACTTACCTGTTTTCATGTGAGTTCTGGGGATCCAAACTCCAAAATCAGTCATGCACGGCAAATACTTTACACAAATGAGCTCTCTTAGCAGCACCTCAAATTACTTTTTTAAGCATGTTTTTAATTTTTTTTTACAGTAGTCAGTTCTCTCCTTTCAAGAAGTCAGTCCTGGAGGTCAAATGTACTTCATCAGGCTTGTCGGAAGGTGCCTTTAATTTCTGAGCCATCTCACCCAGCTCCAAATTACTTTTAAGATGGTAGCTTGTAATTCTTGAATACATGTTTTTTTTTTTTTTTGTTTTGTTTTGTTTTGTTTTTTTGTTTTTTCGAGACAGGGTTTCTCTATGTAGCCCTAGCTGTCCTGGACTCACTTTGTAGACCAGGCTGGCCTCGAACTCACAAAGATTCGCCTGCCTCTGCCTCCCAAGTGCTGGGATTAAAGGCGTGCGCCACCACCGCCTGGCTTGAATACATGTTTTATTACTTGTTTACTTTAGATTTGTGCCTTTCTCAACTAGAAAAACTAGAAAAAAAATACTAGACTATCCAGACTTCTTTACCAGGGAGTTATAACAATGAAACATAGGTGAGGGTACTTAGCAATAGCAGTCTTCACAATTAAAAAAAAAAGCCAACCTGTATGAGGAAAAGCTGTGGTTTTGACCCTCTGCATTATTCCTCCTTTTCCCAAGTCATTACTATCTGGACAAAATATTATGGATATTTCATTAAAAGAAATATTTTTAAAAAGACTGCTGTTTCTTTGATATTCATAAATGACAACTTTCAAACCTTTTTTACTGTCTTTGAGTCCAAATTTGGTAAGATATTCTTTCTCACAAGTCAGTGGCAGGAAATCCCTAAATTTAGAAAGAAAGGTACACTGACTATGTTTTCCCACTGAACTGTAGTTAAAAAGAATAATAAACTTCATGAAACTCAAGCCTAGGACAATAGACCCAGAAAAATACTAACCCATTAACATGGTGTGCAAAACTTGTTTAGCAAGTTTCAGCTGGAGGTTAATGAAAACCTGCTTGGAAACACAGCCTGCAAGGGAAAGCACCACTACCTAGATTGTTCCTTCAAGAGCTTTCTCCTCACAGCTTCCCCAGAATCCAGTTGGAACATTGCCTCAGGGTTCCATTTGGCCTGGCTAAAACCACAGGTCTGTGACCATGGCATAGCCTCTCAACCCTAGTAGAAAATAGGAGAGGAGAGAGGAGAGGGAGAGAGGGAATGGGAGAGAGACAGAGACAGAGAGGCAGAAACAGAGAGAGAGAGAGAGAGAGATTGAGAGAGAGATTGAGAGAGGGATAGAGAACCATGTTTACATGATTAAGCAGTTTCACTCTCCTGGGAGGTGGGGTGGGATTTAGGTGCCTGCCTAGGAGTGGGGGACTGTAAGACTTTTCTCCTGAACTTCAAAGTCTCCTTTGTCTTTTGATATTTTGGATTGAACCCAAGACCTGGCACAAGACTTTTCCAGTGAGCTACACACTCAGCCCATAAGTCTTCAGGTTGAAATGTATAGAAGTAAGTAATATATTTCTGGACAGAAAAGATAGAAATGCAGCCTGATGTAATTGGCCTGTAAGAAAACATTTAACTAGTGGAATATTCTCAAATTTTAGCTGTATATTCTCTCAGAAGTTACTGCTATTATTTCTTTTGTCCAAGCTTGTGCAGAGTGATAGTCAATTAACATCATCCTAGTGGTGGATAAGCATTTGTGAGATGTTTGGGAAACAAGGCCTGGTATAATTATAACATAATGCTATAACAGCATTGCTCAAAACTGCCTCAGGACTGCCAGAGTACATAATAATTATCTCACTGACAGGCCTTTGGATGATTATTAGGGCTGGATCTTGGCTGAAACTCAGTCTTGAAGCCACAGGAACTGAAAAATGATACTCAATTTTTTTAACTCCTTGGAGGCTTTTTGGGGATCATTTAGAAGAAAAGAGAAATTTTGTGTCTAATACCAACACTCAAATATAATTCAAGATCATGATCACAAAGTAGGATGGTTTTCTTGCATGGCCCTGTATCTAGTCTTTCTCAAAAAAGACAAAAACAAAAAAAAAAACCTAAAACTTTCTTGCAGAGTTTACAACTGTGGAGGTAAGGAATCCCACTTCACCCCTGGTGCCTCCAAAGTCATGACACATTAATAAACTTTTTCAAAGAATATGCCTCAACTCTAAAATACTAGCATTATTACAACACAAAAGGTCATCATAGACTGAAGTGGTTCTGGATGTGTATGTGGATTCCTGCCACCCTTTTTTTCATTGTTGTTGTTCTGAGATCTTATTTACTAATTTTAACTTATTTTATTGAAAAAAAAACTTTCATGTATTTCATTCATGTTTCCCCCTCTTCAAATTCCTCCCAGATACTTTCCACCTCCATATTCACCCAACTTTATGTTCTCTCTCTTCAAAAAAATAAAAATAAAAACAAAAACAAGAAACACACAAAAACACCCATTAAAAACCCACAAAAATGAAAATTAAAATCAATAAGCAAAAGGAAAAAATACAAAAACTAAGCAAAAGGAAACAAAAAAAGTCTACAAAACTATCATTGAGTTTGTGTTGGTGCTTCCTGGACTTGGGGCCTCCCCCAAGGAGTAATTAATATACTCAGAGAGACATCATTGAAAAATAGTGATTTTTTTCCTTTGCCCATGGGTAAAGTGTCAATAGCTTCTTGGTTAGGGATGGAGACTGTGTTCACTTCCCCTATATCAGGACTGGGATCCCATCTGACTGGAGCCTGTGCAGGTTTTGTGTGTGCTGTCATGGTCTCTCTGAGTTCATATGTGCATCAGTTCTCTTATATCTGGAAGATACTGTTTCCTTAGAGTCATTCATCACCTCTGGATCTTATAATCTTTCAACCTCATCTTCAAATAGATTCCTAAGCCTTGTATGCAGGTCTTTGATGAAGACATCCAATTTTGTATTAAGTGCTCCAAAATCTCTCACTCTCTATACATTGTCCAGTTGTGGATTTCTATGTTAGTTCCCATCTACTACAAGAAAAAGCTACTGTGATGATGGCTGAGTGAGGAATTGATTTATGGGTATAGTACTATGTCATTATAAGTCATTTATTGCCATACTTCTTCAGCAGAATAATTGTACTAGGTTTTCCCTAGGCCTATTACCTATTTAGTATCAGGTTCTTGGCCTCTTGAGTAGTGTCAAGTATGGGTTTCATCTCATAGAATGGACCTTGTAACCAATCAGATCATGGTTGGATGCTCCCATAATATTTGCCCCTCTGTTTAAACAGGATATCTTGCAGGCAGGTCACTGCTGTAGGTCACAGAGTTTGTAGCTGGGAAATATTGATGATTTACTTTCTCCTCCCATAGCACACAGAATACTTCCCAGTACCATGAATGACGATCAAGTATTGGTGAAGTTTCTAGTTGGATACCAGCTTGACTTGTCCATATTTGATAAAATTAGTGTTCTTCCCAGCAATAGGGCCTTATCATCAGTATGCTAAGCAAATCAAATAGCCTTAACAATAGCCTGTGATTTAGGGTGGGGTGGGAGGTTCCATGTGGTTCTTTTGGTGAATAACTCAACATGTGGCCCATTCTTGGCACTGAAAGTTTTACTCAGTGGCGTGTTTAGCTGGGGTACTGACTTATTTGGTGACTCTATTTAAATCACCTTCTTATTTGATGACTCTATTTAGATTCTTTTCATATATATGTATATATTTTAGGAATCTTCTACAGTAGTAGGTTTCTGTATAGGTTTTCAAAAGGCCTTTATTGTTAGTTGTCCCTCCTCCCACATCGTACATTACCCTTCTCTTCTATCTCCCTCCATACTTAATCCTCTTCTAGTTTTTGCTTTGTCTTCCATAACAATATGTTCTACTTGCATTTTCCTTGGAGATCCTCCCCTCTTCCATTAGTCCCTCACTCTATACCTAACTGTCTTAGGGTTTCTATTGCAATGATGAAACACCATGACCAAAAAGCAAGTTGAGGAGGAAAGGGTTTATTCAGTTTACAGATTCACATTGCTGTTAATGATTGAAAGAAGTCAGGACAGGAACTCAAGCAGGGCAGGAACCTGGAAGCAGGAGCTGATGCAGAAGCCATGGAGGGGTGCTGCTTACTGGCTTGCTTTCCATGGCTTGCTCTGCTTGCTTTCCTACATAACCCAGGACTACCAGTCCAGGGATAGCCCACCCACAATAGGACCTCCTCCATTGATCACTAATTGAGAATATGCCTCACAGCTGGATCTCATAGAGTCATTTCCTCAACTGAGGCTCCTTCTTTGATGATTCTAGCTTTTGTCAAGTTGACACACAAAAACAGCCAGTACACTAACTTTTGTGGTTATTCAGACTGTAACACACATATGGAAGGCTTAAAAGCTAACAACCATATACAAAAGAAAACATACCATATCTGTCTTTTTGGGTCTGAGTTTTGGGGGTTTGTTTTGTTTTCTAATGCCATCCAGTTACCCATGAATTTCATAATTGCATTTTTAACAGCTGAATAATATTTCTATTGTATAAATGTACCACATTTTCATTACCCATTCATCAGTTCATGGACATCTAGGCTGTATCCGATCTCTAACTATTATATTTAGAAGAGCAATGAACATAGAAAAGTAAGTATCTTTGAAATAGCATGTAGAGCCCTTTGGATATATGCCCGAGTGGTATAGCTAGCTGGATCTTGAAGTACATCAAGACCATATTCTTAAGTAAAAACTACATTTATTTTCACAGTGTCTGTACAAGTTTGCACTCCCATCAGTAATGAAAAACTGTTCTCCTTTCCATGCATGTTCACCACCATGTGCTGTCATTTGCTCTGTTGATCTTGGCTGTTCTTTCTGATGTAAGATGAAATATCAAAGTAGTTTTAATTTTCATTTCCTGATGGCTAAAGATATTGAACTTTCTTTATGTATATGTTTATTTTGTGTGTTTATCTTGCATGAATGTCTATAACATATTCATGCAGTACATTCATAATCCAGAAGAGTGCTAAAGATCTTCTAAAACTGGAATTATGAATAGTGGTGAGCTGCCACATTGGTGCTGGGAACCAAGCACTGGTTCTCTAGAACAGCAGTAAGTTCCCTTAATCACTGACCCATCTCCCACATCTCCTGCTTCTGTCTTTATAAAGTATAAATTCTACCTCCCTATATACTACCTTCCCTATACAGAAGAGAAGATTAAATGACACAATACACATATAACATTTCAAATATATAAAATATTCTAAAATTTTTAGATTTTTTTCAAGCATGTTAATACACACCTAAAATCCTAACACTTGGGAAACTGAGGTAGGATTGCCACAGGCTTAGACTACATAGTAAGTTCAAATGCAGCCTAAGATATGTAATTAGACCTTATCTCGGGGGAGAGGGGGGAGAAGAGAGGTGATGAAAAGAAAAGAGAAGGGAAGGGAAGGGAGAAAAGAAGAAAAAAGAAAAGAAGATTTTTAAAGTTTTTATTTCAGTTGGCTTATAAATATCAAAATTTATGTCTACGGAACAGTATTAAATTTAATTTCTATCTCTGTTCCCTTCTAAAGCACGGTTCTTTATCCCATGAACTTAATAGATGTTTATGAAATGAACACTCTCTGTCTGTTACAGAAATATTGAGCCCCTGAGAAAACAAAGATTATGGAACATGCTCTCTGCTTTCTAGAATATTTACAGCCAGGAGAGGTAAACGTTTTTGTTCACATATAGTTGTAAAGGAAATCTAAAAGGAGAGACTATTTTCAGGGAAGAAGGAGACTAACAGGAAAGAAGCAGGAAGAGGAAATTGGCAAGAAGGAATGGGGGATAAATAAGAACAAAGTATAAGGACACATTTATATATGGAAAGGCCATAATAGGTTGGATGTTGTGGCATATGCCTTTAATCCCAGCATTCAGGTGGCAGAGACAGGTATGGCTCTGTGAATTCGAGGCTAGCCTAATCTATTTAATGAGTACCAGGCTAGAACAGACAAGAGTATGTAGTAAGATCCTGTCTCATTAAAAAAAGAAGGAAAAGAGATCTCTGGGAGTTCAAGGACAGCCTGGTCTACAAAGCAAGTCCAGGACATCTAAGGCTACACAGAGAAACCCTGTCTTGAAAAATAAAAAAAGAAACAAACAAGCAACAAAAAAAGCAAACAGTTCCTCACCAGTGTGCCCAGACATTTTAGCTGGGCAAGATGGCATACACCTTTAGTCCCAGTACTCAGGAGGCAGAGGCAAGTGGATCTCTGTGAGTTGAAGGATAGCCTGGTCTACAGAATGAGTCCAAGATATCCAGAGATGCACAGAGAAACACTATCTAGGAAAACCAAAAGAGAGAGAGAGAAGAAGAAGAAGGAAAAGAGACAGACAAAAAGAAATGTCATAATAAAACCTATTACTTTGCATATTAACTTTAAAACATATTTTTTATAAAGTTAGTATGAGGTCTAACAGTATAGAACAACCTACCTACTAAGACAAGTGGCAGATGGGTAACAGAAATACACAGATTTGGTGAGGCACAAGCCTGCTTGACATTCTGCATCTGTACCACATACAATGGTTTCAAGTTGTTTAACCTCTCTAAGGCTTTGTTTACTTTAAAATTGGTCCAGAACCTGTGAAAGCCTGAGACCCTGAGTTAAATTGTTAGGTCCAAACTCACTTGACCAAACTTAAGTTAGGCTTTAGAAGCCTGGGAATTTTAAGTAGGCCCTGAGCTGTAGGTCAACTTGCCCCAGAATCTATCACGTACCATACCCCAGGTCTTGGAAGCTGTGTTACCAGGAGGTCAAGTTCCTGCTTATGTATGGCCAGTTTCCAAAGCAACAGGAAGAAAAACAGAAACCACAGGTTGCTAACGATCATGAATTTGGAAATCTCCTACCTTGTTTCCTAGGTCACCTATGCTAGCCAATTGAAGTACTGTTGCTTGATGATGCTTAATTCTGCCTAGCTGAAACATATTTAACCTGAACTAAAATTCTGTTTGGGGTCTCCTCCCTCTCCTTGCATGGAGAGTCTGTGAGGGTGACCCCAGCATACTGGCCAATAATGGCCTCTTGCATTTTGCAACATTCTCGAGTTCCTGTTGATTCCTTGGTCACCCCACATTTGGATTCAGGAATCTGTTCCTTGACCTTTACAATATTCTCAAGACCCACATGGTGGAAAGAAAGAACTGACCAACATAAATTGTCCTCTGACCTCTACACATGCTCACACATATATGGACATACAAAATATTTGATTAATTATTTTAAATATAATTTTAAAATTGGCCAAATTCAGTTGTGTGTACCTAGTGGCTTGGAAGAAGTTATTGTTGAAATCAATCCTGAAACATTTTGCAGTGTGTTGTTGTTAAAAACTATTGACATGAGCCCAGTGTGATGATGTATGCTTATAATCCCAGTACTTTGGTGCTTATTCAAGAGGATCTCAAGTTTGAGACCAGCTTACTCTACATAAGGAGACTGTCTCAAAACCAAAATAAAAACAAAACCCAACAAATGAATGAAACCATTGATGCAACCTTGGGGGAAGTAGTTGCTTTTTGGAAAGTAGCAAATTCTATAAGTCATGGGTAACCTATCCCTACCTGACTTAACAGCACATCATGGAAAATCCCTACAGTACTGTTATGGACACTCATGAGTGTCTAGCACATAATAGATACTGAATATAGGGTTACCATAAATATATCACAGTATATGTACACTATAAATATATGGAAAGCAGCTCAGCTGATAGACTGCCTGCCTAGCATGCACCAAGCCATGGGTTTTAACTCTAGCACTGGGTAAACTGGGTGTGTTGGCAACTGCCTATAATCTAAGAACTGGAGTCTAGGCATAGAAGAATCAGAAGTTCAAGATCAGCTACAGCTACATAACAACTTCAAGGCCAGACTGGGATATATGGAACCCTGTCTTAAGAAACAAAGGAAAAAAGGAAGGAAGAAGAAGGGATAAAAGTATATTAATAGTGTACATTCTGAGTATCTAAATTTATAGTCTCATTTAATTATCAAAGGAACTCGAGCAATTTATTTTTAGTTTCACATATTTTTTAAAAATTACATTTGTGTGTATATGTGTGTGTGTGTGTGTGTGTGTGAGAGAGAGAGAGAGAGAAGACAACTTGTGGGAGTTGACTCTCTCTTTCCCCCATGAGGGGTCCCAGGGATAGAACTCGGGTTGTCAGGCTTGATAGCAAGTACCTTAACCTGTTGAGCCATCTGACCAGTTCATGAAGTTTGTTTGTTTGTTCATTCATTCATTTAGGTTTTTTTGAGACAGGGTTTCTCTGTGCAGTCTTTGCTGTCCTGGAACTCACTCTGTAGACCATGTTGGCTTCGAATTTATAGAGATTCACCTGTTTCTGCCTCTCAAGTGCTGGAATTAAAGGTGTGCACCACCAACACCAGGCAGAGTTTATTTTTATTACCATAAAAAGCCAAGATCTAATTTAAATTTATTTGACTCAAAGTTAAATGTTCACCAAACCCAAAGTGCTTCAGGACTATGTCAGCCAACAAAGAATACTATGGTCATGTAATCATTTAACTGTTTGGGGGGAGTTGTTTGTTTGATCCTGATGTTGCCACTGTTTTTTTTTTGTTGTTGTTGTTTGTTTGTTTTTGTTTTGTTTTGTTTTGTTTTTGCTTTTGTGTTTTGTTTGTTGAGATGGAGTCTTTCTATGTAACCTGGACTGGCCTTTAACTATTGATCTCCTTGATTTAGTCTCCAGACTGTTACAGGCATGTGTCCACTAGCTCACTGATTTAACTGTTTTGAAAATATTTTGTTTTTCTGGATTTGCTGAATGAAGGAAAGAAGTTTAGTGGAACCCTCCCTCAGCAATCCCGGAGTGAATGCCCCACTCAGAGCCTCAATTTAAAAGGATCTCCCTGCTGTGCCTCTGACATTATCAAAAAAGAGAGCTGTGAACACCACCTGCTCTCAATAAACATTGTTTCCCACTGGGAATCTCTGAAACTTGAAATAAACAAGCCATTGATGTCAGGTCTGAGGAAGGAAATGTACAAGATGAGTCTGGGACAACTTACAGCAGGAAGCTCACAAAGGCTTCTGAGGTCACTTCCAAATGACTCTGGAACCAACTTGAAGAAGCTTTCACAGAGTGTTTAGGGAAATTTGAGCTTAGATAGGAAAACTAATGGCCACTATTTAAAACAGGACATGATAATTTATTCATATATTTAACCAGTCAGCATGTAGTTGTTTTCCTCTAAGAAGCCCAGTTTCCAAAACACAACCTTCAAAATATCTTCCTTCTCCACAAGGCTCTTTTTGTTCCGTTAGCCTTTGATTTTTGCCAGTAGTTCTGTTACTTGCCATCTGAACAGGACCCTGGTTGAGATCTAATTCTGTATGCCTGTTTTCATGACATGTTGAACCACCAATAAACCTGAAAGCTGAAATGAAAGTCATAATCACACTTTTGTATCTGGCTGCCTTTTAATTTAGTACTGTGTAGCAGAAACTGAGCCAAAGGAATACAGAACCAAGTCTGTTTCCCTGGAAGAGTTCAGTATTTCCTGTTTTGCAGGTATCCTATAACTGCTTTTGGAAAACAATAATCTTGGACACTGGTTTTCAAGGATTCTTAACCATCATTTTTATGATGATCCAAATTACTGGGTTTGGGAATGCAGGTCAATATAATGAGCAATTAAAATTCATAATTCTAAGAAAACTGTCTTTCCCCTTTGCTTTTTAAAGGCTCATTTTCAGTTCCTGAGAAAAGTATTTACTTATGTCTCCCTAGTTGAAAGACTCCTATGTTTCTTTATTGTATAAGGATAGTATGTTAACACAGTAGTTCTCCACATACAATGCTAATTTATCTGATTTGCTTGTTGTAATCTTATTGTTTGCAACTTTTCAAAGTTGCAATCTTCTAATTAAAATAGGGATTTTTTTTTTTTTTTTTTTTTTTTTTTGCTCCTGCTTTCCTGGTAGAATGGTCCACTTAGTTTCACGTCAAAAAGTATTTTGTGTGGGATGAGGTCATTGGGGACAAGCTGTTTTTTCCCTGATTTTCAGTGTTTCATAAACCCACCTTCACATTTTGTTTGTACAACAATGAACTTATTCATTATATACATCACTCAGTTTCTTCTGCCCCTCTTTTTTTGTGGCGCTAGGGATAAATCCCAGGGTATTACAAACACTAGACAACCTCTAACATTGATGTTTACCAGCACCTGAGAACTATTGGATGGATATTTTAATTTTACATATTATTTTGGTTGCAATAGAAATGAGTAAGACGGGACTAGTAAAAATGCTTACGCTATGAGGAATTTCTTAGCCCTCATAGGACTGCTGAACTGGGGGAGCTGATATGTAGGGACAGCCCACTCCGGAAGAGTAGGTTAGGAGGGAGAAGGAGGAGAGGGTGGGACGGTGGGACTGGGAGGGGTAGAAAGAGGGGCACTGTGATGGAGATGTAACTTGAAGTAATTAACAAATTTTAAAAAATTTAAAAATGCTTATGCTGAATAATTAAATCAAAGAGTAGTTTATTTAAAAAAGAATCAAAACAGAAACTCTAAGTACCAGTGTGTACATTGTACACATTTAAATGACTCACAAGAATGAAGTTTTGTTTTTCATATATAGTAAGATCATACCACCTTGTTGTTCATCAAAAGATGTTCAAGAATTCTGCCTCCAAACCACATACATGACTGCCATTTTAAACAGACCAAATTTCAAACATGCAACAACAACGTCACTGGTAATAAAGCTTTGGAATGGGTGCTCACTCTATTATGTCACTACAAACAAGACAGAAAGCAAGGTAAGTCGAGATTTATTCTAAAGTATAATGGAGGCTGCCATCATCTACAACAGCACACCTCATTCCTCTGCTGCCATTTTTAGCAGGTACTCTTTGTCAATCTTGAAGAGCCTCCATCCTTCTTCACTGGACAAATCCGAAGCGCCTCTTCTTTTGTAGAAGTTGATAGATGGTTCATTCCATTCTGCTACCAAGAAGTGCATACTGCTGCAGCGACACTTTATGGCAACCTAGTACAAGCAAAAAACATAAGCCCAATGACATTTCAAGACCCAATTTTGATTCATTTACTACAATAACTCAACAACTCTTATAAATTCAGAAATCCAATTCTAGGACAGCTGGGTCTGTTGGGTCACAACTATAACCCAGCACTAGGCAAGTAAAGATAAGCTTGAGGCCAGCCAGGGCTACATAGTGAAAACCAGGGCAGCCTGTGCTATGCAGTGGAATGCTGGTGAACATACCTGGCTTAGATTCTTCAAAATTTCTGATCCTATACCAAAGCCTAAAAGAAAGAAACACATTTTAACTTAGTAGGTCATTTTAAGGTCATAGAGCTGATTTCTCTTTGAACTAACTCCAATCAACTCAACTGTACCTCTGTAATCATTCATAACGAAGAAGTCTTCAAGATACAGTAACTTGCCAATCCATGGGTCATAGGTAAAATAGTACATGGCGAAACCAACAATGCTGTGTCCTGTAATAAGAATATCCCATGATATACAAAGAAGAAAAACAAGCCATTCAACCTGTACCAGCAGAATCAGAAGCCTATCATAGATTTTAAGAAAATATACATGCATGCATCACAGAAACAAGTAGCCAAGAACTGGAATGTCTCCTCATGTTTATGCTAGTACAGTTCTGATGATGGAAAGACCTCTCTGGACACCAACATGTATTTGCGAAAAACACAGATTCGAGATGGTTTAAGCTAAGCTACACCTGTGTACTGGCTAGTTTGCAATCTGATGGACTCACATTCAGGAAGTGAGAACAGTTTCATTACTTGCCACAGCAAAAGTGCCATGGACTTAAATCAAACACATCCTAATGACATACTGGTATGTTGGTTTGGCAACAGTTGGGTTTACACAGCAGCTTAGAAGAGGAAATACTTGTAGTTTACCAACTCTTGCTTCCTTAAGGTCAGAACACCAGGCCACAAGTACAATGTTACTTTCAGAACTTGCCTTTGCATGTATACATTTTCAATTTACCTTCCCCAATCTTTAAGGCAGGAGAAATAACAGTAACCAGAAACAGGTGTTACACAAAACCGGTGTACTTCTAAAACCTATCTCATCCCTTATGTGTTCTGATTATCTTCCAGCCTAGGGAACAAACAGCAGAAGAAAACTGAAGGTACCCATCCAAACAACTTCCCCTTTTAGCTGTCTTCTGACCAATCAACAAGGGGCAGCAAAAAATAAATACATAAATAAAAAATAATTACAAATTGAGTCCCTCATAAGGAATGTCAATTCAATTCCAAATGGAGGCAATGGTTGCAAATTAAACTTATAGTCATTTTCTATTTCTTTGTGAACAGACAGGAAGCGAATATAAGTTTCTGATCTACCATGTTTTAAATGTGTGATAATAGGACCTTACCTCATTTATCATGATCATCTACTTTATTGTGTAAAGGATCTTTTAGTTACCTCCCCGCCCATCCATGTACACAGAAGGGCCATGTACATGGCGAAGCTAGAGACTGTAACCTGAAGATTGGGACAAATTAAGAAAAAAAATGTGATTTAACACGATTATAAAAATAAGTTAGGTTAGGGTGAAACAAAAACCACTTCATGAAACGGAATTACAACAAATGACATTATACCTAACTTTTCCGGGTTTCTACAGCACTCTGATACTTGCTTAAACAGCTCTCTTAACCCACCGTATTAAAAAAGTACAGTACATATGTTTTTTTTCCTCAGTCATTTGCACAGTGACTGGCTGTTATTAACATCCAGCTTCTCAAGTAACTTCTGCCCCTGTATTCACAGGTTTTGCAGAGTAGACTCAACAGTTTCGATACAAAAGTCATTCTCTCAGGCTTATGGGCTGGGAGAAATGATTACCTTCAGGGGTCCAGTGCTCTTTAGGCACTTCTGCAACCAGGCAGTGGTAGAAGGGGTGCTCTCCAAAACCATCCTCTAGGAGATCTGTAAGGTGGGGGAGGCAGAGACAGTGTTGACCTTTTGAGGTGCCAGGAAACTGATAGCTTGTCTTCCCCACCCCACCCCACCCCCGCCCGCCATGCCTTCATTACCTTTCTCAGTTAAAATTACTTGATCTTCCATGTATTCATATTTAGCCAGTTCCTGGGGTCGATACATATAAAAGAAATGACAATGAATCTCCTGTCCAGCCTGGCCAGCTCACAGAAGGGGAAATGGGGCAGGCGGGGTCGGATAGTGACAGAGTTCTGTCTGGCATTAAATGGCTAGGCCTGACCCGGGCTGAGTTTGACAGGCTGAGTGAGAAAAGGGAATGAATGTACTGGCCACAGAGAATCTCAGACCTGAAGATGAGGACTTCCATGGGAAACTGAGCCTCTCCGAACCTCCGCCCTAGAGAGAACCCGGGCTTTTCCCTACCTTGATCAGTCGCAGGATGTCTCTGCAGTCAGAGGCAGTGGCTGGACGGATCTTGAATTTAGCCATTTTCGTCTTTTGCTTTTCTTCCCTTTGCGCACCAGGCCCCTGTACTTGAACAGCAGGAGGAGGTGGTTCCTCATTCGTCTCCCGGGAGCGTCCTCTTCTCAGTCAGGCTGGCACCATGACCTGGCGGCCTCAGTATCAGACAGAAAACTGGCAGACTTTCGGAAGCTGCGCAGTTAAGCAGTGGCAAGACCTCCCCTTTTAAGTTCGCAGAAGCACCTCCCTGGGACCATAAAGCGGGGTGATCACAACCAGTAAGCATGCGAGCACACGGTAGCACCGCCCTCTTTTCCGGTCACTGCCCTCTTCGGGGCTCTCTCGTGACACCAATGGCGCAAACAGGGAGGGCGGGGAAGGGCGAGGTACACTGCTGCATTCTCTAGCCTCGCGTTCTCTAGCGGTGCCTTGCGGACCCTTCCTGGAAGCCTAGTGACTTCATTTTATTTTATTTACCTTTGTAAATAAAAAAAGTGAGGATTGCCTCTGTGACTCCCTATATTGCTGAGAAAAGCTAGCTCAGGAAGCCCGGCTTTAGGGAATGACAGAAAGATAAAAGCCTTTTCCAAAGTGGTCCGGAGGCATGATTTTCCTTTTCTCCTCTTGTAGTTTTTCACAGGCAATTCATTGATATGTAGTGATGTCATTGTTTTCATAACTAAAGAAACGTGTGTGTTTGCATCATTTTTAATTCTGGAACCCACTATATGCAACAGGCTATCCTAGAATTCACAGATCACATAGATCTATCTGCCTGCCTTAGTCTCCCCAGTGCTATGTAGGATTAAAGGTGAGCACCGCAAAGCCCTACTCTTCTTGCATTTTCTAGAATTTTCTAAAATCAGTTCTTAGGATTCCTCAATTTCTTTCCTTCTAGTTCAGTAGTTCTCAACCTGTGGGTCTGGACCCCTTTGGGTTTCTTTATCAAGATATCCTGTATATCAGATAGTTACATTACAATTCATAACAGTAATAACAGTAACAAAATTACAGTTATGAAGTAGAAACCAAATAATTTTATGGCTAGGGTTCACCACAGCATGAGGAACTGTATTAAAAGGTCGCAGCATTAAGGAGAACCACTGTTGCAATGGCTAGATTTAAAATGTTTTCTTTCTTTTACTTTTAGTTTTTTTGAGACAGGGTTTCTCTGTGTACCCTTGGCTGTTCTGGAAAGCACACTGTACACCAGATTGGCCTCAATCTCAGAGATCCCCCTGCCTCTGCCTCACAAATGCTGGGGTTAAAGGTATGTGCCACCACAACATGGCAATGTTATCTTTCTTACTTCCCCCTCATTTTCTTCTTAAACCTCTGTTTTTCCTGTGGACTTTCCTTCTGACTAAGATATATACTATATAATTTCCCTTAATGAGCATCTTTTTTTTAATTCTAGGTTTTGCTTATTATGTACATCATGTTGCATTATTGAAGGATCTATTTCACTTCTTATAGACTTTGACAGTTGGAAGTTTTCTTTCAGCCCCCTGTTATCTGACCATCTCCTGGCTTCCTTTGCTGTTGTGTTGAAAGTTGTTGTTGCCCTTACTTACTCCAGTCTATGTGCTTCTTTTGTTTCCTTTAACTTTTTATTTTGAAATAATTCTAAACTTACTGAATGTGTGATGATAACATTACTCCAATAATTACAAGCATCTGTGACTCCATGTTAAGTTTTCTAGGCTTTTCAAAGGTAAGCTCCTTGGATTCACTAAATTTTAGATGTCCAGAGATCAAAATGTTTGGGAACAGCTGGGGCTGCCTATTCCTGGATCAAACCCACTGGAACAGATAAGTATTCAAGTCTCTAGGGAATGACTTTTCTTTTACTATGGACTTTCCTGGACAGTCCCTGTTGAGGACCCTGATTTCATGGCCTTGCCTGGGTTCCATAATCAGTCAGAGGATTTTTTTTTTTTGTAATCAGATAAAGTGTCAGATGGTCTCCAGCATCTGGTCTGTACAGTGAGGGATTGGACTGATACTCCATGGACATTCCTAACATTTTAGTAAGTGATTCTGCCTTTTTTCACTAGTAATATTCTGTATGTAGAAATGAAACTAGAAAAGCATTTTATGTTATCCCCTCCCACTCCTCCATGACTCAGTGCATTAGTGAGTCACCTTGAGAGCTTATAAAATGTTTTTTTTCAAAGACCTTTAAAAATAGCACCCGTTCTACCTGAGTTCTGCCAGTGGTGTCTTTTCTGACATGGATGACCAGACCTTTTTCACCTTTGCTTCTATTTAGAATGCTGGACCACTTAAAGGAGTTTGATACATATGTACTGATAGCAATACATTAGACTTCTATGACTCAACACCAAGAATAACTTCCTGTTGAACCAAATTTAAAGCCATTTTCTATTTAAGTTGCTTAGTGGCTTTGGCCGCGCATTGTGGCACATGCCTTTACACAGAGAAACCCTGTCTCAAAAAAACCTAAAAATCAAAATGAAAAAAATTATGGTTAAACCTTTGATTTGGCAAACTTTTATTTCATTAATGAATCAACATTTCAATTTGATTAATTTTATATGAAGCACTTAGGGATTATAAAAGATCACCAAGTGTTACCAGCAGCCCTAAAGATTCCGTTTTCTTTTAGAGATGTGTTTGCAGTTTACTATAGCGGATTTGAATCTTTATGAAGTAAAAGAATTCCTATCACTATGATGGACTGGTGGAGAGCATGGAAGGAAGGAAAATAACCAAAGTAGTGTTTTTGTTTTGTCTCATTTCAAGATTCCACTAAGTTTAATGTCACATTGATTTTTATGTAGACAATGCCACCAGAAGTCAGGTATTCGAAAACAGGTTGTCTTATGCCATCCCTTTTGTATTCATTATCTTTTGCCACACAGAAAGTCATCACACACTAAATTGCTTAAAATAACATATATTTATTTCCGAACCTATAGGTCAAGAGTCCAGGTATGACTGCACTGAATCCTTTAATTGTGTCAGCCATGCTGCATTGTTACATGAAACAAGTCCAAGTTCACTCTAATTACTGACCTAGGCAGTATTCATATCTTCATCTCTCTCTCTCCCCCTCTCTAGATTTTGAAGATAGGGGTTCTCCTTGTAGCCCTGGCTGTCTTGAAATTCACTCTGTAGACCAGACTGGCCTTCAACTCATAGAGATCCTCCTGCCTCTGCTCCCAAGTGCTGGGATTAAAGGTGTGCATCACCACTGCCAGGCACCATCTCTTTGCTAAACACATTTATTTTATTTTGGAATTAGATGTATGCCTGTGTATATGTGTATGTGTGTATTTTATTTTTTAATTAGATATATGGGTATGTGTGTGTGTGTGTGTGTGTGTGTGTGTATAGATGCATGCACATGCTCAGACAGGTGCCTGAGAAAACCAGAAGAGGACATTAGATACCCTAGAGCAGTGATTCTCAACCTTTGGGTCATGACCTCTTTGAGGATAGCACATCAGATATCCTGCATATCAAATATTTACATTATGATTCATAACAGTAACAAAATTACAGATATAAAATAGCAATGGAATAATTTTATACTTGGAGGTTATCACAACATTAGGAACCGTATTAAAAAAGTATCATAACATTAAGAAGGTTGAGAACCACTAAGTTACAAATGGTTGTGACCTGCCTGATATGGGTGCTGGGTATAGAACTCAGTTTCTCTGCAAGAGCAACAAGTACCATATATTAACTACTCTGCCATCCCTCCATGCCTGGCAGTATTCAGTTCTTGATTGCTGGCCTTGGCTTCCTGCTGGCAATTAGTTGGAAGCTACTTTTGTAATAATTAATTAAATTATTACCAGCATTTATATTATAGTTAATTGGTCAGCAGTGTTAATCCTTAACCCGCCATTATAAATGATCACACAGACACCTGATGGATTTTCTCAAGCCTTAGCGTGTATTGTGCAATCTTAGCCCATCTAAGCTATCTTTTATTTCTATTCCCCAAATAAAACCCCAAAATATATGTATGTTCCTTTGGGCTGTTATTCTCCACACTATGCAGATGTTCCAGGCCACATGTTCTTCCATCTAACTCATGGCATCTTCTTTCTTCTCCCTCTGGCTTCTCCTTCCATGATCCTCTCTGCTCTGCTCCTCAAGGCCCATCAACCTTGTCCCCTTCCTACCTCTGTTCTATCCAATCCAGGTTGCAGCATTTATTCAACTAATCAACTCTAAATTAGGTAGAGCAAAGTTTAGACAAAAAAAGAGACGCATATGTCTGGGCAGCAACCAGATCTTGGGGCCAGTAATTAGCAACAGAATACAGTCAGTCTCCAGATCACCGGAAAAGGCTTCCCTCAGATCTTAGGAGTTTCTGGAGAGTGTCTGTATTTCCTCGCCAAATGGTCTTACCTAACATGGCCATTTATAAGTCAGCAAAGTTTTGAGTACTTAAACAAGATAGTTTAAAAAAATCTATTTGAGCAAAAACACCTTTACATAAAATTTATTATCTTAAACATTTTTAGTTTAGGTTTGTTTTTAGACAAGGTGACTTCAAACTCATAATTGTCTAGCCTCAGACTCCCAAGGGCTGGAATTAAAGTTGTTAAACACTATAACATCCAGTCTTCCCTTATCTATGTTAAGTGTATAATATAATAACAAATAAAACACTCCAGAACTTTCTCATCTTGCAAAACATAAATTCTGTACCCAGGAATAATGGTTTCCCCATTTCCCTTTCCACTCAGTTCCTACTAGCCATATTCTACTTTTTATTTCCAAAGGCTTGAATTACTTTCAACAGATTATGTAAGTAGAATCACATAGAATTTGTCTTTAATTGATTAATTTACTTACTTATCTTACTTATTTAGAAACTGGCTTATTTGACTTAGCATAATATGCTCAAGGTTCACCCTGTTTTAGCACAAGACAAGATTACCTTCCTTTAAAACTGAGTAATATTCCTTCTTTTATACTCCTGTGTTGTTCAGGCTGATCTTAAATTCCTAACAATCCTCCTGCCTTAGCCTCATGGCTATTGGAATTATAAGCCACCATCCTTGTCTTTAAATTCATCTTGAGTTTATATATATAAAACCAAGAAGTGAGATTGTTCCATCATCTAGTACTTCAAATTTGTTTGACATTTTGGAGGATTTACCACTGTTTTCCATAGTGGCTGCACAATGTTTATTCCCATCAATGATGTAAAAACGTTTCACTCTGTCCACATTCTTAAATATCACTTGCTATTTTCTGATTATTTCCTTTTTGATAGTGGCTATCTACAGGTATTGGTATGCAAATATTTTCTTCTACTGCACAGGTTGCCTTTTCATTCTTGAGTGTTTCTGTTACTTGAAGTTTTTTTCCTTTTATCTGACACATTGGAGTTTTACATAATATGCCATAATTGTGAGAATGGCATCTCATCACCCATGCCACACTGTATTAGCTATAAGCAAGTTACAGGTCCCAGCTACATGAAGGAGAGTAGAGCACACAAAGGCATAAGTACCAGGAGGCAGAATCATGAAGTCTACTGCTGAATCTACCAGACTATGTTTTGAAAGGAGAGTAAAAGACCAATACTTAGAACACATACTTAATCAAGACTATCAGTGTGCTTTGAATATGATTTACACCTGTCATCTGCTAATGCTGTTATGAAGGTAGAAACAAGGTGGGGGATGTAGCTCATTGGTAGAGCGCTGGCCTTGCAAGCATGAAGTCAAGGTCAGAGGCTAGGGAGGTGGCCCAGTCACTAAAGCATTTGCCTCATAAGCATGAATACCTACCTGAGTTTGATCCTCAGAACCTATGTAAAAGAAAAATACATGAATCTGTAATCTCAGTGCTGGGGAGACAGGAAAATCCCCAGGGCTTGCTGGCCAGTTATTCTAGCTCAATCCCATGAGCTCCAGATTCAGTGAGAGCCTCTGACTAAAGACATAAGTTGGAGAGTGAGAGAGAGGAAGACATGTGACATCAACTTTTGCTCCTCCCCTACACACCTTACATAAAATGTAACTATGAGGTAAAGGGTGATGCAGTCCCTTCAATACCACATAGACACAGAAATACACATGCATTCCTGCCATGATATAAGACAGTCAGCGGAACCCCTTGGGAGAATCTGTTACATTGTTTGAATTTCCAGCCTCTAAAACTGTGAGATAGATAAGTCTTTTTCTTTATAAAGTAGCCCGCTTCCTCTGGTATTTCACTAGTATAATTCCTCTTTTCTAGAAACTTAAGGTTCAATAATTGAAGCTTTTAAGATTCTAGTTGTGATAAGAAGGGATTCAGCCTCTCGGATGAAAACAACAGACACAATTAGAACAGTTCGTAACCCAGCCAGGTGACTTATCTCTAGTCTGATCATGCCTCCTGATGTGATGTCCTAGAGGGAGATTATTGTTCATCCATCAACTCAAGAGATCAAGGCTTCAACCCCTCATAAATATGTAGGAGATCTGAAAACTGCAATCAACCACCTGAGGCCTCCAAAAATATCAGCACTTTGAATCTGGGTATGGAAGTTACCCAATAAGAAGATCATAGAAAATAATTGCCTGTTAGTACTCAAAGTGTAAGACACCCCCACTTTTCCCTGTGGCCCCTGGGTACATGTAACAGATTTCAAAGTTCAGAATACAACTCACCAGTCTTTGTACCATTTAAAAACTGGCAATTAAGTGTTAAGAGAGAATTCAGGAAAACAGAGAATACTTCAAAGAGGAAAATGCAAGAGAGTAAACCCCACCCAAGCGTCCTCATTTTTGTCTAAGCAACAAAGAGTGGCCTTATGTTTTGCCCCAATGTATGTGATGTTTGGCAGAGTCTACTGGACAGCACAAAGGTTATTGCCTGAGAACTCATTCTGGAAGTGGAGTTCTTGATAGCAAATCATTTCTCATGGAAAAATGATAGCAGAAGCAGACAAGAAGATGAAAGGGGACTCATAACCTTAAAACACATAAACTGGAACATATTTAAATGTCTCCTTCAAAAAACTCTTATAGACAGGTGCTGCAGCACAAATGAAATATGTGTAGGCAGTATATTTCCTTCATGCATTCATTCATCCATTCATTCATTCATTTGTAGTACTGAGATGAAACTCAGTTCTCTTGCTTGCTAGAGAAGTGCTTTACTAATGAGCAACACACATATCCAGAAAATAAAACTTTATACTGCTTGTCATGAGTAACATGCATTGCTTGTCACCTTACAGATATGATTTGCTTTTACATTTATCCCTTCCCTTTCTTCCCTCCAAACCCTCCCATGTAAACTTACCCACTCTTTTTCAAATTCGTGGGTTCTTTTTACATTAATTGATATTCAGTGAACACACACACATACACAAGTATAACTTGCTCAGTCTGTATGTTACCTGTATGCATGTTTTCAGGACTGAACGTTTGGTATTGGATAACCAATTGCTGTGCTCTTCTCAAGGGAAGACTATTTTTCCTGCTCTCAGCGTTCTTTAATAGCTCGTAATTCTTTGGGTAGGGTTGAGGCCTCATAGGCTTTTTTCCCCATCCACTTTGGTGTGTCTATTGGTATTATCCTTGTTCAGCTCATGTTTGAGCAGTCATATTGGTGAGGCCTTACGGATGTAGCTTCTGACATTACTAGAAGACACAGTCTCACCGAAAACTCCCTGAACATCTGGCTCTTAACAAGCTTTCTACCCCCTCCTCCAAAATGTTCCATGAGCTTAATGTACATAAGTGTTTTGTAGATACATCAGCTAGGACTGAGTTCTGCACCTCTACATTTAGCTTGATTGTGGCTTTCTGTAGTGGTCTCCCTCTGTTGTGAAGAGAAGTTTCCTTAATGAGGAGTGTGGTGGTTTGAATAAGAATGGCCTCCATAGGTTCATATATTTAAATAATTGGTTACCACTTGGTTTTTAATAAATTTCCTTTTTGATTCCTGTGTTGACCTATTTTTCACTCAGTAGTGAGTTGTTCAGTTTCCATGAGTTTGTAAACTTTCTGTTGTTTCTGTTGTTGGTGATATATACTTTTAATCCTTGGTATTCAGTTTTAATTTATGATGGTCAGACAGGATACAGGGTGTTATTTAAATTTTCTTGTATCTGTTGAGACTTGCCTTATGTCCAAATATGTGGTCAATTTTAGAAAAAGTTCCACGAGCTTCTGAGAAGAAGGTGTATTCTTTTGTGTTTGGGTGAAATATTCTGTGGGTCTATTTGGTTTAAGGCCTAACTTAGATCCAGCATTTCTTTGTTTAGTTTTTGTCTAGATGACTTGTCTAAGAACTGCAATATCCTCTCATGGATTTTTCCTTTGGTGAGTATGTACTGTCTCAGATTAATTTTGTTTTAAAGTCTACTTTGTCAGAAATTTAAATGGCTACACCAGCTTGCTTCTTGGGTCTATTTGCTTGGAATATCTTTTTCCACATTTTACACTGAGGTGATCTCTATCCTTGATGGTGATGAGTGTTTTTTTTTTTTTTTTGATACAGCACAAATATGGATCCTGTTTTCTAGTCCAATTTGTTAGTCTGTGGTTTTTTGTTTTGGAATTGAGGTCATTGATACTGACAGTTATCATGAGCAGAGTATTAATTCCTGTTATTTTGTTTTTCTAATGTGGGGTTTTTCTCCTTTATTTTGATTTGATGGTCTGGGGTTATTTGTTCCTGTGCTTTCTTGGTTGTAGTTAGTTTCTACAGGTTGAAGTTTTACTTCAAGGGCCTTCTGCATGGCTGAGTTTGTGAATAGATACTACTTAAATTTTGGTTTGTCATATCTTATTTTCTCCATCTATTGTGATTGAAATCTATGATGGGTATAGTAGTCTGGGCTGGCATCCATGATCTCTCAGTATCTGTAGAGCATCTGTCCAGGCCCTTCTGGTTTTCAGAGTCTCCACTGAGAAATCTGTGCCTTTGATGCAGTTTCACTTCCTTCTTCAATTTCTATTATTCATAGATTTGGTGCTTCCATAGTATCTCAGATGTCCTGCATGCTTTGTGTTTGGATTTCTTTATTTTTAACATTTTCTTTGACTGGGGTATTCATTATTTCTTTTACCCTGTCTTCAAAATCTGAGGTTCTCTCTTCCATGTCTTCTAATCTGCTGGTGAAGCTTGCCTGTGAGGTTTTTGTTTGACTTTCTAAATTTTTATTTCCAGTTTTAAGTGAGTTTGGGTTTTCTTTAGTGATTCAACTTCTACCTTAAGGTCTTAAACTGTTTACATTATTTCATTCCACTTTTTCTTTGTGTTTTCACAGACTTCTTTGAGGATATTTTTTTTCATATTCTCTTTAAGGTCCTTCAATGCATTCATAATTGCTATTTTGAAATCCTTGTCTTGTGCTTCAGCTTTATTGCATTTCTTGGTGCCTATTATAGTAGGGTGACAGGGTCCTGGTGGAAACATATTGTCTTTTGTCTTGGTTGTTTATGTTTGTAGTTTTGTACTAGTGTCTAGGCATCTGGAGCTATGTTGATTGAGGTGCTCCTAGGTGATGATATCTGGCCTTGTCTTTGTTGTATGGGTGTTTCATTCTTTGGTTTCTGCTGTCATCTCTGAATCTTAGGAAAGTGTGGTGGCTATGGGTTCTCTGGAAGAGTGTGCTTGTTCTGTAGGCCAATGGATGGCAGAGAGGAACAAACAGAGATGGAATAGTAGAAAAGGCTGAGAGGGGCTGTGGGAAAAAGCAAAGTGGGATCCTGCCCATAGCAAGAAGTGGGTCCCTGTGGAGTTAGAGGTGTGGCAGAAAGAAGGGCTCTTGCAAGTAAGCTGCAGTAGGACAAAGACTATGTCTGGAGAGATGGGAATAAGAGGTCTAGAGGGACCTTGGGTCTGTTCCAAGTGTTGGAGTCTCTAGTGAATGGAATTTGAGATGGGAAGAAGGACACCTGCAAGCACACTGCTACAGGGCTGAGGGTGACAATGGAAGGATACTGAAAGTCACTTATCTGAGTCCCAGCCAGGTGTGGTCACTGGGGAACCCAGAAAGGAAGTGTTTCTAGGTATCAGCTTCTGACACAAAGGAATAGGGATGAGCTAAAATGGGAAGGTTAAGAAGGTCCTCCGGAAACAGCTAAAAGCTGGGTCTGCACTAAGACCTGGCGACATCCCCAGGGAATATCTCTTGCAGCATTCAATACACTTTCATTATGTAATCTTAGTGCTTTAAGTATGCTATCCTTTGGAATTTTCTTTTCTGGTCTTGTCTAATTGTTTTGCTGTATACTGCTTTTATCTGTAGAGGTATGTCTTTTCTTAGTTTGGAGTTTTCTTATATGATTGTGATGGATTGAATAAGAATGGCTCTTATGGGCTCATATGCTTGAATGTTTAGTGACCAAGGAGTGGCAATTTTGAAAGGCTTAGAAGGAATAGAAGGTATGACCTTGTTGGAGGAAGTGTGTCACTGAGGGTGGGCTTTGGAAACCTCCATCCCAGACTCAGGAAAGAATTAATCTTCCTCCCTCCCTCTCTCCCTTCCTCTCTCTCTCTCTCTCTCTCTCTCTCTCTCTCTCTCTCTCTCTCCCCCTCTACCTCCCCCTTCCTCACCCTCTCCCCCACACCCCCACCCCTACCCCCACCTGTATATCAGATTATAGTTCTCAGTTTAAATCTTCTACCATGTGTGCCACCATGCTTCCTGTGATGAATATAAGAGTTGCCTTGGTCATGGTGTCTCTTCACAGCAACTGAACAGTGATTAACATAATGATCTTGCTGAAGGTGTGGTCTCTGTCATTGACATGGGATTCTTCTCTACCATCTATGGCTATAATTAGAAAGTTTTATCTTCTCATGGAAACGTGTCCTACATTTCCTGTGCAGTCCTTTCGTGTGTGTGTGTGTGTGTGTGTGTGTTTTGTTTGTCTGTTTGTTTTGGTTTTTCAAGACAAGTTTCTCTGTGTAGCCCTGGTTGTCCTGGACTCACTTTGTAGACCAGGCTGGCCTTGAACTCATAGAGATCCGCCTGCCTCAACCTCCCTAGTGCTGGGATTAAAGGCATGTGCCACCATTCCCAGCTCTGTGTGCGTGTGTGTGTGTGTGTGTGTGTGTGTGTGTGTGTGTTTAATATTCCTTACTTATTTGGTCTAAATTCTCTGCTTTATCTTTGGGTACTGATAGTCTATCTCCTGTCCATTCTATTTGTGAGGCTTTCCTTTATGTTTTCTAGTTGAGTTGTATTTTCAATTCCAACTTCATTTCAGCTTGATTCCTCTTCAATATTTCTGTCTTTTAATTGGATTTTATTCCCAAGTCTTGGATTGTTTTCATTATTTCTACCAGCCTTGTGTTTTCTTGGCTATCTCCCCTTAAGCCCTTTCTCCTTGATTATATTGATCCTTGATTTTATTGATCTGTTTCTTTGTTCTTCTTTTACCTTCTTAAATGCTTTGATGAAATTTGTGATTGTTCATTTAAATTGTGTGTCTGGAGTTCACCTAGACAATTCTCATTTTCAAAATTTGTACAGAACTGGTAAGTTCTAAACAGAGAATACTGGCTTGATTTTTAATATTGTTGTTATTCTTGCCATGATATCTTAGCATGTGGGCTTTCTTTGTTAGTTCTGAGTTTGTTGTGTATAAAGCAGGTTGGAGAAGAAGAGATGATGAGGGTCATGAGTTGAGTCTAGAGACTTTCAGAAGCAGTTTGGATGGAATGAACTCAGAGGGATCTGGGCTGGTATACAGGATGATATAGGATGTACTTATTCCAAACTTGGAGAGTGATGGTAAATCTGGCTGGGTGGAAAGGATGTATATGTGATAGGAGAGCTCTGTGGGTTTGAGGGTAAGAAGGATCCTGGTCAAAGCTTAGAGCTCCTTTGTGATGTAGGCAGTGAATGTCAAATTAGGCTGTGGTATTGTATGTGGTACACAGGCTCAATCTGATGGGTTGCAAAAAAAAAAAAAAGCCATGGATGAAGCGGTCAGGAGTGCTCTGGAAGAGGATGTAGCACTGGGTACTGGGTGGGATGGTAGAGGTCACCTTCTTTTTTATTTTTAATTCAAGATCTGTTTAGCCAGGTTGGCTTCAAACTTGCAGCAGCCTCCAACTGGTCTAGGGGGGAAGGAAGCTGCCCTCTTTGGACCCTGGGAAGCAGCCTGTGCCCCCAGGAGAAAGTGTCATGGGGACCTTGCTATGCCTTTGGACCAAGTTGTATGAGGCTTCAAGTTGCTAAGCATCTCTACAACTACTTTTTCTGAAAAGGTAATAGACAATTTTCTGGCCTATGTATCAGCTATATGACAATTAATATTGACTGTTAACTTGATAGCATCTAGAATCTCCTAAGAGAGAAACTTCTGGAAAAATCTATGAGGGATAAGCTAGTTTAGGCTAACTTAGGTGAGGATACACACTCTAAATGTAGGCAGTACCATTCTGTGGACTGGGTTCTTCACTGTAAGACATGGAGAAAGCTAGCTGAACATGAGAATTCATGATGATCTTCTTCTTAGAGGCAGGTGCAACATGACCAGCTGACTCAAGCTCATTCTACCAGACCTTCCCTGATATGATGACCTGAAGCACCAAACTGTGAGCCAAAATAAACCCATCCTTCCATCCTTAGCTTGCTTTTGTCAGTTACATTGTAGTAGTGAAATAAGTAACTATTATATTCTGGCATGATATTCTGAGTGTTATTGGAAATGAATATGTCCAAAAGATGGTTGTGAGCCTGGGATGGAATCCATACTACAAGAATATAAAAATGTTCATGGGAACTCATGCCATACCTACCTTATAGAGGATTTCCAGAGTGAACGCTTCAAGTTAGCTATTGTTAGCCACTTCAGACCAGAAAAAAAGTTTGATTTTCTTTTAGAGTTACTCATTTCAGTAACTCAAGTTGATATTAAAGAAACTGTGAAATGATCTAAGTTACCAAAATGCATGGAATTTGACACAGCATTTTTTCTGAGTGTGGTGGCACATGTCTTTGACCCAGCTGCTCAGAAAGATGAGGCAAGAGAATCACAAGTTCAAGGCCTGCCTGGATAAAAGACCCTGGCTCCAAATGAAATATAAAAGAGGTGTAGGTATAGTTCAGTGGTAGAGCACATTCCTATTTTGAGACTCCTGCCTCAGTCTCCCCAGAGGTGAGATTATATGCCTGTACCTCTATGACCGACATGTGCCCCTTTTAAAAATTACAATAGAGCACTGGGCATGGTGACATATGCCTTTAATCCCAGCATTCAGGTGGCAGAGGCAGGTAGATCTCTGCGAGTTCAAGACCAGCCTGGTCTACAAAGTGAGTCCAGGAAAGCCAGCGCTAGACAGAGAAACCTTGTCTCAAAAAACAAAACAAAAAAAATTACAATAGAGAGTATGGTTGACAGTTGCTGTCTCCAAAGCTTCATCTTCCTATGCCTTTTTCCTCTGCTTTACCTCACTCCTACCACCCCCGCTCCTGAAACTGAAACTGCTAAGTAGAATTCTGCAGTATGAATCAATAATGCCTATAGACAAGGCTGAGAAAACTGGCACTATCAGTAGGAACCTGCTACTTGAAGAGGCTAAAGGAAGCTTCCCTTGTCCATAAGTGCCACAGGTTGGCTTCAAATTCACCATCTTATTGTCTCTGTCTCCTAAGTGTGATTATGGGAGTGTACCAACATACCCAGCTCTCTTTGCCTTTTCTCTAAACTTCTTTAAAAATATTTCCAAGTGTGACTAAGAGTTGAAGGTTCATTACATTATAGATGAGATATGATTCTAACGTGAGATATGGTTGTAAATAATTTATCCTGGGCGATATGTTCTTGATTGGACCTTGTTCACATGATGTCTGGGCAGGCAGATAAAATGGTCAAAGAAAAGGGTAATAGCATGGATTGTGTGACTTCTGTGATGGTTCCTTATTGTATACCCTTTAGGTCAGACCTCATTTGTTGGAAGACATCAAAATAAGAATCATTGCATATTTATTATTCCATAGGGAGTGGCACTATTAGGAGGTGTGGCCTTGCTGGAGGAAGTGTGTCACTATAGGGGCAGGCTTTGAGGTCTCCTATGCTCAAGATATGCCCAGGGTGGAACATAGTCTCCTTCTGCTGCCTTCAGATTAAGATGTAGAACTCTCAGCTCCTCCAGCACCATGTCTGCCTATGCACTGCTGTGCTTCCTGTCAAAATGATAATGGTCTAAACCTCTGAAACTGTAAGCCAAGTACCATGTTGCCGTCATTTTGTCTGTTCACAGCAATGAAACCCTAACCAAGACACTGAGAAAGTTCAGTATGTCACAAAAATGGCAATAATTATGACAACAAGGAGAGAAAACAAGAAATAGCAATGGACTATGTGTGACATGAAAGCACAAGGAGTGACAAAGGAAGAGAATAGGCCAAGGCACTGTAAAGGAAATAACAACCAAGTGTAATGATATATATCATGAAAATGTCACATGGAAACCGATTATATTGTACACTAATTACAAAAAAGAAAAAGAAAAAAAACTTTTTAAAATGAAGGAATGATCCAATATAAGGCCAACATAAAACAGGTTGAATAATGACTCCTAAGCCAGTTGGGCCATTCATAACTATTCTTCCTAATACAAAATGGATGTAATCCTTGTGTCATCAGGTAGTAAGGAAGAAGCAGGCAATCACAGGATGCCTACAGTAGGCATAAGGTCATTGCATAATTCAAATGCTGATTTCTGTACCCCGCCCCATATCTGGTTGCAATCCTTGTTCTGAAAATCTCCTGTCTCAATTTTGTATAAACACTGGTTCACAATTTTTGCCTGATATGCCAATAAAGTAGCTTAAAGCCAATCACTGAGCAGGGGAGAGAATAGGGATGGGTTTCCTGCCCTTCACAGGAGGAGGAGTTATAGAGAGGACATAGGGGATTCATCTACAGGCAGAGGTTCAGGAGACATGACAAAGATTTAGCTGGAGCAAAGTGCACTGAAAAGCAAGTATCTTGGGGATGTTTGCAAAGAAGGAGTCAGACTAGCATAGAGAGTTAAGAACAGAGTAAAACTGCTGAAGATTATACTGTAAAGTCATATTAAAATAATCTAACCAAGTCTCAATTATTTTGGTCGTAGGCATGTTAAGAACAAACTGAAACAAACACAATCTTATAAAAGTAATCCTAACAGCCTACTATGTTCTAAGCATATTCTACAGTCTTATATAATTTTATATTCATAAAAATGGGAAGGAGAAACTTCTAATTGTAAACTATATGTTACATATATACATAATAGAATTCAGGAACCTTGTCCAAAATCATAGTTACTGGCAGCACTTAGATCTGTATCTAAGTTTGCCTGACTTCAAAACTCCCTGCTCCTTCAGCCATGCAAGTACACTCAGGACCATTTTGCAAAACCTACTTCCTGAATCCAGGTTGGCGTGCTCTAAGTCACTTGCTTTAGTGGGAAGACCCACACTTTCATTGTATGAAGAGTGTGTATATGCTTTCTATCAAGAATATGAGCACTCATGTCTGTGGACCATTTTCATAATGTCAGGAATGTTCTGACCTTAGATAGAATGATGGAGAATACATTTAAAAGTCCATGATATGGAATATGTGAATTCATTAAACATTTTTCCTTTCTCTTATTGATTTTTCCCAGGTCTACCATATTTTAGCTTGGGGTAGGAGCTATACAGTTATAATGTTAAAATGTGAGCAGGATAACATAAAGAACAAATTCCCAAACTTTCTTTCAACCTAGTCTCTGATGCTATCTATGGTTAAAAATAGAAAGTACTTAAAAAGCTGTCAACAGTGGTTCAGTAGTCAAAAATATTTTTAATTGTATGTGAGTTAGTGTGTGTAGGTGTCTGAGGAGCCCTAAGTGTCAGATACTGTGGCCCTGGAGTTACAGATGGCTATGAGATACCTGATGTGGATGCTAGAAACCAAACTCTGGTCCTCTGGAATAGCAGCAAGTGCTTTTAACTGCCGAGCCATCTTTTCAGTCCCTTCATTTACTTTTGTTAGTATATATTAATGTATCACAATTTATAGTTCCAAAGTCGTTGAGGATGATAAGTCAGCCAAGAATCCCAAAGAGTAGCTAGAAGGGTAGCTTCACTATAGGGAATGCCATAAGTCCACTTTCATTTTATTCTCTGTATATTACTTTGGGGCTGGTATGATGGCTCAGAGGGTAAAGGTGCTTGCTGCCAGGCCTGATGACCTAAGTTTGATCATTAGGATGAATCTGGTGGAAGGATAGAACTAACTACTACTGAAAGTTCTCCTCTGACTTACACACACATGGCACATTTGTGCCCATACACATCACACACACACACACACACACACAAGCATGCACGTGCATGTACATGCTCACAGACACACCTTCTAAGAGAAACAGATGAGAAAAACAGAAGTGAAGGATTACTATTGTTCCTGGTAAGAAATGACCAAAAGAAACTCCTAAGTCATCATATAATTCTGAGATAATTAGAATGAGATAAACTGGAAGTAAACAAGCATAATGATTAGGCATTTGCAGAAGAAAGTCTATCAATTTGTCACTTTTGATGACTCAAACTAGCAAATAAAATCAGTTCTGTTTATCTATTTCTAAAAGAGATGGTTTGTATTTAGAACTGTCTGTAATTTTGTACAATGGGCAAACAACTAAAAAGAGTAACAAATCAGGAGAAGGAAGTCCTGAAATATTGCACTGTAACAATTAGAGAGGTTGTATAGTTTTTGTAATGGAATAGTAACTGAGTAAAATTAGAACACTGCCTGAAAGCGAGTCTTAAAAATCAACAAATAATTTATCAAGAAAGGATATTCAATACGTATCCAAAGCCAAATAAGATGTGAATATAAACTGGCTAAATGAATTCATATACCTGAGGAGAGAAGGTATGCTAACTTATAATACTTTAGTTACCATAGCTTAATCTACATGTAGTTTTTTTTCTTTGAACCTAATTAGGAGCCTCCAAGTTGTCAGTTGCAGGGCTCATCAATAATTAAGCATGTTATCAAAAGCTATAATTAACTTTTGCTTAACATTTTAAAATTATATTTTAAATCAGCATACAAGGTATTAGATATTGTACCATATTCAGTTTTTTTGAGACAAGTTTTCATTCTGTAGCCCAGGATGGCTTGGAACCCTTGATCCTCTTGTCTCAGCTTCCGATGTGCTGGGATTATAGACATGTACCACCACACTAAGATACAAGATCTGTAAAAAATTTTTGAGTATTGGTGATTCAAATATTCTAAACACGAGCTACATCACCAGCCTTGTGATGGCTAACACCAATCATCAACCTGATTAGATTGAAGGACTCCTAGGAGATTAGTGTACCTTATGATGTGTCTATGGAAGTATTTCCAGAGATTATTAAACCTTGAAGGCTTTGGCTTAATGAATCATTTAATGCATTCGTGGGTTGAACATTTAAATGGGATATTATGGAGTTGTGGAACTGTGGAAGATGAGGCCTGATTAGAAGAAGTAGAGCCCTGGGAGGGAGATGACCTTGAGTGCTATACTTTGCCTTGGTCCCTTCCAGTTACTGCTGGACTCTTCAATTAAACACCTCTATACCACCATTCATTGTACGCCAAACTGGACAAAACTTCTAAAACCAGGAACAAAATAAATCCTTCCCCATTTTAAACTGTCCTGTCACAGTGACAAAAAAGCTACCTAACACACATGCTGAGCACATTCTATGTTACTGTCTTACACTCCCAGATCAAGGCTCTTCTTTTTTTAATTCTGGGGAGTAATATCTGTCCTGAAATGCCTCAAGATCTTCTCTTTATGTATTACTGGATAATACCAGATAGCATGACTATGCATGGCTGCAAGGGAGATAGGGGACGTGAGCATCTGGCAACGATAAAAGGGGGTGTGGTGTATCCTGGTTTCGTTTCTATTGCTGTGGTAAAATACCCTGACAAAACAACTTAGGGGAGAAAGAGTTTGTTTTGGCTCACAATTCCAGGTTATTGTCCATCATAGCAGGGAAGTCAAGATAACAGGAACTTAAAGCAGCCAGTCACAACACATCCACAGTCAAGAACAGAGAAAAATGAGTGCTTACTATTTAGCTCACTTTCTTCTCTATTATACAGCCCAGAACCAATCCCAAGGAATGACACTGCCAACAGTGATCTGGGCTTTCCCCCATAAACTAACATAATCAAAATAATCCCCTGAGAGATATATCCCTATGCCAACTCCATCTAGACAATCCTCATTGCAACACTTCTCTGGTGATTCTAGAGGTATCATGTTGATAAAGTTAACCATTACACTATGTTGTCTAAGAATAATTAAGATGTCAAGAGGTTAGGTACATTACAACATAATTGGAACAGCTCTGAGGTGGACAAGTAAGTGTGTTTACCAGGTTGAGTCTGGGTGGTACAGGAAAATGACTCCAGAGGCCAAAATTGACACTGCTTGATATGGCATTGTCTTGGAACAAGAATTCTATGATGCAAGGAATCTAGTAGTATGGGATTCAGGATTATAGCTCAGTGATAGGGCCATTGACTAGCAAGCCTGGAACCCTACGGGTTAGGGTTCTCCAACACTACCAATAGCAAAATAAACAAGCTCTCTAGTAGGTGAATCTTGGGATTGGTATATATTTATCATGGGAATGAATGTCAGCCTCTGTTTATTTAAATTTTTGTTGTTGCTTTGTAGCATGTCCTTGCAATTATAGCAGTGGGAAAATCCAGAAAAAAAAAACATTTTTCCATCACAGTGATCATGTTCTTGTGAATATATCTTACCAGAAAGCAGTGGATTCCATGAACATCAATGATATTTTTTTCTGGTCATAATTGGGTTTTTCAATTAGGAACAGTAAAACACACCTGTAATCCCAGTAGAGGCAGGAGGATCAAGAGTTCAAGGTCATCCCTGGCTATATAGCAAGGTCAAGTCCAGCCAGGGATTCAGGAAACCTAGTTTGAGACAAACAGTTAGGCTTCCCACAACATCCAAGGAGTTACACATCCCATTATGAATTAAACACAGATATTCTGGGGCTGGGGAATTGCTCTTGCTATGAAAGCATGAAGATTTGAATTGGGATTATGTGTATAACCCCAGCACATGGTGAGGTTGAGGGGTAGGACAGGTGGATTCAGGGAGCTCTATGGCCAGCCAACCTAGCTGAAATGATGAACTTTCCAAACACATTTGAGAATACACACACGCACAAACACACACACACACACACACACACACACACACACACACACACACACACACACAGGCTAGTCAGGCTGCACGAATTTGGGCTTGAATTGACACATATACATACAACTGGGATTCTGAGGTTCTGATGGAGACATCCCAACAGCAGCCTGGTAACACATTTACTCAGGACTTCATCACCTACTCTCCAAGAGACAAAGATATGCCTTGGGTGAAATGAAAATCAGGTTTCTAAGTTGCATGTATAGAGTTCAGAACCTGACCCACGGTAAACACAACAAAGCATTTCTACTCTGTGAGCCCCGGTAGTGCTGGGATTACAAATATATGCCAATATACTTGGTCCCTTTGATCTTTACAATGTTTTGTTTGTTTGTTTTAAAAATTCAAATAGCAGGTTTTTTGTTTTGTTTTGTTTGGTTTGGTTTGGTTTAGTTTTCTGAGGCAGGGTTTCTCTGTATAACTGCCCTGACTGTCCTGGAACTTGCTTTCTGGAGCAGTCTGGCTTTGAAATCTCAGGGATCCACCTGCCTCTGCCTCCTGAGTACTGGGATTAAAGTCATGTGCCAAGTTTTATGAAGTATCTCAATATAGCTTTATTTTTGTAAATATTTACTCAATATATCTTTTCTCCTTACTCTTTACTGTTAACATTACTATATTCTTCCACTCACTTTGTAAACAACAAAGGCCCAGTATCTCCATTGTCCATTCACATGCTTAACATTCTGACTGGATTTCATGTTTATTTTCTCCCATTATTACCTGCTGCTTCCATAGTGGATATGGTTACAGGGTAGATAAGAATGACATAAATAAGGATTTAGGCTATACATGAGAAAGACTCAGACCTACCTGAAATGATCAATTGAAACAGTAAAGAAAAATTGGAATCTGTTTTTGTTAAAGTTCACTAGAAAAAAAATTGAAAGTAAAGTTTCTTTCTATACTAGTTTGAGATATAAAAGAGTTTCAAACTAGGAAAACCGGAATTTCCCTCTCTCTCTCTCTCTCTCTCTCTCTCTCTCTCTCTCTCTCTCTCTCTCTCTTTCTCTCTCTCTCTATCCTCAGTTGGCATCAAACTTGCTATGTAGTTGAGGGTGGCCTTGAACTCTTAGAACCATCTGCTTCCCAAGTGCTGTGATTACAGGCATGTACCACAGTAGTTAGCAGATAAAAGGGTTTGGCATGACAGGTTTCTTTCTTTCCCTGTCTTTTTTTTTGGACGGGGAGGGGGGGTTCTCATTATATAGTTCAGGTTTGTATGAACTAAACTTCTCAAGTGCTAGGACACAAGACGTGTCATCACATTGGAGCTGATATTTTCAGGACATTTTTTTCGCAATATGTTAATTGTAACCCATTAATTCAGCTGGAATCATGTATCTCTTCATCACCTTATAATTCGCTAAAGTAAGAAGACATTTCTCCCTAAGCAGAAACAAGGCAAAAAAAGGGAAGAAATGCTGTTTGAAGGCCTTGAAAATGCTGAATGTGTACAGGAGAGAGGAACTTGAGGATTGCAGACTGAGACCCCATGATCATTTAGGTTTCTAGATGATTTCTTGTTTCCAAGTTTGGATCCACTGACTTTGCAGAACCTTGTTCCAGTGGTGACATTTGTTATAGACAGTGTTGGGTCATGAGCCTACCATTTCTTCAGATCTATTCTCTCCACCAGTTTCTTCCCAGCAGGTCTGGGTGTTAAGTGTGTACCTGCTTGTGGAGACGGACCCAACTAATTGCACATTCTGATAGGAACAATTTGGGAAATGCTTGCTATCCATTACTTGATAGGCATATTGACTTTGAGAACAATTACTTAATGTTTTTTTTTACTCTTTTTTTTAATAATTTATTTTTTATTTCTTCAAGTTACATCTCAATCACAATCCCCTCCCTACTCCCCCCTCCAGTCCCATTCACCCTCCTCCCCCTCAACCCCCCATCCTCTTCCCTTCTTTTTTTTTTTTTAGTTTAAAAAATTTCCTTTTTCCCCCCAACAGCTCTCCCTTTCAGTCTAAAAAATGGTTCTTTTTCTTATAACTATAAATACAATACAAAACAACAGAAAGAAATAGGCCACAATTATAAGAGTTATATGGCTTAGCATACATTCCCAATGTCCAGTCCATATGTATTTGGCACCTGACTTTAACATTCTACTATCTTCACCATCTCCATGAGTTTAAAGTTTTATATCTAACTCAGCTTTCATACTAACTTGCCTCATAATTTTAAAAATATCTTCTTAGATCCAGAACACCCTCTTGATTCCTAAACAACTCAAAATTTAACTATGAGACTCTAGCTATCTATTCTTCAACCACCTCAGAGACCTGAGAGGGATAAATATATCTGATTATATAGGAAGTGCAGGGCCTGCAGCTTCCCAAACTAAGAAATGACATACCAGTGGCTGCCTGGACAGTTCCCATTTTCTCTCCATACATTACAGCATCAATCTTCAGCCATTTGGCCCCGCTTAATGTTTTTGAGATGTGATTTCTTCATCTGTAAAATGGAGATATCAAGTTTCTTTGGTTTTCTTTTGTAAGAATTATGCAGGATAATTGATCAATGAGTGAAATTAATAACACAATCTACTGCTAACCTCTCTTTTATTTATCATACCTTTATTATGTGTTCTCAATATGTAAGTACTGAGTTAAAAATATTGAAAATATGGGAACCATCACTACTTCTGTTTAGTCATTTGATTGTTGAACCCGAGAGGGGCTCACCGAATCCTGACGCCCAAAGACCACCAATGTCCCCGATTCGCTGTAATAGATGAGAGGTTTATTAAACTGACGCGCCAGGGTTCGACTCCCCAGTAGAGGAATGAACCCTATAAAATGGTGGTTCTCTGGCCCTTTAAATACACAAGTGGCTACAAAAAGGTGGGGGCACCAAGGAGTAGCGTTTTTAGCCTGCAAGGCAACAGCCACAGGTGGTGATAAAAGAACAAAGAGTATGTTAAGTTAGGTGGTGACACAAGTGGGGAGTGTAGACTAGGGACCCAGAGGGGAGTCTAAACAGACTGGTCAGCTATGTAAGCTTTGATATTTTCAAGGACTGAGTTCTGTGGAAGGTTTCCAGAAGGAGTGAGGTCAGGGTCTCAACAGAGAGGAGGAGGCCATGTATTCATTAATTTTTACAGTCTTACATAATCAATTCATATTACTATCAGTTGCAGTGTATTGGGCTCTGTGCCACATGTAGAAACAAACCATGATAGTAAATGAGAACTTTCAATACTCTGGGTATATACTTTGGTTCTACAAATAAGACATTTTGCTTTCTTATTAATTTTTTGAATATCTTCAGTGAAATCTTTTCTTTAGGCTTGGATATAGATCAGTGAGTGAGTAGTTACTAAATTGGAACAAGATCCTAGGTTCAATCCTCAGCATAATAAAAAAAAATGTTGGGCACTATAGCACATACCTGCAATTCCTGCAATAAAGAGTGAAAGCAGGAATGTTTCTAAGTAGAGGCCAATATAGGGAGATGTGTGGACAATATAGGGAGACCCTGTTTCAGGAACCAAGGATTGGTGATATAGTTCAATGATCAAATATTTAAGCACCTAATATATATGAGGCCCTGGGTTCCACCCCTCTCACAACAAAACAAACAAAAGAAAACTCATCTATTTAGTGAAAGAATTCACCATCAGATGCCTTTTTACACCATGCCTGGATCAAAACAGAAGTTATCAAAATCCAAAAAGCATGTGCCCACATAGGTAGGTAGAGTTCAATGGGAGTTTTAATTTTCTTTCTTCTTTTTAGAAGAACCTAGTGTACTAGGGGAGAAATTCCACTGAAGAACTGAGGGGAGAAAATCTGCTTTAAACAGGAGGGAAAAAAATGTAGAAACAACACAAACCAAAACATCTGCTCCAGACTTCCCCCTAGACACCGGAACAAGCTTGAGGACTTCTCCTTCCCCAGTGCAGAAGAAAAACCCTGTCCTATAGATTTCTTTGTATCTGCAGCCTTCAGTGTCATTCATCTAGTTCTTTTAGGCTGAGAGGGACTAGGGAGTAGAATACTGGTAAAGATTTCATTGAGCCTCAACCATGCAAGTAGGCAGAAGAAAGAAGGAAAGAAAGAGGTCTTTATGGTCCTCCATGGAGAGAATAAGCTACAAAGCTAAGCTTTTTCCCACTGTCAACACTCATGTTCTCTCTCTCGTGCATTATAATGGCCCAGAGAGCTTCTGTCTCTTTCCCTGCTCAATGGCCTTCTCTGTTAAACAAGCTTTTAGTAGGAGACATTGTAGTTCAAGAGTAGGAACAATATAGAGAGGAAAAAAACCCATTTATGACAATAAGAGAATAAATTCCTTTCAATTTTAAAACAGCTTGAAGGGTAAGGATTAATGGATGATGAGTTAATCAATTAAATTTAGGATGCTCTGAATGCATGTAATTGACACGAGTTATAAAAGAGGATATAAAGGCCATTGCTTTTCTAGTTCTAATTGTGTCATGGATTTGTCAAGGACCAGCCTTGTCACACAGCACAGGGTCTTAGGATGGGATGCAGCACCAACAATCTTCCAGGTTTGGCCTGCTTCAGGGGTTTCTGGCCCTGACTGCAAGGGCTGATGACCCTTGCAGGTAGCTAGCTATGAGAGAGAGAGAGAGAGAGAGAGAGAGAGAGAGAGAGAGAGAGAGATTTCCTCTGTAGTTCAGAGGAAATCTTTTGCTGGTGACTTCCAGAGTTAAAATGACCAACTTTTTCCTTTGGTTGGGGCTGTAAACTGAGGAGGTGGTAAAAAAACAGCCTTTGTTTTGTAAATTACAGCGAGCACTTGGCCTATTAGCCAACAGGCCACCCACTGAGTGTTCAGAGAACTAAACTACATTTTGACCAATTTATCTCAGAAGTTGTTGGTGGAGCTCCAAGGTTTTTACTTGATCCATCAGTTATATGAACATAATAAGAAAGGGATGAGCACAGAGGGACTCTCTCACACACACTCACACCAGAAAGAAGAAATGGACGAAGCTAGGATGCAAGGACAATTTTTATGTGGTGACCATTCTTTTCATACCCTGAGCAAGGTTCTTTACATCAAAGAATTACTTCATAGTTAAAAGGCATTTATCACAAGGAGTATGTTAAGTTAGGTGGATCCAAGAGGAGTGTGAACAAACCAGCCAGCTATGCAAGCTTTGCAAGTTCTGTGGAATGTTTCCAGAAGAAGTGAGGTCAGGGTCTCACCACAGAGGACAAGGCCATGTATTCATTAATTTTTTCAGTCTTACATTCCGCTCTTCTTCAAGTGAGTGATTTCAATCCTGAAATCAGGGGTCCATATGTGTAATGTAAACTTTTAATCAGTGCCCAAATACCTGGCCATTTTTTTTGACTTATCTGGGCAGTAAAGGCTAGCCCGTTGTCTGACCCTATGTCTTAGGGGCCCGGAAGCGGGGAAATAAAATCTTTTTAAAAGAAGCTCCCATCCGTGTACCAGGAGCGGCTGTTGTTTTTTTTATGTGGCAAGCCCAGGGCAGCCAGATGTCCGGCTCCGCCTCCGCTTGGCCCCTCAGCCGGCCGGACTAGTAACTCCCGTCCCAAAGTCAACTTTGTTAGGGTCTCTGACTAAAGTTGTCACAGTAGTCACATAAACATCAGGCAGGGCAGTCACATTGTTCATCTGGTAGGCCCCAGCTGAACAAATCCTGAGAAAGCATATCCAGACAAACAGTAGGTTTTACATATATATGTAAACATCAGGTGGGCTGGAATGTTGTGTCTGGAGTGAGGGTCTTGGGAAGTCACAAACAGGAGGACTCAGACCTGGGACTTAGGAAGTGGTCTCTGGCTATCTGTCCACATACCTGGCAGTGTCATCCCAGCAGAGAAGGAACATTTTACTTTAGCACAAGAGACCAACTGACCCAGAATGGCTACTCTTTTGTCCATTTTGGGGGGTGAAGATCACACCAGTCACCATATTTGGGGAATGGACCCCTGCCTCCCAGAGCCAGCAGAAAGAAGGAACCAGGGGTAAATAAGAGGCAGACTGAGTTGGAGACACTCAGGCAGCTCTAAGGCGCAGTCTCACATGGCCTTAAAGTTACCCCACGGCAAGTCACAGTAGAGCTTGGTGTAGGCACCGGCCACAGCCAGGAAGCAGAGTGAATTTTTCATCACCAGGGCCAAGGTGAAACCCAGGGCGGCCGGCTGGACCTTGGGCGGGGTGTAGGGCAGGCAGAGCAGGGAGGCACTGTACCTGACCGAGGCCAGGCAAGGCCAGCGGTAGTGCGGCAGCCAGCCTGGCCAGTGCCAGGCATCCCAGTGTGTCTGTATGGACACTGCCCCGTACCGGTGTGGGTGGCTGGTGAGCTTTGGGCTCAGGATCTTGTCATAGAGGAGTGTCGGTCCCAGAGGCGTCACCGCGACCGGCCATCCTATCCCAACCCCGGGGACCCCGTTTTTGCCCATTTTGCCCAGCGTTTTTTATTTCATGGGCCAGGACCCGGCTTGGTGCTGACAGGACACCCGCTGGCACTAGTTGCTTCCCTGGAAGATTCATCTGGGCTGTAGTGATGATGACCCTGCTGTCAGGAGGTGAGGGACTGGACTATAACAGTACATTGCATCTGATGATGTTTCATTGGAAACTTAACTTCAAATGACAAACATTAATTAGCTTGGCATCTAGGTGTATGATAGTGTGGGGCAGGGCACATTAAAATTTAAAAATTTCTTCTGAAAACTAACTTTTTAACAAAGTATTTATGAAACTGAAAATTTTAATTTGGATAATTTAATTACTTTTTTCTAAGTGCAGAATTCCCTCAAATATCACATTCTTTGTATTGTTTTTCTAGGCCACTGTTCTGCATCATCACCTAGATACCTTCTATGCTCTATCATGGTAGAATAAATTGTTTTCTGCTGCTTCTGAGAGAGCATGGCACATTGTGAACTGGAGTAGTTATTATAATACATTTGGCTACATTTTCACACTTCTCTCTAGGTAATAATGGATTCCTAGGAATTAGGAACACTCCTTTTGTTGTTTTTTGTTTTGGGATTTTTGTTTGTTTGTTGGCTTGGCTGATTGATTTTAAGATTTATTTTTATATATGTATGAATGTTTTGCTTGTATTTATGTGTATGTGCCATGTACTTGTCTGGTGCCCCTGAAGGTCAGGAGGGTGTTAGATCCCCTAGAATTGTAGTTATATGTGGTTTTGAGTCACAATGTGGATGCTAGGAATCAAAGCCTGTTCCTCTGAAAGAGCAAGAAGTGTTCTAAACTTCTGAGCCATCTCCCCAGCCCTTGTTTTTAAGTGTATTGTGTGTCTATGAGTGTGTTTTGTGTGTGTGTGTGTGTGTGCCTATGAACATGATAGCTCAAAAGATAGTTATCTTTTGTTAATTAACATTTATTTTATTATTATGTTTTAAGGTTTTTCAAGAAAAAGTTTCTCTGTGTATCCTTGACTGTCCTCAACTCACTTTGTAAACCAGGCTGGCCTTGAACTCACAGAGATCCACCTGCCTCTACCTCCCAAGTGCTGGGATTAAAGGCGTGCACCACCATGCCAGGCAATTGCAGACAGCTGTGAACTGTCATGTGGGTGTTGGGATTTGAACTTATGTCCTTTTTGGAAGAGCAGTCAGTGCTCTTAACCACCGAGCCATCTCTACAGCCCATGCTTTTCTCTTTTAATTATTATTTTATGACCACCTTCCCAACTGTCCTTTTAGTCTTTTCTAATTACCAAGTATAAGGAAGGCAGGGAAACTTGTGAAGCATAAAGAACATGGCAGTATATTCTGAACTGAGTGAATGCTTAAATGTTATTCACATAGCATTCCCTTGAAATACTGCTGGTTCTATCTCATGGAGCACAGCCTCCCCCAGAGCTGTGAGTCAATAACTACCACTTGCTTGCTGTTTCTATGGACTAAAGCTTAGCACTCCTTCTCTGTGTTACCCTACCTCCCCTCTTCTCCATTCCCTTATCCACACCCCAACAGCCTGGTGATTTGATACATGAATTCTCCTTCTTTGATCTGTGTAGGCTCAGTACCCAGCTCGAGACTTAACATATGAGGACTCAATAAATGAATTCAGAATAATTGATTTACTGTATTAGTTCTGTGTATTTTTAAAGTACTGAAGATGGAGTTTTCTTATTCTTATATGTATTCTCTCTTCCCACCTCATCTGTTTTTTCTTTCCGCTCATAATATATAGCCCAGGCTGGATTCAAACTCATGATTTTATTCTCTCAGCCTCCAGAATGCTGGAATTAGAAGTATATGCCATCATCTATAAATCTTGGCTAAATATAAATCATCCATGGAACTGTTTTGTTGATGATTCTGAGAAGAGGAATGAGGAACAGACTCCTTGTAGGATGTGGTCAGAATCCAAAGAGAAAGTGAGATTCAAAATAGATAGGCTTGCACATCATGGACTAGACTTTGAATTGTAATAAACCAGCAACACACCAACACATGCACATATTCACATGCATGCACATCCCCATTCCCATACATGTGGGGTAGAACAGAGAGAAACAGAGAGAGACAGAGTGAGAGAGGCAGACAAAAGAGAGATTTTCATAGGTTTCACTGAATTCCCATGAGGGCAGGCATAGACGTAAAAGCCTGAGAAAAACGTATACAAATTGAAAATGTGGAGGATTGGCATTTTAGATGCAAAGTTCTAGAAGTTATTGGAGAGAATTACTTAGTGCTGAAAAACACAGTACTGATTAACTAGTTTAATACTCATGTATTTTTATTAGTTTATCACGAATAATCAAAAGACTCATCCAAGTTTCAATATACAGTTTTCATTAGAGTGTTCAGGTTAAAAAAAAAATTTGAAATATCTTCTTCTGCCCCTGACATGCCATATTAGAACTGAATGAGACTTTGGAGACTCTCTATAGTGAGATTCAAGTTATGGTTTAAAAATGATTAAAAAACGCTAGGCATGTGGGGCATATATTTAATCACAGCAGTCGGGAGGCAGAGGCAGGTAGATCTCTGTGAGTTCGAGGCCAGCCTGGTCTACAAAGTGAGTCCAGGATGGCTAGGACTCTGTTAAACAGAGAAATCCTTTCTTAAAAAACCAAAAAAAAAAAAAAGATTAAAAAACAACTTGTATGTGATTCGCTATAGCATTATTCACAGTAGCCCCAAAAGAGAAACAACATTAACTGATGAATGTGGGGATGAGCCAAATAAGGTATATCCATACCTGAAAGTTCATTCCACTCTAAAGAGAAAAGGGGCTGATGAGATGGCTTAATGGGTAAAAGCACTTACTGCACAAGTCTGACAACCTGAGTTAAGTTCTCAGAGCCCCTGGTAGAAGGAAGGAATCATTCCAAAAAGTTATACTCTGACATCTGCATGCCCAGAGGAACAGTACACACACAACCTTTCTCTAACACACACACACACACACACACACACACACACACACACACACACATAAAAAAGCAAAAATTAAAAATATAAAAAGGAATGGGTTATTGTGACACATGCTATAACATAGATTAGCCTCAGAAATGTTTTCGTAAGTGAAAGATATGCCATGAGAGATCACTACATTTTGTACATTTCCATTTGTATGACATAGCCATATAGGGGAATCCATAGATAGAGAAGAAAAGTTAATTGCTCCGGGAAGGGGATTGGAAGATGACTTCAGGGATATGAGATATGCAATTTTTGAAATAAAGAGAATATTCTGGAATTAGATGGTAGTGATGGAGGAAACTGGTATGAAGGAAAGGTTGAGAGGGGCTCATTGCAGCTTGGGAGTCAGAGCAGAGTTGGAGGTAGGTCAGGAGTGGCCAGGGCAGTTGTCAGAATTGAGTTAAATAAGGAGAAGTTGGTTAAAGAAAAAGGGAAGGGAAGGGTTTTCAAGGAAGAAATGATGGGTATGAAATCAGGAGCTGGGCAGTGAATTGGTAAGTTCAGAGAAGGTCAGAAGGAGGAGAAGGAAGAGGAGGAAGAAGAGGAGGAGAAGACAGTAGTAGTGCAGATTGGTGGCAGGGAGTGAGGGGATTAGTGGAATCAGTGGCCCATGCACAACAGTCTGGTTTTTATTCAAAGAGCAATGGGCAGCCTTTAAAGCAAAACAGTCATATGGTTACACTTTGCTTTCAAATCATCATCTTAGAGGAGGGCAGGAGAGGTGAAAAGTAGAACAATTAGATGGTTCTAAAAAGATGACTCCAGATGAGAAGGACAGGCTGATAGCAGGTGGGAGATCTCAAGAGTGGTAGACAGTGTTGAAATGCTTACTAGAAATTAAACATCAGTCCCCTTAAAAATGAAAACAAAATTGTCACATAATCATTGCTTTTGACTTTGTTGCATGTATCATGGTTCAATACTTCCTTTTGCGTGTGTACATTACTGTGGAGTTCAGAAATCAACCTTGAGTTATTCCTTAGGCACAGTCCACCTTTTTAGTTTGAAACAGGGTTTCTCACTGGCCTAGAGTTTGCCAAGTAGGCTAGGCTGGTTGACCACTGAGCCCTAAGAATCTGTCTGCTTTACAATCCAAGCATAGTGATTACATCAAGTGATAGATAGCCCAACTGGTTTAAAAAAAATAAAAGCAAAAATTTTAAAAGGCATGATTTCCAGGGACAAACCCAAGTGTGAGCTATCTTCCTAACCCTCAATAGTTTATTTTTCTCTGCTTGGTAAATAATGTAAAATTCTTTTCTCTCAAAAGTCCCCCGCTTCTACTCCCTGCAATGTTCAATGTGAGACATGTATGGAATTTCTCAGTCTGCATGTCTTTTCATCTGCACAATGAAGACAACAGATGGACTCTTGAATTCATTTGCCATTCTACTTATGGATGTAATGTCTTGTAATTAAAAAAAAAACTGATTATGTTGGCCATTCATTAAAATGTAGAAACCCAGTAGGAGCCCCTTTAAGAATAGATTTAAAAAAAAACAGACTTGTATGTATCCTAGGCTGGTCTAGGACTACAAAACTAATATGCAGTCAAGAATGGATGACCTTGAATTCCTTCCTTTTCCTCCTGCTTCTACCTCCTAAGTGACAGAACTACATCTGCTCTGGGGATCAAAGCCAGGGCTTTATGGATACTAGGGAAACAGTCTAGCAACTGAGCTATATCCTGGCCCAGTTATAAACTTTTAAGAATTGCTTCTGGCTCTTGATTTTGTAAAAATGAGTTTTCTTAAGCCAACTATCACAAGTTCCACCACTTCAGAATGGAAAAATCCATTGTTTTTATTTTTTTTTTTTCGAGACAGGGTTTCTCTGTGTAGCCCTGGCTGTCCTGGACTTGCTTTGTAGACCAGGCTGGCCTCGAACTCACAGAGATCCGCCTGCCTCTGCCTCCCGAGTGCTGGGATTAAAGGCGTGCGCCACTACGCCCGGCATTGTTTTAATTTAAAAGGCTTTAAGCCCTAGTGCCTTGGGACTAATGCCCTAGCCAGCAATAAGATTCCAGCCATGTTTCCTTCACTTGTAAGCTTTGGCACCCTTGTTTCCTGATCTATTTTTGCCTAGTGATTAGCTATGTATGTTCTAGAACAAGGTAGAAATTGATCATTAGAGTTTAGGTGTCAGACTCGAGGGGAAAGGCCACACCTTGATGAAATTCAACAAATTATTTGTATGTGAGGGCAGGATGTTGGGAGGAGTCAGATAAATCTTTTAAGGCTATCATTCAAAATGAGTTGTAAATAAGAGCACAATGTGATGCACCTGTAATCACATCTCATCAGGAGGATGTCCAGTTGAAGGCCAGCTGGGAAACATAATCTGTGTGGGGAATGAGCAGAGGCTTCTTGGCTAATACAAGCTTTTGGCCTTAATGGTATCATCATTTTAACTTGTGAATTGTGGCTAAAATTAGGGTGAGGAAAGTCTGTCATCCTATTCAGTTGCAAAAGTTAAGGAGGCATCAAACAGACCAAAAAGATAGAAATACCTCTGTTTTTGAAAAACAAAATTTACAATCAAGCACATGCCTCACTCACCTAACTCTAGTCCCAACCATGCTTGGCATTAGTGGTTTCCTTAGTAACAAAGGGAATTAATGATGAGGTCAACCATCACCTGGGTTTCAGACATCAGGAAAAACCACAAAATGAGCTTTCCAAGTGAAATATGGAGTAAGAAGTTAAGGTAAGCCTGGAGTAGAAGATTGGGTTGGAAAGTTGTCTATCCCTGTTATGTGTTTCCGGAAATATGTACCCAACATCTGAACTAAGAGGCAGTGCAATTGTTATTATTACAATGGCAGATGCATCCTCTACAAGGCACAGGGAGTTTTGCATCTCTTTGTGTGGTGTAGATTTCTAGAGCATTCCTTGTGGGTACTACCCTGTTGTAGCACTTGAAACTGCAATGTGCAATTGAATTTAACAATGAAGTGGAGAAAATGGAAAGAAAGTAGTAACATGGCAAGAACTTAAAGCACATGAAGGTCTGCACATAAGAAGAGAACTACACTTGTTCTATATTGTATCAAGAGTAGCTTCTACTAGCTCAACATTATATTTTAATAGCAAAAGGGCTCCCTGGAGAGAGGACTCAGTGGTTAAGAGTGCTGACTGCTTTTCCCGAGGACCTGAGCTATGTTTCCATCAGACACATGGAGTGGATTATAACCACCTGTAACTCCAGCTTCAGGAGATCTGATACTTTTATCTGGGCTTTATGGGCACCTGCACTCATGTACACATTCTTATACACACACATATACACACACATGCATACACTTGCACACACATACACATACCCACATACAAAAATTGTGTGTATACATACACACATATATGTATACATACATATATAAATAATTATGTTTGTATTCCATAAATAACTGCCCTAAAAAAATGGGGAGTTTCTGGGGAAAAGGTCACAGAATGGCAGTTTAACTTTATGGGATAGGTTTAATGGAACCAGTGTTTTAGAGTTCTTGTCAATTCCAACATTTTATTAATTTTTTTCTTCCTAGATTGACTTGCAGGAAATATTTAGCTCCTCTACATTATTCATGTATGTTTTAGATTAATTCCATAAAGTTTAGCCTCTATACAGAGGGAATGTCAAGATGGAATTGTACCATCTGTCTTTGCCCCAAACTGTAAATGAAATTTGTTCAACTAATACATCAAAATGGTTTGATTATTTTTCTCTGTTTTTGAACTATATATACTTCATTTTTAAAAACATCACAGCTTGGTTTACTAATAGGAAAGAGTGTCTGGTTTTCTCACCCATATAAATTTCTGTTTTGACTCTGAGTGAAAGGAAACATCTTGTTTTGGTCTTAGGAGCCTTGAACTAAAGTTCTGATTCTGCCACTTTTACTTTAGACAAGGCTTCTAATTTCTTTAAGCTATTTTCTTTGTAAAAATTGTTATGATATATATTGATGCTACTATTAATGCTATTAGTAAGAAAGGGAGTAAGTAAGTGGTAAGATCAACTATATTCTAGGTTTCTGACATCAAGAACCACCAGTAACATGGGCAGTGAGGATTTAAGATAAATATGGAATAGAAGATTGGTATGTGAACGTTTTCTTTACAGCTCTGAAATTTAATGCATGCATCACTGCCGAGCTGAGTTAAACAGAACTCCTTCATTTCTTGATCCCACTTCCTCCTGTTCACCTCTAACTCCAATCCAATAATGATTGACAGTATGAGTCAGATAATCAGCTAGGACAATATGAAATCTCAGCAAACCACATTTAAATGGACAAGGTAATAGTTCCTCAATCACTTAGGTAAAACTGTTTATAGAACAATATTTAATCTAGGACTATTTTCAGATTAATTGCTCACTTTTTATTCTTTCTCTGAACTAGAAGTTTACATGTTATATTGGATACTGGCCATCAAGCACAGTACAACCAATATCTGATAGTGCAGTTATGCACGTTACATTTCCCATTAGATTTTAGGAACATTCATAGCTTCAGGCATTAGCTATCAACTTTGGAATGTGATTTCTCTGTGTGAAAACACGGACCTGATTGTTAGTCATCCTCAGCTGACCATGTGACTTAGTTTTTGGCAAGGCTTCATTGGTAAGGGATAGTCATGGGTAACTTGTTGCCTGCTGTATTAGAGTTCTTCAGAGAAATCATTGTTTTTTTTTTAATTAAAATTTTATGTGTATGGGTGTTTTGCCTGCAAATATCTCTGTGTACCACCTGTGTGCCTGATACCTGAGGAGGCCAAAGGAAGGCACTGGATCTCCTAGAAATGGAGTTCCAGACAGTTGTGAGCTCTCATGTGGATGCTGGAAAATGAACCCAAGTCCTCTGGAAGACCTTCCAGGGCTCTTAACTACTCAGCTACCTCTCTGGTCACTACAGAAATAGTTTTTGTCCAAAGAAACTGAATCTACAGTTTTGCTTTCTAAATTTCATTTTTGAGTATAAGTTTGGATTTCTATTTCTGTGATAAATGATCATGACCAAGATGAAGGAAAGTGTTCGATTAGGCTTACTGTTTCAGAGGCTTTGAGTCTACGATGATGGCAGAGTGAAAGCATGGTGGCAGAAACAGCTGGGCACTCACTTCTCATACAGAAAGCAGAAAAAGCACATTGGGAACGGCATGAATCTTTTGAGACCTCAAAGCCTGCTTTCAGTGACAAACTCCAAAAGCTACACCTTCTAATCCTTTCCAAATAGTTCCAACAATTTGGTACCAAGCATTCAAACATAAAGACTTACGGAGGCCATTCTCATTCAAACCACACAGAACTTTTACGTGTTTAGCAAATGCTCTACTACTGAGCTACCTCCTTCATTTTTTTCCTGAGTTATTTTTTAATATTTATTTGTTACTTCAAGTTATGTGACCATTACCGCCTTGTCCCTCCACCCCCTCCCAGCCCCTCCCTCCCACCTTCTACTCCCTCTCCCACGCATCCCATCCCTCCTGTGTAGGGTGCCTCCATGTATCAACCCCCCTCAGTTTGTTAGTCACATGTGATCTAAGAACTTCCTCTTGCACAGGAGGCATACATGGCAGTTCCACTAGTGTGGAGTGTCCCACTAACAGATAACCAAGTCCATGTTCCTGTTCTTTTGGGTCTATTGATTGTAGGATGGTTATCCTATACTATATGGTTGAAATCCAGTTACAATTGAATATATTAAGCCATGATCTGTGGCAGTAAATGGGAAGGAATCATGTTAATTTGGCTGCTTTTTAAAAATGAGCTTGTTCATAAGCCATCTTCGCCTGACAAATGTAGTTCTCAGTCCTCATCAAAAAAGCTTCACTTTGCAGCACACCGAGATCATACAGAAAACCACAACAGTTCAAATATACAGACAACTTATTGTGGAATTCTCATCCCCAGTGGAGAACACAACCCCTGCCCATAACACTCAGGGAACATTGAGGAAGAAAAAGTGGAAAGAATGCAGGTGCCATATGACCAGGGAATTTAACATGAGGTTGTATCCCTTGAAAATGACAGGGAAGGTACACCCACATACTACAATAATAAGGCTGCGTAAACAACATAAACAGTAATAAACATGCTAATGTGGAAGGGAAAAATCTCAAGGGGCAACATCCCTAGATGAAGACCTACAGGCAACTAATGATTGCTGAGAAAGGGAGAATTAGACACTCCCATGGATGAGTCCTTTAGTTGGTCAGCCATAAAATCTTATGCATGCAAGCAACACTAAATATACTCAGCAGATTATATTTATATATTTATTTGTGTGTGTAACAATGTTATAATAAAAAGATTCTGAATTTGAGATGGTGCATGGAGGTGTTAGAGCAAGGAAAAGGAAAGTGGAAATAATAAGGTCATTTTATTTTAGCTAAAATACAATAAAAATAATGAGTGGACTGGAGAAATGGCGTAGAAGTTAGTGGCATTGTGGTAATTTGAATAAGAACAGCCCACATAGGTTCATATATTTGAATGCTTAGTCACCAGGGAGTGGCAATATTTGAAGGATTAGAAGGATTAGGAGGTTTGAACTTGTTGGAGGAAGTGTGACACTGAGGGTGGCCTTTGAAGTTTCAAAAGCCATGCCAAGCTCAGTCTTTCTTTCTCTCTTTCTGCCTGTGGATCAGGATATAGAATTCTCAGCTACTTCACCAGCACCATGTCTCCTTGAATGCCACCATGCTCCCCACCACGATGATTGTCAGAACACAGTCTGTTCGTGAATGAAGCTCTGTGAGAATTCTGATTGCTTGCATGAGAATTTTGATTGCCTGGGAGAAAACTCCAAGAAAACAGGACGAGCCCTATGACTTCAGTCCTGCAAATCACAGGATTGTTCTTGGAATGTTCTTTGTGCCACTCCCAGGTGTAGTAAATAAGAGTAGGTTTACTTCCTATTACCCATCATCTTTCTATTTTTCAGATACTGTTTCCAAGCACATGGTTATTCTTGTGACTGTGTATAGCTTGATCTCGTGTGAACTTTGCCCATATGACCTTTGCTTAACCCTCAGAATATAAGTTATCTGATGCTCTAAAAAAAGTTGGCTTTTGCATGAGACTTTAGTCTGATTCATTTTTAGACTCTATTCTCCCAGGTTCATAGCATCAACTAGACCAGTAACAGATAATAATGGACCAAACCTCTGAAACTGTAAGCAAGCCCCAATTAATGCTTTTTAAAAATAAGAGTTGCCTTGGTCATGGTGTCTCTTCACAGTAACAAAACAGCATGCACTATTCTTGCAAAGGAGCCAAGTTCAGTTCCCAGCACCCACATGTACTGGCTAACAATTGCTCAAAACCACCTTTAACTCCAGTTCTGCACTCTACAGACACCTGCCCTCACATGCACACACACACACACACACACACACACACACACACACACACACACGGAGAGAAATACACACATAATGAATAACATAAAAATGTTTTGTCTGAAAAAGTAAATAAATACCAATATGAGAAAGACAATACATTTCAGAAGGACTTTCAGATCTACTTCTAAGATGGTTCACTCACATAGCTCTTAACAGGAACAATAGAAAACTAAGTCTCCTAATCTATTCTGGATCCTTTCCCCACTCTTTGCATTAGGGCTCAAACACAAGATTGTATACATACCAGGCAAACATTACTAGTGTACTAACATCCCAGCATCAGGCACCCCTCCACCAACAATTTAATTTATTTTGAGACAATGTCTCACTATTTTGTAGAGTCTGGCTTTGAATTTATTACAAAGCCCAGGATAGCTTCAGAATTTGTGAGTTTCTTGCCTCAGTCTCCAAGTAGCTGGTATTTCAAGCATGTGCCATCATATCTGGCTTACCTAGATACTTTCTGATTAGATATATAATATAGGAAATGAGCAAAAATTAAAAACACAGTTTCTCTGTCCTATGAAATCATAGCATAAATTAGTTTGAAAGCTGATTACATATTCTCCTAGGAAAATCCTTTACTTAAACCACATATTCAGAATCTATATCAGCCCAAGAAAATTTGATTATCAATATTTTTCATCCATAGTACATGACTGAATCATAAAATATTATAAGGTTTTGTTACTTCATTGTTCTACTTATAGTAAAGACATTGAGAATGTGTCTGTCAATCTATTATTAGATGTTTTTAAACTTTTATTACACGTGGGATACAAGCATGAAAAAGGTGAGTTGGAAGATCAGATATGTAAGAACTGTGATTGTTTTACTCAGTTGTTGCATGTTTTCTACATAGTTGTTGCATGTTTCCTGTCTGGACTACTTTATCTTCCACACCTGTTTTCCAAATTGTAGTATAGCTTAAAAGCCATTCAATGACAACAAGAACAACAATGAGACATCAGGGTTGCCAAGACATTAAAAGAATAATAAAAAAAAATATTTTAAATGGACAAATTTCTTGCTAGATTCCACCTACCAATGTTGAACCAAGATCAGATTAACAAATTAAACAGTCCTATAACCGCTAAGGAAATAGAAACAGTCATTAAAAGTCTTCCAACCAAAAAAAAAAAAAAAGCCTAGCTCTGGATTGTTTCAGCACAGAATTCTACCAGACCTTCAAAGAAGAGCTAATACCAATACTTTTCAAACTCTTCCACAAAATAGAAACAGAAGGAACACTGCCAAACTCATTCTATGAGGCCATAGTCACTCTGATACCTAAATAACACAAAGAACCAACAAAGAACAAGAATTTTAGACCAATTTCCCTCATGGACATAGATGCTAAAATACTCAACAAAATACTTGCAAACCTAATCCAAGATTACATCAAAAGTATCATACACCATGATCAAGTAGACTTGATCCCAGGAATGCAGGGCTGGTTCAACATATGAAAATCCATTAACGTAATCCACCATATAAACAAGCTGAAAGAAAAAAAAAAAACACATGATCATCTCTTTAGATGCAGAAAAAGCATTTGACAAAATCCACCACCCCTTGATGCTAAAAGTCTTGGACAGAAGTGGCATACAAGGACCATACCTAGAAATAATAAAGGCAATATACAGCAAATCAGTAGCCAACATCAAATTAAATGGAGAGACACTTAAAGCATTTCCCCTAAAATCAGGGACAAGGCAAGGTTGCCCACTCTCCCTACAGTTCTTCAACATAGCACTTGAAGTTCTAGCCAGAGCAATAAGACAACTAAAGGAGATCAAGGGAATACAAATGAGAAAGGAAGAAGTTAAATTATCCCTATTCACACATGATATGATCGTATATGTAAGTGACCCCAAAAATTCCACCAGAGAACTCCTACATCAGAAAGACTCTTTCAGGAAGGTGACTGGATACAAAATTAACTCAAACAAATCTGTAGCCCTTCTTTACACAAAAGATAAATGGGCTGAGAAAGAAATTAAGGAAACAACACCCTTCACAATAGCCAAAAATAATATAAAATGCCTGGGGGTAACTCTAACCAAGCAAATGAAAGACCTGTATGACAAGAACTTCAAGTCCTTGAAGAAAGAAATTGAAGAAGATATCAAGATGGAAAGAGCTCCCATGCTCATGGATAAGTAGGATCAACATAATAAAAATGGCCATCCTACCAAAAGCAATATACAGATTCAATGCAATTCCCATCAAAATACCAACACAATTCTTTACAGACCTCAAAAGAATAACTCTTCACTTCATATGTAAAAACAAAAAACCCAGAATAGCTAAATCAATCCTGTACAATAAAACATCTGGACATATTACCATCACTTATATCAAGCTATACTACAGTACAATAGTAATAAAGACCACATGATACTTGTATAGAAACAGACAAATTGATCAATGGAATCGAATTGAAGACCCAGAAATGAACCCACACACCTATAGTCACTTAATTGTTGACAAAGAAGCCAAAAGCATACAATGGAAAAAGGAAAGCATCTCCAAAAAACAGTGCTGGTCTAACTGGATGTCAAAATGTAAAAGAATGCAAATAGACCCATATTTATCACCTTGCACAAAACTTAAGTCCAAATGGATCAAAGACCTTAACATAAAGCCTGACAAATTAAATCTAATAGAAGAGAAAATGGGGAAAAGCCTCAAACTCATTGGCACAGTTGACAACTTCCTGAACCAATAGCTCAGGCTCTAAGACCAACAATCAATAAATGGGACCTCATGAAAATGAAAAGCTTCTGTAAGGCAAAGGACACTGTCATTAAAATGTACACATTGGGAAAAGATCTTCACCAACCCCACATCTGACAGAGGGCTAATATCTAAAATCTATAAAGAACTCAAGAAATTAAACACCAGCAAATCAAGTAACCCAAACAAAAATTAGGGAACAGATCTAAACAGAGAGTTCACAAAAGAGGAATCTAAAATGGCCCAGAGACACTTGAAAAAATGCTCAATCCTTAATGACATCCTTAATCGTCAAAGAAATATAACTCAAGAGGACTCTGAGATTCCATCTCACTCCTGTCAGAATGGCTAAGATCAAAAACTCAAAAGATAGGATATTCTGGCAAGGTTGGGGAGAAAGGGGAACACTCCCACATTGCTGGTGGGAGTACAAACTTGTACAACCACTATGGAAATCAGTCTGGCAATATCTTAGAAAACTTGGAATAGCTCTACCTCAAGACCCAGCCATACCACTCCTGGGAATACAGCCAAAAGATCCCTCACCAAAACACAAGGACATCTCAACTATGTTCATAGCAGCTTTATTTGTAATAGCTAGAAATTGTAAACAACCCAGATGTCCTTCAACTGAAGAATGGATAATTTACACAATGGAATACTACTCAGCTATCAGAAACAATGAAATCATGCAATTTGCAACCAGATGGATGGAACTAGAATAGCTCATCATGAGTGAGCCAACTCAGACTCAGAAAGATACACATGGCATATATTCACTTATAACTGGATTTTAGCCATTATAGTATGGGATAAACATCCTATAATCAATAAATCCAAAAGAGCAGGAACAGGGACTTGGTTACCTGTCAGTGGGACACCCCACCCTAGTGAATCTGCCATGTATGCCTCCTGTCCAAAAAGAAGCTCTTAGATCTCATGTGACTAACAAATTGAGGGGTGCTGATACATGGAGACACCCTTCACTGGAGGCATGGGAGGGGTAGGAGAGGGGGTAGAGGGTGGGAGGGAGGGGCCTTGAGGGGGTGGAGGGAGGAGTGGCAATGGAGAGGTAATGAAGTAATAAATAAACGTTTAAAATATGAAAAAATAACAAAGAATTTTAAAAAGAGGACACAATATTTAAGATCTGACTTATTTGAAAAACATAAAAATTATTTTTATCTGTATGAGTCTTTGCTTATATGTATGTATGTATGTACCTGTGAATGTGTTTATGTGTGTATGTATGTGTACGATATGTATGGTCTGGTACCTGCAGAGGCCATCAGAGGTCATCAGATCCCCTAGAAGGGATTTGAGCTGGCATGTGGGTGCTGGGAATGGAACCCTGGTCCCCTGCAAGAGCAACAAGTATTCTTAACTGCTGAGCAATCTTTGCAGCCTAGCTTAAAAAAAAAATTGAGCTAGGTTTTTAGATTAAAAAAAACAAAAACAAAAACCTGAATGCTAGGTTGGCTGGTTTTAATCTGGGCTTCCCTGACTTTAGAACTGAGATCCCTAGCTAATTAATGAGACATTTCCTACTTTAGATACTACCTGAAGTGGAATCTATGGGGTTCATTGCTTTCGTAGTCTCATGAATGGTCACTTATGCAGATATCTATACTAGTAGACTGTAGCTCAGCACAGGGTCATGTGTATGGGTGAAGGAAACCCTGGTGAGTAAATAAGACTTTCTCATAACTGTCTAGTTTAGAAATGTGCCATCATGTCTAATTTTGAAAATTTCTTGTTCTGTTGTTTCTTTTTCTTATTTTTGGTATTGGGGGTTGTTCTCAGGGATTCTAGCATGCTAGGCTTGCATTCCCTCGTTTAGTTCTATCCCTCAGTCATCTTTCTCTCTCTCTCTCTTTTTCTTTCTTTATTTTTTCAAGGCAGGGTTTTTATGTGTAACAAAGCCCTGGCTGTCCTGAACTCAGTCCTGAACCAGGCTGACCTTGAACTAACAGAGATCCACCTGCCTCTGCCTCCCAAGTGCTGCGATTAAAGGTGTGTGCCACTATGCCCGGCCTCTTTCTTATTTTTTAACTTCTCATTTTGATATTGGAGTTCCGTAAACTCCACAGGCTGGCTGTTTCTCTCAAAGCAATAAATAAATACACAAGAGCTGGAAAGTCTTGAATTTGTGATCTCCCAGTCTCACCTTCCTGGGTTGGTTGCATAATAGGCATGGGCCTCCCTTGAAATTTACAAATTTTCTTCAACTTAATTTTTTTTCTCACTAAATATCATTAGTTATTATTATTTTTATCATCGTAATTATTATTTTATCCTTTTATTTTTGGTTTTTCAAGATAGGATTTCTCTGTGTAACAGCTCTGGCTGTTCTGGATTTGCTTTGTAGATCAGGCTGGCCTGGAACTCACAGAGATCTGCCTGTCCCTGCTCCCAATGCTGGGAGTAAAGGTGTGTACCACCATGCCCAGCTAAGCTTCATTTTTAAAAAAAAAACTATAACTTCGAATAAAAAGAGGAACAATATTTCTTAAGGCCTAGACCTCACTACAGCCCAGGTTGGCCTCTAGGTGGTAGCAGTTCTTCTGCCTTGGTCTACCTACTGCTGGGGGAACACGCACAATAGCAATATTTAGGAAAGCTACCCAGATGATAGCAAGAACCACAGACTGGGAGTAAATGTACAAGAGTCAAGAATTAAACAGTTCTACCAGGGTGGAGGTAGGCCGGGGGTTAAGTCACACCACCACGCGGAGTGTTTCATTTACTTAACAATGGAGGGAAGAGTCCTCTCAGTAAATTAGTCTCGGACCCCACCTAGCTGTTTGAATAGGAAATTCCAATGACTCCATCTCCAGCTGCCCTCCAATCAAACAGCAGGACTACCATTCTCTAAGCGGTAGTCCCTCTCCCTGGCGGCGTAGCCCCGCCCTTCCTACTGTGAGAACCTACCCCTCCCAGGCGCTCTTGTGGCTAGGTTCCGAAGTGGAGAACGAGATTCAGTGTTTGGACTCGGGCTCTCACACTCTTCTCTTGCCCGTTTTCCTCCGCCCAGCGGTGCGAGTGACTTGTTTGTCCACCCGTAACTATGCAGTGGAGTGCCATGAGGCGCGCAGTGATGCGGTAGGTGGCATTGCTTGGAAGGGCTTGGAGGGGCGTTGTCTCCTGGGTACCTACGCCTTCCTCTGCCACGCCAAACTAGCGGGGCGGAAGAAGCTGTTGACTAGATGGAGGTGGTGAATGTTTGGCTTTGAAGGAAAAGGCACCCGCTCTCCGGACCTGGGCCCACCGGCTTAGACTGGAAGAATGCCACCCTGCTTTAGCGACATCTGGGACTTTTAATTAAAAGGGAAGACGTTGGGTGTTCCCTTGAAATTACTATGCTTTTGCTCACCAGCGGTGTGACTGGAATCTTGGGGTAGCCCCTTTTTCGAAAGCCAGTATTTTCAGTTCCGCTTTGCCTTGGCAGCCTTTCTCTCTCCCTCTCTCTCTCCCTCTCTCCCTCCCTCCCCCCCTCTCCCTCTCTCTCCTCTCCCTCTCTCTCCCTCCCTCCCTCCCTCTCCCCTCTCCCTCCCTCCCCCTCCCCTCCTCTCTCTCTAGATCTGGCTGTACTCGACTCAATCTGTAAACCAAGTTGGCCTCGAACTCACAGAGGTCCGCCTGCCTCTGCCTCCCAAGTGCTGGGATTACCCTTTTGTCTTTGAAAAACATTTTGGAGGTTAGGTACTTGACACACTTGGAATTTGACTTAAGTTATCAGGTGTGTAAAGATTGTAGAGTACCAGTTGGCTCTCGTAAGCTGATTCATCTGTTCGTTTATTTTTAATTTTTTAGATTTATTTTTCTTATATGTATGAGTGTTTTCCTTGCATGTTTATCTGTGCATCACATGCATGCCTCCTGCCTGGGGAGGTGGTGAGCCTCCATGTGGGTAATGGGAATCAAACCCAGATTCTTTTGCACTCTTAGACACTCTTCTTCTCAACCACTAAGCCAAATCTCCAACCCCTGGTTTGTTTATTTTAGACACAAGATTTCACCATGTAATCTTTGCTGACCAAAAATCTGTATGTATATCAACCAAACTGGCCTGGAACTCAAATAGATCTACCTGCCTAATGTCTCTACAGTGTTGGCCTTAACAGCTTGTGCCACCGGTTCCAGCTCTTGTGTATTTATTTATTGCTTTGAGAGAAACAGCCCAAGTGCTACTGGCTGGCCTTGGGCCTATGGCAGTCTATGAGCTTTCAACTTTTCTAAATCCTGCTGGGATTTACAAATGTTCTTTATCATGGCCAGTTTAGAACATGCCTTTGATAAGCAGCAAGGCCCTTGCAATGAAAGTGCTTTGTTGGACCCCATGGACAATGTAGATCTAATCTTTCCAAATGGCATAGTTAAGGACCATGGTCTTTAGACTGCAGGGCATATCTGGCTGTCCCACACATGTAAGTTTTCTTTGTTTGTTTAGCTTACCTGGTTTCCAAGAGAATGACACTTGCTCTAGGTTCAGAACTTATCTTGCTATTAGTGGGCTTGACCTTCCCATGGGTCCCATTAATTCTCCTGGGGTCCTTGATCTGTTTTTACTGTTCCTAGGAACCTTGCCATCAGTTGAACAAAGTGGGTTATCTTCTTACCCACCAGAATCTAAGCTTTGTCGCATTATTTGAAGACAGGTTGAAGGTCATTACAAGAAGGGCATGGTTACCTTTAGACAACTGGCTTTCTGAGCAGTCCCCAGACAGAAGTGATTTTAATTATTGAGCTATCTTCCCAACCCCACAAGACCTTTCTTGAGCTCCCCTTACCACAATTTGGAAGTCCTTCCCTTGTACTCTGTACCTTTGTGTATTTTTCTTGTGAGTCCTAGTGAACCTTAACTTCTGTCATTGACTAGTAGAGAAGTGATCCCTATATGAGCACAGACTGTCTGGGGTGGTCAGGTTATTTGGTGTTTTCTTGTGTAGCTTTTTCCCAGACACACACAAGTCTTTCCACTTGACTTAGTGTGCATATTGAGGTATTTCCTCAGAGTAGTGGGAGTATGAATAACCTTGCTTGTGCTGCTGCAGCTGCAGGGCTTCACTCATGCTAAGCAAGTCCCCTACCAAACTAACACCATCAGCCTTGCATTATCTGATAATGCAGTGACTTTTTTGCCATTTTCTCCATATTTGAAACCTAAGAAGGAGCAAAGTTGTTTTGTTTTTGTTTTTGTTTTTTTCTGTTTTTTTCAACTTCAGGTGAACTTTGTGGCTCTCTACGCAAGGCATGGAGAGATTGAGATTCTTGAACCTCTCTTTCATAGATAGGTTCAATCCTGGAGTTTGTAGTCTAAGTATCCTAAAGGCAGTTTCTTACAGAACCGTAGGTATTATATTGTGGTTCTCTGTGGGCTTAACGGAGATAAGGAAGCTAGTAATCTTGAAGTACTGAGGGAATGGGTGTTGATTATGCCATTTTCTTGCCTCTTCTACTTCAGTGCTTTATCACCTACCAGTGGGGCTATGCTCTAAGCGCAGTGCTGTTAAGAGATTTTTGTCATTATACAATATCACAGGGTGGACTTACACAAACTCAAATGACATTGTCTAGACCAAATGATGCAGCTAACAGCTCAGGGGCTGTAAACCTATAGCATAGTAAGTACCGTGTTGAATTGTGCAGGCAATGGTAACACATTAGTAAGTTATTTCTATGTCTAAAACAAAAATGATAGGGTAGTAGTAATATGGTATGAAGTAAAAAAGGATGCACTTTACCATTATGGAGCTTGTAGGATTAGAAGTTGTTCTAGGCGAGTGAGCTTAAAACACAAATATATTGTACAGATGTTTAAAAAAATTCTTCATATCTCTGTTCTATAAGCCCTTTTTCAGGTTTTAAGATACACACTTCAGGGACTAGAGAGACAGTTGTGTGGTTAAGAGCACTTGCTGCTCTTCCAGAGGATCTGAGTTCAGATCCCATTACCCATGTCAAACAACTCACAGTCACCTGTAACTCCAGCTCAGGAAAGTCTTGCACTGTGTTGGGTCTCACAGGCACCCACACATGTCCACACACATGTGCACATATCCACAAACAGATACACACACACACCTTGATATCTCAAGTGCTTTGATTGCAGGCATGTGCCACCACACTTGATTTTATGTGTGCTGGAAATTGAACCCAGGGCCTCCAGCATGCTAGGCAAGCACTCAGCCAACTCACCTATATGTTCAGTCAGTTCATATGGTTTTTGTTTGTTTGTTTGGTCTTTTCAAGACAAGGTTTCTCTGTGTAATAGCTCTGGCTGTCCTGGACTGGATTTGTAGAATAATCTGGCCTTGAACTCACTGAGATCCGCCTGCTTCTGACTACTGAGTGCTGGGATTAAAGGTGTGTGCCACCATGCCTGGCTTTTCATACAGTTTTATATTTTTTTGAAAGTGTTCAAATTGCCTTTGAATATATTTCCCCATTTTTAAGGCTGCATACAAAGGCTAGAGCCATAAGAGTGAATTTCCAAATATGTCAAGCCAGGTGTTTTTCTGCATTCAGTTTTCCCTTTTCATGTTACTGGGGTTTGAACTCAGGGACACTTTAGTCTTTCAACTAATGGTAGCATTAGAAATGATTACCTATTCTTTTTGCAGTGTATTCTTCATATGTATGTGTGCCTGTGTGGTGAGGTGGTGTATGTACATGTATGTACACAGAAACAAGAGGAGGTCATCAGGTATCCTGCAAGTTCATAGCCTTATTCCCATGAGACAGGAGCTCTCACTGAGCCTAGAGACTGTCGTTTAGGTAGACTGGCTGGCCGGCAAGCCCTGGTGATCTTCCTCTCTCTGGGGTTATAGGCACACATGTAGCCACATCTCATTTTTTGTGTGGTTGCTGATATCTGAGTTCAGGTCCTCAGTTGTTTTCAACTGTGCTTTCCCAGTTCAGTTTGGTAATTTCTAGCATGTATGTGTTCATTTGTGTTTGAAAAATGGTCTCACTATTTAGCCCTCACTATCCTGGAACTCATTGTGTAGACCAAGCTGGTCTCGAACTCACAGGGATCTGCCACTATACTGACTCATAGCTGACTCACCTACCCACCAAGCCATCTCCCAATCTCTCCAGTGCTTTTACTTAAAAAATATTGTGTGCATAGGTGTATACCTAATGATGTGTGTGTGTGTGTGTGTGTGTGTGTGTGTGTGTGTGTGTGCCATAGTGTGCATATGAATGTCAAAGGACAACTTTGTGGAGTCTGATCTTTCCTGTTACCTTTCTGTGGGTCCTGTGCATTGAAGTCAGGTTGCCAAGATTGTGACTATCATCTATCCCCAGTTATATTCTTTCAAACTAGGTATGTTCTGTTGAGGAGCACTAGTTTATGAGATGGCAGGACAGAGGAATACATAGCCTACTTCCACGAGTAATACGATTTAAACATACATAAAATGTATACAATGGTGAATAATAGAAAATGTAAATCACATTCTGAGAAAATTCAAATTTGAAGGTTAAGATCAAGAGGACTAGAATATTATTAATCTGTGTAGAAAAGTACAGAAAAGAGAAAGGTTACTGTGTGAAAAGAAAGTCACTTATTGATGATGAGGAATAAAGAGCATAAAGACTAAAGTCCTCCAGCAAGCATTTCTGTTTTAGTGTGCCAACAGGGATTATGTGAAAGTGAAGTAAGATGACCAGGTGGCTAAGGAGTTCAAATTCCCAGTGAGCATGTGTGCATTGTTATGTGCTCTTCTGCAGTGGAACTAATTGGCTTGGTGAAAGGTCAAAGATTTATTCTTGCAACAAATAATTGTCAAAAATACATGTAGATAGATTTTTACAGAATATGTTTACTGAATAACTTTCACTGGATGCTGTAATTCAGTAGCTTGGGCTCTAAGGAAAAGTAAAAATGTAATTTTTTTGGTTAGTCATTTCTCCTCAGATTATGTAGTAAGAATTTGCTAGGAACTCGAGCTAGAATGACTTGACAGTATTTGGTATTTTTGATCCCTTCAATAATTTTTCAACTGTGTTTTCACAGATCAGTTTGTTAGTTTCTATTGAGTGTGTGTATGTGTGTGTGTGTGTGTGTGTGTGCGCACGCACGCACACGCACACATGCATTTGAGAAAACAGTCTCCCTATTTAGCCCTCACTATCCTGGAATTCACTATATAGACCAGACTGGTCTTGAACTCACAGGGATCCACCACCATACCAGGCTGATATATATGTTATTACTAATATGGTAGCATATGGTTAAGAGCCAACACTTAAGCAAGCTAAAATCAACTTACCAGTTTATTTTTTAGAGGATTGGTAAAGCCCCTTAGGGTACATAGCTTTTATTTTATTTCATTAGAGAGCTAGGAAGGACATTTATAGACAAGTCTAGTAATTACTTTTCTTTGAGTGCAAAGGGCTGATTCAAAGTTCAAAAATAGGGCTGGAGAGGTGGCTCAAAGGTTAAGAGCACTGGCTGTTCTTCCCAAGGTCCTGAGTTCAATTCCCAGCAACCACATGGTGGCTCACAGCCATCTACATTGAGATCTGCCTGGGCATATATGTAGAGCAAATACTGTATACATAATAAATAAATAAAATATTTAAAAAAAAAACAAAATTCAAAAATAATTAGTTTGTAATTGAGTTAATTTTATTTTATTGAGGAGATATGGTGTGATAATAAAGAAAAAGGAAATGTTCATAATTAATGTGCTCATTTGTTTATCAAATTAGTTCTGGACTTCTGAAGCTAATAAAATGGAAAGGGAAAGACGAAATCCATTAAACCTGGTTCACATCTTTTATTTATTTTGCAGATAATTATAAAATTTGTCTTTGATCTCAAGAAGTTGTTGGGCTGAGGATATATAACTCAGTGGGAGAGTACTTGCATAACATTTTTAAGGCCCTTGGTTCAATTCCTAGTATAACAAAAACAAAACAACAAACACCCGTGCCAACTTCCAATTTATGTGCGAGGCGTGGTAGGGCACACCTAGTATTGGAACACTCAGAAGGTGGAGACAGGAGGGTCACAACCTCAAGGTCATTCATCTTCAGCTACATATCAAGACCACCCGAGATCCTATCTCAAAAAGAAACAAAAAAACAAAACAAAAAACTCCAAAACAAAACAGACCAAAAAAAAAAAAACCCCAACACCCCCCCAAAAGAACAAGAACAAAACCCAGGTAACTCTTGAGAACTCCACACCCATCTTTGGAGCCTGTCTTTTCTGTGGGCACCTCTCTTTATATTAATTTCCACATTTAATTCTGTCTTAAAATGTTTTCCTAATAAACTCTACTTTTAAGACATAAGTAGTTACAGGGGCTAGGGGTGTGAAAATGTGGGAAAATGGTATAGCTTGCATGTCACTAGGTTTAGTCTTCAGGCACACACACGGGGAGGGGTCAACCAGGCATAGGGCTCATGGACTCTGCCTCAAAAAAAATAGAGGCAGTCAAGGAGGATCAGTGAGTAAAAGTACTTGCTTGAGAATGTGAGCTCCATCCTTGGAACCCATGTAAAAACAGAAAAAAAAAGAAGCTGAATACTCTTTAGTCCCAGCATTCTTACTGCAGGATAAGAGACTGAGATAGGAGACTCCCAAGGAATCTCATAGGCCAGCTAGTCTGGAGTTTGCAGCATGGCTGGAACAGAAGAGACTGCCTCAAAAACAATGTGGAAGGATACAGTTGACTCTTGAATGTTGTCTTCGGACAGCTACACACCACACAAGCACACAAAAGAAATAATAAAATAAATAGTTGGAGTATAGAGTTGATTTAAGGAGTACCCTTAAATCACACACTAGTGAACTGAAAATTCCTACAAGGTATATACTAGAGATGGTGTGTGGCTAGATGCTCTGGAAGAGGTAGAGTCTTACAGATGCCCAGAGAAGCAGCTCTGGAAACTATTTTAAGTATGTTTTCTCTTGTTTTACAGACTTTGTATCCTGAACAAGGGACTTCTTACTCATGTCAGGGGACTGGCTCAAGGACCGCAGTACAAAGTACATGGACCCATATACATACATGAAGGCGAGCCTGTCTTGTTTTTAACTTTTGTACCTACATGATGAAAAAGCCCATTTTCTTTGGGGGTTGTGCAGAATGATAGTTTAGCAATAATGAAGCATGCATGTTAAAGATTTATATTTAATTAATTATTAATATATTATCTATATTTAATTAATTATTATTTGTGTGTATGGTGGAGTTGGTGGGTGGATATGTGCACATAAATACATGTGCATGTAGAAGCGTCAGTTTTCTTTGGAGTTAACAGGTGGTCCTGAGACATTTGATATACGTACTGGAAAATGAATTCAGGTATTCTATAAGAGCACTACATGCTCTTAACTACTGTGTCATCTCTGCGTCCCTGAGACAAATATGTTAAGTGCCTATATTTAATAAACATCTTATTTATAAAATAGTGAAGATACTTACATGAGGTAGAAATCAGAGTGAGAATCTGAGTTGTTATTAGGAGCCTTGGGGGCTGAGCTGTTTCTTATTTTCACTTCTTGTATAGAGGTACAGAAGACTGGAACACAGATCTAGTGCATGAGTAAGAAATGATTCTGCCATTTGTACCAACCTAAACACTTGTCTGTGTTTATGTTAGAGGGACCTTGTTAATATATGCTTAGTTTTATTCACTGTTATTATATGCAAACTATAGAATGGCTTAGATGTTAGAAGTATTCATTAAAATTAAAATTGTGACCTCTTTAAAGGGTGTAGGCAAACGAAATAGAGAGTATGAATGTATGTAAAATAGAAAATTCTTGGTTCTCAGCACCTACCGCTCTTTACACTGATCAAAGTAGTGAGAAAGTTGAAATTTTTCTTTCTGCTTTATTTAAATTAACCTCAGTAATTGGCAAAAAGTGTTTACTTGCATTAAGGAAACAGTATAATTGTGAAAGCAGAAGCCTTATCCCTCCCCTGAGGTGTTTGTTGTGGTACTAAATGGGAATTCATGAATCTTTTTGATATCTTTTGAATGTATGAGCAGCTTTACTTAGTTTCTGAGCATCTTGCCCTAACCCACATTTCCTATTTCTTTGTTCTTTGGAGTAAAGTTTTCATTTTTCTTTCAGTTCGGGATAAGCTGCGGGAGATAGTAGGCATATCCACAAACTGGAGGTATGCACTTTTGTGTTTCATCCCCAAGGGATTATGCTAAGTGATATTTAGGCTTAGTTGCTGATCCCCTTCTGTTGATGGAGAGCCCAGTGTGGAGAGAGGGCTTTCCTGTTAGGGGACAAAGAGCAACATTTTAATGTATTAATCAGTTGATGGATCATCACCACGAAAGAATAATTTATTTATATTATGCATTTTCAAAACCTGTTTAGGTATATTCACTGATTCTCAGAACAAAACTTGTGACATTGTTATGACATATTTTTTTCTATTCCATTTTTTTACATTCAATGAAACTGAAACTCAAAATTGGGACTTGAACTCAAGTCTTCTGGTTTTACTATTTTATGTGACTTGACCCCTTTATTGAAAGATATATTGCTGGGGAGAGTCCTATGGTTTGGGTGATGGGTAGGGCAGATCTTGGCCCAAGCCTAGAGTTCCTTTGCTGAGAAGGCAGGGAAGGCCAGACTAGGGTGGCTCACTGTTGGTGGGACCTGGGCTCAATCTAGGAGGCTGAGGAAAGGCTTGGATGGATAGGTTAATCCCCAGAAGGGGCTTGCAGATAGGACTCTTCCTGGTGGGAGTCTAGAGGTTGGCTCAGGTGCAGTATTAAGTGACCAGAGTAGGCCAAAGCAGTGTATGTGAAACCCAGGCTAAATCTGGTATGTCAGGAAGACAAGGATCAGGTTGTAAGAGGTACTCACCAGGCTAGACCATAAAGGACTTCCAGCATCTGGGTATGGTCTTAGGTGGTGAAGGTGGAGCAAAGTGACCTGTGGGTGGATTCAGGTAGGACAGGTCCTGAAGGAAGTCTATAGATTGCCTGGAATACAGGAGGAGGTAGTCAGACTAGGATTTGAGTTTTTAAAAACAGTATCGATATGCAACAAAAGTTTTAAAAGTTGCACCTGGTGGTCTTTGACTCTTCTTCTCTCCATAATCTAGAATAATTGACAATTCAAATCTCCATTTTTCCCATGAATTTGTCTTCCACTTGTGTAAACTATTTGTGTTGAGAGTGTTCCATATTCTCAATTTAACTTGTTTCTTTGAGTTTAGTGGTTTTTGTATGCTAAACTTTTTGGCAATAATAGTTTATCATTTAAACTTAGGAGGACTTCTTATATATTAGTATAGCTAACATTTTAGTTTCCTGTTGCTTTCTCTTTTGTCTTCTACTTTAGCCTTTTCTTTTCTTCCCCTTTTAAAAATGTTTTCTTCCTTTTTACCTTTTACTCTGCATTGCATATTTCCTTTGGATATCATTATTTTTTCTCATTTATTTTTTTCTGAAACTGAAGGTAAGGGAGAGGGGAGGGGAAGGAGAGAATTAGAGAGAAAAAGAGGAGAGTGAGAATGTGAGAATATGAACATGATAGGACACAGAGAATCTGAGAGTTATCACCCTGTCTCTTGCCTTTTCTGCCATCTCATGCTTTGTATTAAGCTCAGGACTTTGCATATACTAGCCAAATGTTCTGCCACCAAGCTATGGTGCGAGTATGAATTCACCTTTAAAAAATATTTATTTATGTATATGGGTGTTTTCCCTCCATTTATGTATGGGCACCACGTGTGTTCAGTGCCTGAGGAGGCCAGAAGGTGGCATCAGATCCTCTGGAACTGGAGTTACAAATGGTTTTGAGTCATCACATGGGTGGTGGGAATCGAATCTGAGCCCTCTGCACATGTAACCAGTGCTCTTAGCCACTGGGCAATATCTCTGACACCTAGATAAAGTTTTTGATACATTGATTATGGGGCGCATAGAGATGCATCTATATAACTAAGTATATGTTTCTTATGTATATGCCTAGTGCCCAGCTATCTCAGTTGGTAGAGCATATGAGACTCTTACCTATAAGCCTAAAATCTTTAGTTTTCCCAAGTGGTTCATGGGAAGATAGTAAAGGAATTGAAGATGAGGCAGGCAAAGATCCCTCCTTTCTTCCATTTGTTATGTCTGACTGTCCTGTTTGAGGGGGTGGGAAGTGGAATTATGGGACAGTACTGTTCTTGTTTTATGAAGCCTCATCTTTTCTTCTCAGAGACCATGTAAAAACAATGGAGGAAAGGAAGTCACTCCATAATTTTTTGGCTACATCCCAGAAAGCCTTACCTCCAAGGAAAATGAAGAACAGTTACATCGAAGTTATCTTACCTTTGGGTAGTGATCCTGAACTACGAGATAAATATTTGACTGTTCAAAACACAGTAAGGTAACAGTATTATTTTCATTATTGTTTGTTCTAATTTTTCCCTTTAAAACAACTAATGTGAGATATAATAAATAAACCTTATAGTTCATCTATTTAAAGAGTATGAGTGTACTTTCAGTGTAGAGAAAGTCGTATAAATATCACTACAGTCAATTTTTTTTTAGAGGTCTTTCTTTATCTCAAAGTACCTTATGGGATTTTTAAGGGAAATGATTGTGATTTTCATTTAATTCATATTTTGCTTTGTTTCACAGATTTGGCAGGATTCTTGAGGACCTTGACAGCTTAGGAGGTACTGGTATTTGTATTCCTAATAACAGTTACAGGTAGACAATGAATCCTTGCTAGAGAGACCCATTTTAATTTTTTTATCCTGTACATATTAGGATATTCTAAAAGGTCAAAAAATATTTTTATTGTCATATTGTTTTCCTTATGAGTATAGATTTCTCTCTAATGCAGTTACGATCCAAATAGGCCATATTTATGATGATTTTTAGTTGTAAAATTTAGTTTGAATGCAGGGGATTGAACCCAGGACCTCAAGCATGCTAAGCACACACTCTAGATTTAGTTTTATCTGCAATGTCAAAATGCACTATTATCTAGACAAGACATGGCCATTGCACTCTTGAACTACCAGCAAGTTATTACTGTATAATACCTATGTAACATTGGGCCCTTGGGCATTTCATCATAGAGGGGTAAAGGACTTAGGAGGCCGTGCCTCTCCTAGAAGCTCTATATGCAGTTAACTGTTGCTAGGCAGAAGAGGCTTATGAGGCCCCATTCCTCCCAGAGAATCTAGAGACCATTAGTGGTTGCTGGGGTAGGGAGAGACCTTTTTTTTCTTTTCCCTTTTCTTTCTTTTACTTTCCTTCCCTCCCTTCCTCCTTCCTCCCCGCCTCTTTTATTTCATTTTTTGAGACAGGATTTCTCTGTGTAGCCATGGCTGACCTGGAACTAGCTCTGTAGAGCTGGCCTTGAACTCAGACAGATCTGCCTGCCTCTGCCTCCCAAGTGCTGGGATTAAAGGCGTGCACCACCCATCCCCTACCTTCTCCCCTGCCCCAGCTTGAGACATTTTCTTCATTGGTTAGTCACTGGTACATTGTGCTATGTTCATATAAATATAGTCTCTCACTTATGCCCATGTAAGCATCCCAGTTAAACTTATTGACTCACTAAAATTTTTAAAACAGCTTTAATGACAATTACAGATACCGTATAGAGAATTATTTTCCCTGAATCTTGTGTGAGGGAGTAAATTGCAGACCACCATATATCTCAGTGTATATTTCCTATAGAGAAGGACATCTCTTATATAACCATAACACTGACAACAAGATCAGAAAATTAACACTGTTTAATCCTCGGGGTCTATTTAGTATTCACTGGGGGTTATTTTTTAAAGAAGGGTGCACTTCTCTAGCATAGGTTGCATTGGATAGTTGTGTAAGGAATAGATCCTCAGTCTTTCCTTGGTTTTTTGTAAGCTTGACACTTCAAGGTTGCAGTGTGCTTTTTTTATCGATTGTCCCTCTCTTTGGGCTTGTCTAATGCTTTCTCATGATATGATATAGCACTAGAATATGGATCTTTGGCAGGAAAATTATGGAAGTGATGCTCTGTTCTTACTGTGCCTCATCGAGTGACACAACTTTTTATTTGTCCAATTCCTGATGAGGTAAACTTTGAATTAGTGAATGTGCTATCTGACAAGTTTTCTGTAAAACTACTCCTTTCCCCTTTGTAGTAAATTTGTATCTTTTTAAGGGGCACATTGAAACCTTGTAAGTGTTCCATTCCATCTCAGACTTTCAGTTTTTATCATCATAATCTTCATCATGTTACAGTGACAGAAATTGATCCCAGGGCCTTGTACATGGCAGGTAGGTATTCTACCACTTAACTACATTCTTAGTCCCACAGTTTACTATTAAATTTTGAAACAAAGTCTTGCTGAATAAGATGGCCTGGAACTTGCCTCATACACATGATCTCCCTGCCTCAGCCTTCTGAGTGCAGGGAGATAGGCATCATGACACCCAATTCTCACTTTACTGTTTTTAATTCACTGTAGATAAAACCTCCTCTTGAAAAATGCCTCTTTTTAGTAGGATATAATATCATCTCTTTTGATGCTCAGATCAGTGCAATATCATGATAGTCCATTCAAGCTACCTTCTGTTTTGTGTGTATATGTGCTCATATACATGGCTGCAATGCATGGGGAGGTCAGTGATCAATGCCAGGTGTCCTTCTCAGCTGTCTTTCATCTTAGTTTTTCACATGGGTATCTTACTCAACTTAGAGCTCACAGATTGGCTTGACTGGCTGCCCAGCAGGCCCCAGGGATCCTCCTGTCTCTGACTTCCCAAGAGTGGGGTTACAGATGCAAGCCTGGCTTTTTATCTAGGTCTTCATGGATATATGGTAAGCACTTCATAAAACTGAGCCTTCTCTATGGCCTCCTAGGTTTTAAAAACATGTTCTCCATCATTTTTTCAGTACTCCTCAACTTTTTGACCAATAAGACATTCTAAATTCATCTAATCTTTACTCTGGCCCAGCCAGCCAGTTAGCCAGATCTCCAAGGGATCCTAGTTCTTTTTAATGGAGAATGACATTTAGAAACCAAGGTCTGTGTGCTGGAAATAGTTGTTGCTACTGGTTGTCACTAGTCCTGTGTCCTCCCTATAGGGTGAGCTGGGATATTTATGCCCATGTACGTACATTTGCATTTGCCTACTTATTATTCTCTCTGTATATGGAAACTATGGTTTTATACTAGTAGTTTCAAATTTAGCTTAGCACTGTATAGTTTGTACTTATATATTTATAATTTGATTTTCCAGTTAACTACAGTATCCTTAATATATTTACTAAATTGACCAGCTTCCTGCATGTAACCTATTTACCAGGACGAGCACTCGGATTCCTTATGTTCATGTTCCTTACCTCACTTGGACTCTGATACCTAAACCATGTTCTTTCTGCATGGTCATCCTCTTCATTGTGCTTAAGCTGCAACATGCTACTATTGCTTTTGTCACCCCTCTACATTCCACTTGAGCTCCCTAGTGTAGGCTGCCTTTCTTACTCCTTCCTCATAACTTTCATACTGAACTCTTGGGAAAGGGCTTGAAGAAAGACCTTGATATCCATTAAAGCACGGACATGAAACTGCTTACTTATAGCTATGGTTCTAGTCTAGATTAGTTAAAAATTCTTACTGGGCTTTAAAATTATACACATTTGTATTTGTATATCTTACTTTGGTTTACTTAACTGTCCTTATAGCCACAATCTCCTTTGCCATTACCCTCAATTTTCTTTCTAATATTCTTATAGTGTGTGTGCGTGCGTGCGTGTGTGCGTGCATGCGTGTGTGTGTGCATGCGTGCGTGCGTGCATGTGTGTGTGTGTGTGTGTGTGTGTGTATATATATATATATATATATACAGGCAATCAAAGAATCAAAGGACTGCTTGTAGGAATTGGTTCTCCCTTTCTGCCTTGTAGATTCTGGAGAACGATGCGAGGTCATCAGGCTTCGCAGCAAGTGCCTTTAGCTGCTGAGCTGTCTTGCTGACCCCACCCTTGTGTTCTCTCTTATTATCTCTTGTCAACGGCCAATCATTCTACCTGTTCTCTTAATACTTTTATTTCTTTTTTCAAAGAATTTGCCATATTCCTTATCCCAAGCCATTTCCCAATTTTACTTTTCTCTCATGTTATAAACATTAAGATTCTCCATCTTAAAATGAAAAGTAGATAAAACCTCCTCTTGAAACATTCTCGGACCTTCTTTCCTCCTCCCTTCATTGCATCTTTTCTGGAAAGAAATAGAAAAGCCACTTTGTTTCATTGCCTTTTATCATGACGGGTTACTTGTCAGACTGTGATGTTCTGGTTTCTCTTCTTCTATGCCGTTGAAAGTGTTCTTGTTACACTCACCATTGGCTACTTCATTGCATAGTCTACTGAGTACTTTCCCCTGCTTACCTGATACCATTTGTGATTTCTGATATCTTCCCCCGCCCTCATTCTTGTTCTCTGGTGACATTTCCTCTTGCCTCTTTACCCTTTTCCCAGTATATATGGACTCCTTTTTCTCTGTTGATCCATTAAATGTTGGCTATCTCAGTATCTTATCTTCTGTACCTCTGAAGTTGTCTCCTGTGCCGATGATATCAAGGGTTTTCCCCACTTTCTCTTCTATTAGATTTAGTGTGTCAGATCTTATGTTAAGGTCTTTGATCCACTTGGACTTAAGGTTTTTTTTTATTTAAATACTTTATTTTTTTTCTTCAAGTTACATCTCATTAACAAACCTCTCCCTATTCCCCCTTCCTATCCCGCCCTTCCACCCTCTTCCCCCCAGAAGTTTCCCCTTTCAGTCCAACAGATGGTTCCTTCTCTTATAACAGTAAGTAGTTTTGTGCAAGGTGATAAGTATGGGTCTAATTTTATTCTTTTACATGTTGACATTCAGTTAGACCAGCACCATTTGTTGAAGATACTGTCCTTTTTCCATTGTACAGTTTTCGCTTCTTTGTCAAAAATTAAGTGACCATAGGTGTGTGGGTTCATTTCTGGGTCTTCAATTTGATTCCATTGATACATTGGTCTGTTTCTATACCAGTACCATGCTGTTTTTATTACTAATGCTCTGTAGTACAGCTTGAAATCTGGGAAGGTGATGCCTCCAGATGTTTTTTTATTATACAGGATTGATTTAGCTATTCTGGCTTTTTTGTTATTTCACATGAAGTTGAGAATTGTTTTTTCCAGGTCTATAAAGAATTTTGGTGGTATTTTGATAGGAATTGCATTGAATCTGTATATTGGTTTTGGCAGAATGGCCACTTTTGTTATGTCGATCCTACCTATCCATGAGCATGGGGGATCTTTCCATCTTCCGATGTGCTCTCCAAATTCTTTCTTCAAGGGCTTGAAGTTCTTGTCATACAGGTCTTTCACTTGCTTGGTTAGAGTTACCCCCAGGTATTTTATATTGTTTATGGCTATTGTGAAGGGTGTCCATCAGTGTAATTCACCTTGTAAACAAGCTGAAAGAAAAAAAACCACATGATTATCTTGCTAGATGCTGAAAAAACATTTGACAAAATCCAACACTCCTTCATGCTAAAAGTCCTGGAGAGAATGGGCATACATGGACCATACCTAGAAATAATAAAGGCGATATACAGCAAACCAGTAACCAGCATAAAATTAAATGGAGAGAAACTTAAAGTATTTCCTCTAAAATCAGGGACAAGGCAAGGATGCCCACTTTCTCCATATCTCTTCAACACAGTACTTCAAGTTCTTACTAGATCAATAAGGCAACTAAAGGAGATCAAGGAGGTACAAATTGGAAACGAAGAAGTCAATGTATCCCTATTTTCAGACGATATAGTAGTATACATAAGTGACCCCAAAAATTACACCAGAGAACTCTTACAGCTGATAAACACCTTCAGCAAGGTGGCTGGGTACAAAATTAATTCAAAAAATCAGAAGCCCTTCTTATACAAAAATAAATGGGCTGAGAAAGAAATTGGTTGCCTTATTAAATCTACAATTGAGGGAACAATCTGAGTAAAGGATCTCCAGATAGATTCAGTTTATAAAAGTGTTTGAGGCCAAGTATAATAGAGTGAGTGGTCTGTAATTCCAGCCACCTAAGAGACAAGGCAGGGGCTAGAGAGTTGGCTCAGCAATTAAGAGCTCAGCTGCTGAGGAGAGGAGCCAGATTTAATCTTCAACATCTATATGGCAGGTTACAACTGTCTGCATGTAACTCTAGTTCCAGGGAATCCATTTCCCTCTTCTGACCAAGTGCTAACTAGTTTTATGTCAACTTGACACAAGCCAAAGTCATCAGAGAGGAGGGGACCTCAACTGAGAAAATGTCTCCATAAGATTGAGCTGTAGGCAAGCCTATAAGGCCTTTTCTTAATGGGGGAAGAACCAGTCCATTGTGGGTGGTGCCATCCCTGGGCTGGTAGTCCTGGGTTCTATAAAAAATCAGGCTGAGAAAGTCACAAATAACAGGCCAGTAAGCAGTACTTCTCCATGACCTCTGCATTAGTTCCTGCCTCCAAGTTTCTGCCCTGTTTGAGTTCCTGTCCTGACTTCCTCCATTGATGGATTATGATCTGGAAGTGTAAGTCAGGTAAACCCTTTCCTCCTCGTCTTGGTGTTTCATTACAGCAATTGAAACCCTAAGTAAGACAGACTTCTATAGGTCCTGCATAAATTTGGTGCAAATACAAGCATTCAGGCAAACACACACACATTAAATAAGTGACTATTTTTAAAAAGAGGGAAAAATGTCTTTACCACGCCTCAAGGCTCACATATGTAATTCTAGTATTTAGGAGGATGAGGTAGAAGAATCACCACAAGTTTGAGACCAGCATGGGATATATAGTTAGTTCTGGGCCAGCCTGGGCAACAAAATGAAACCCTTTCTTAACCAAAAGAAAAAAAAGTCTTTGGTTCTAGGATAAGATCATTATTTGAATATTAGGGGAATTTGTTGAAAATAAGACCTTTTGTGAATTACAGGGAGAGAATTGTGAATGGAAGAAATAATTCTGCTTTTATGTTATTTTATACTTTTTTGGTTTCCTACAGTTCTTATTTGCTACATGCACAACAAAAGTCATGCTATCAAGATGTCTCCTTTATCAATAGTTACAGCCCTGGTGGACAAGATTGGTAAGCAAGATCAACTTCTATGCATACTTAGAAATTTCAGTAATTATAAAGTATTATTGAGACTGGGGAAAATTGTTTCCTTTATAGGGGATTTTAAGGTATATGTGAAACTATCTAGAATATAACATGATGTTTATATAATTGGGTGGAAGAGTTTTATTTGATTCCAGTTTTTATAGCCTCCATTTTTCAGAAAGACATTTAGATTTGTATGTCAAAATTATTGTAGTTAAGAAGATAAGAAATATAGTACAACTTATCAGCTGTTCAAATGATATTTTCCACTTATAGTGCAGACTTTTCTGATATGGTTTGGGTGGATCTTGACTTTCTGTTTTCCAGATATGTGTAAAAAGAGCTTAAACCCAGAACAGGACATTAAGTTCACTGGCCATGTTAGCTGGGTTGGAAGGACATCCATGGAAGTAAAGATGAAAATGTTTCAGGTGTGTATATAGCCCAAGATCTCTCACTGTTCAAATATAATCAGCTAGTCTTACTTGAAGAAAACCTATCTACATTCATGGACAGATATGCAGTCCACTGCTTCTGATAGTTTGAGGGGGGTTAGCATCTTCCTTTTGCACAAAGACTGCCACATTATCTCCTACTTACATTTAATGTATAATACTTTGTAATGATACAACCATGCATTAAGGTGCTTGTTGTTTCTGATTTTGCCCAGGAGGATTTCACAAAAGTCTGAGCGATAGCAGATGTGCATTGAATTGATTACTGTATTACTTTCCTAGAACTGCTGTACCACAAAGTACCACAACTGGCGGCTTAAAAATCTCAGTCATTTATTGTTTGAATTTGAAGGCTCTGATTCTCAAACCAAGCTGTCATCAGCAGCGTCACATTCCCTCTGAAAGCTGCTGGACATTATCTTTCCTTACTTCTTGGTTTCAGGAGGCTTTTGTGCTTTTGTTATCGCATGGCTTTCATGTGTCTCTATTTCTGTGACTCTTCTCTTACTACTAATTGTATTAGATTGAAGGCCCACACTGCCAATATGAACTCATTGTTTTTTGCTCTTCTTTTTTGAGAGAAAGTTTCATGTAGCCTAGGCTGGGCTTGAATTGGTCCTCAAGAATTGTTTTAGTACCTGATGGTGAAATAGCTGGTGGTGACTGTGCTGTTGGCCAACCTTACCAAAGCAGTTGGAGGCTTTTGTTTTGTTTTTGGGTTTTGTTGTTCTGAGACATCTTCATCTCCTGTAGTGTAGGCTGGTTTCATGTCAAAGACCAGCTTTGACATCCAGGGTAAACTGAGGCAGGGTGTGGAGTCAGTGATTGATCACTCAGCAGACTTTTCTCTGAGGGAACAAAGCTTTATTCACTGGGGATGGTGAAGTACTCCCTGAGGCCGGTGAGAAACTCTTTGGGAGCTGGTGAAAAAGGGAGAAAAGGACTACACACACACACACACACACACACACACACACACACACACACACACATACTTAGTGGATGAAGCAAACTTCAACAAGCTCCAACAACTTCACATATACACATACATATATACATACATGCATACACGCATACATACAGAGTGGATGGACCAAAGCTCCAACCAATTTCACACACACACACACACACACACACACACACACACACACACACACTTAGTGGATTAAGCAAACTTCAACCATCTCCAACATCCCCATAGATACACATACATATATACATATAAAATATATACATACATGGTGGATGGAGCAAAGCTCCAACCAATTTCACACACACACACAGACACACACACATATATATATGCACATTGGGTAGATGGAGCAAAGCTCCAACAAGCAAGCTACAACCGTTTTACATATATACATACACATTCACACGTTTAGTGGATTGAGCAAAGCTCCAACAATTTTATTTTTTTCTCTCATAGTTTATATATTCCAGCAAAAACATGAAAGCAGTAGAAAAATCACAATTTGGTTATATTCTATTATTCTTTTAAGTGAATGATTACTGTGATTATACATAGAAAAATATGTTCCCCAATACTCTCACATGTTTAAATGTTTTGTGTATTATAGGTGAAGAACAAATTATTTCCAAGAAGCCACATACATTTGCAACTTGTTATAGATTAGTGTAAGCAAGCAAGGTAATCTTCTCAGCCAGTCTTTCTTACTGGCAGGTTGAAAATTGCAGTTACAAAGAAAGTGTCAATTTTTTAATTATTTATCTTAAAAAATAATCTTATAAAAACCTTGAGAATCATAAATCTAAACTTTTAGATTAAAAAATCAGTGATTTCTACTTTAAATCCTCAAGGTGCACATCTACTCATTAAAAATTTTTTATTAAATCATATCAGGAAGCTGAGGGGAAAAATGGGTAAAAGATATTAATCATCACCTTGAACACCAGTCCATTTTCAGAAAGAGAGGCAGGTCAGCTGGGTGACCCTGAGTCAGGCTGCCATTGATCTTATTCCCTGACCTCAAAAAAATCCCTAGCTCAACTACTAAGAGTATGTCTTTCTCAACTTCAAATTGTTCCCTAAGATTTCTACATCAAAAGCATCATAACCTAACTTTACATCTAGCTCTCCAAATTGTTTTTAAGGGTGGTGGTCACTGATAACAATCCACATCTCTAAGTTCTTTCTGAGGGTGGTGGTTGAATCATTAATCAGCTTCAGCAGCAGTGCTTGAGAACGATTTCACTATTATTGTAAGTGCCAGTGATACTTCCCAGTGAGGGGCTGGAAACCCCCTTAGAGCTTTCACACAACTCAGAGATTATGAGGGATATGCTGACAGCGAAGACAAGTGGAGTGATGCTCTATAACAGCATGAAGTACTCAGGTCATGTTGTCCTTGGGGCTCTGCCTCTCTAAGGCACACCCATCGTGGTTGTGCTAACTGGTGGGCTGCATTCCATGAGTTCTAAAGTTGTTTTGCTGTTCCTCTGCATGGCCCCCATCAGCTTCAAATTCCTGATTCTCCTGCCTCCACTTCTCAAGGGATGGGATCATAAGAATGTGCCAGAATGTCTGGGCTTATTTTTTTGAAACAGAGCCTCACCCTGTAGCACAGGCATTCCTAGAACTCACAGTAATCCTCCTGCTTTAGTTTGACAAATGCTGGGATTATATGCATGAGTTGCTACACCTGCTTTTGTTTTCTCTAATTATGTCTGTAGTGTCCCTGTTTTCAAAAATCCCCACCTACCTTCCTCATACCTTTTGTGGGATGAAATATATACTTCATTTCTTTTCTTTTTGTGGTACTAGTGATCAGACTCATGTTTTTGCACATACTAGGAAAATTTTTTACCACTGTGCTACATGCCCAGCCCCAGAACCCAGAACCCAGAGTCTAATCAATACAGAAAGCAAATAACTTAGAGTATGCCCAGTATTTTACTGTGGAAAACTTGAGAGTGACTTATTTAATTATGATATGTTAGTCAATGAACTTATTATTCAGAAGCATTTTTTCCTACTATAGAATTCTAAAACATTTCACCTCTTGGTAAAAAAGCAATTTTCAGACTTCAGAAAAATCTGAAGCTTGCTATGTATAGTATTTGTTAAAACAAATAAATTTTCCTTTAGAATTTTGAAAATTTATTATTTGATAATTTTAAGTAGGCATATAAGGCATTTTGAACATAAGTATCCCCATTACCCTCTCTGAGCCCTCTTTGAGTCCCACTGAACCACTTTTATCCTTTCTAACTAGGACCTTTCATACTTTTTTGTCATTTTTTTGTGACCCACTGAATTTAATTATGTTTGCTTGCTTGAGCATGGGCGGAGGTTTATTTACTGGAAATACACCTCTGAAGAAAATTAGTTATTTCCCTACTGGTAGTCATTAACTGTCAGTGTCTCCTCAAGGAGAGTTGGGGGCTCCCAAGCCTCTCGTGTCCCTGCTGGAATGTTTAAGGGCCCAATCTTGTGCAGGTAACTACAGCTGCTGTGACTTTGTGAGTGCAGTGGCCAGAAATTGAACAGGACACAAAATTGTATGGTACTTCTCTCTGGTCTCTGAGTCTTTTTTTTTTTTTTTTTTTGTTGGTTTTTCGAGACAGAGTTTCTCTGTGTATTGTTGGCTGTCCTGGACTCACTTTGTAGACCAGGCTGGCCTCGAACTCACAAAGATCCGCCTGCCTCTGCCTCCCAAGTGCTGGGATTAAAGGCGTGCGCCACCACCGCCCGGCCTGGTCTCTGAGTCTTAACAGTTTTTCTGCTCCACTTCCTGGGGTGTTCCTCAAGCCTTAAAGGAGGGAGATACAGATACAGATATCCCTATGTAGGGCTGCATATTCAACACCCACTTAATTTCCAGGACTTTGATTAGCTGTGTCTATATTAACTACCAGTAAATTTTAAAAAATTAAATACTATATCAAAGTGATTGAACTGTATTTCCATATTAATGTAATTGACAGTAATGCTGGTTTTTTTGTTGTTCTTTTTAAAAATAATAAAACAAAGCATTTATAAAGTTGCTGTGGATGATTTGTAGACACTTAACCAAATTTCTTGGTTAATTTCTACCCTGCACACTGCTGTGTTCAGTACATTCCTGGCCTAGGACCTGCATTCCAGGGAATGACAGCTATGTGAATCTTGTATAACTACATAAAAAAAGATACAGAACTGAGACACACACACACACACACACACACACACACACACACACACACAGAGAGAGAGAGAGAGAGAGAGAGAGAGAGAGAGAGAGAGAGAGAGAGAGAGAGAATGAAAAGTCAAGTCAATGTCAGACAAGTAAAAACTTTCTTTTTCTTTTCTTTAAGATTAAATTTCATGTATCCCAGGCCTGGAAGAACTGATTCTCTGGTCTCCTTCTCCTGAGTGTTGGGGTTACAAGTGTGTGCCAGTTTGTCTTGTTTATGCCATACTAGGGATTGAGCCCAGGACTCCTTCTAAGTACTGTACCAACTGAGCTGTAAACCTAGCCCTAAAACTTTGTTTTAAATTTGCCTTCCTTGTTGACTATTTAACTGATAACTCCATGACTTTTGCAATATTTCTATGTCAGAGAGGTGGCAGAGGGAGTAAGTCTTCTGCTTCATGTTTGAGTAGACTTGGATCTGATCCCAGCTCTGCTGCCTGTTAGACATATGGCTGTGGGAAAATGTTAATTATAGTTAATTGTAATGTAAACATTTAGCACAAGTCTCTGTTATTGCCTTTTTCTTTACCTGAAATGCCTTGTGCTCTGATTCTGTGCATCCACACTGTGCTTTGGGGTCACATCTTGCTCCATTACTTCTTTGGCTCCCAGATTGGAGCATTTGTTCCTTTTTCAAGATCTGCTCTTTGTCTCTCCTTCCTGGCATCTACTACTCTCTGTCCTACAGAACTGTATACAAACATATTTTCTCTTCTACTAGCTAAGTATACTTCTCAATAACAGTACCTAGGTTTGAGTCACCAAACCCACTTCCGAGTATCTGTTCATGAAATCAATTTAGCAATAATTCTTGAGCATCTCTTTTGATCTGCACATGTAACAGTGGGCAAGACACTCAAAGTTCCTTTCTCTTAAAGCTTGTATTCTACAAGGTCCCATTCATGAACTGTACCATTCAATAATTTTTTTAAACATCAGTGACATATCTACCTGCCAGTATTTGTGCTTAGTGTTGGCAGTGTGCATGTGAAGGAAAATGGTCTCAGTCCACAAGGACCTCACCATATCATAGGGAGACAGCCACATAAATAAATGGTTGTGATATGTTATGCAGTATTTCTCAGAAGAGGTATTTTGGCATTTTATCCAGGAACTTTCTTTGTTCTGAAGACCTGCCACAGCATTGTGAGATGTTTAACTTCCTGGTTGCCTTCTGTATGATATATTTGTTGCTGTTACAAAATACCTATCTGATGGTTTGAATGAGAAATGTCCCTTGCAGTCTCAGACATTTGAATACTGGGTTCCAGTTTGGTGGTGCTGTCTGAGTAGGTGTAGGAGATGTGGCATTGCTGGAAGATATGTGTCACTGCGGGTGAGCTTTGAAAGATTAAAGCCTCATGCCATTTTTAGTTAGTTCTCTCTTTTTCCTACTTGTAGTTCAGCCACCATGCTTGTTGCTGTGCTCCTCTTCCATAATGGACTCTTATCCCTTAGGAATTAAAAGCACAAGTAAACCCTTCTATAGGTTGCCTTGGTCTTAGTGTTTTATCCTAGTAGTAGAAAAAACAACTAATACACTGGCAAAAGCAACTTCAGGTAAAGGGGAAAGGTTTTATTTTGGCTCCATTTCAGAGGCATCTTAGTTCATCATACAGGTTAGGATGGTAGTATTTTGTCAGTGAGAATATGATTGGGGCTTCTCAAATCATGACAGCAAATAAATCAGAGAGCACAGTCCAGAAACAGAAGTGAGGGTAACCTTCTTCAACGTCCGCTGTAATGAAATAGTTCTGCCAACTAGGGTCCACATCCCAACAGTTACATGACATCCCAGAACAGTGTCACCAGTTGGAGATCAAGTGTTAAAAGACTGGAGTCCTAATTAAAGGAGCAAACATATGAGTCTGTCAGAGACATTTTGCCTGTGATCCACAAAGGCTCATGACTATCTCATAAAGCAAAATGCATCTAGTCCAACTCTAAAGTCCCCATAATCTTTTAACAGTTTCAACTCTCTTCTAAAGTTCCATGTCTCAGGAGCTGGAGAGATGGCTCAGCATTAAAAAGTAATTTCTTCTCTTAAGGAGGACTAGAGTTTGGTTCCCTGAACCCATTCTGGGTATCTTACAATGGCCTGTAACTAAGCTCCAGGAGGAACTGATACCTCTGGTCTCAGCAGTCATGATTACACACACACACACACACACACACGCACGCACGCACGCACGCACGCACGCACGCACGCACGCAACTGCATACACAAAATTTGAAAGATACTTTCTTTAAAAATTGAAGTCGATTGAAACTAAGAGCAAACATTTAGCTGTTACCCTCTGTAAAATAAAATTTTATATATATATACATATATATATACACGATTATACAAAGACACATTGCTAAACATTCCTATTTCAAATTTCAAAAGAGCAAGAGGGTAGCAAGACTGAAACCCAGCAGACTAAGTTAAACCCTGTACCTCTATGTCTAGTACCTGAGGCATTCAGTGGCATCATTGTATACATTACATCTTATATAATGTATTTTGATAATTTTCACCTTTTTCCTACTCCTATTCCTTTGAACCCCTTTTCAACAAGTTCCCTTCCTTTATGATCCAGTGTTTGTTTTCAACAAGTTCCCTTCCTTTATGATCAGTTGTTTCTATGAACATAGATGAGTTATTTACTAGAGCATAGGCAACATGCTATACCCCTGAAAATAATGATTCCTCCCTTGTCTAGTATCTATTAACTGCCAGTAGCTCTTCCTCATCAATGATGGAGTGTTGACAGCTATTATACAGGTAACCATAACTGCCATGAGTCCACAAATAGCGTTTCACAGCATTATTCCTCACCCTGTGACTGTTACATTCATTTTGCCCTCTCTTCTGCTGTGTTCCTTGGGTTGAGTGATGATATAGATGCCATGTATAGGACTGTAGCTCATTAATTTTGGTTGTTATTTTGCTTGTTTGAGATGCATGTCTTTCAATGTCTCCCTGACTGTCCTGGAACTCTCTATATAGACCATACTGACCAAGAACTCCCCTGCCTCTGCCTCCTAAGTGCTGGAATTAAACGTGTGTGCCATTATGCCTGGATTTATCTCAATAATTTTGAATTGAGACCTACTCAAATTGCAGGAGAGACACACACACATACACACACACAGAGAAAGAGAGAGAGAGAGAGAGAGAGAGAGAGAGCCAGATTCTTTTCCAGAATGTAACATGAATGGCCTCTAGTTCAGCTCCTGATAGAAGCCATATTCCTATCTGAAACTCCCATGAGCACTGTTTCACAGTCCACAGTTCCAATAACATTCTGGTCTGCTGAACTCCTACCAGAATGGCCCATTAAACTAGCATGAACTTCAAACTTTCTAAGTTCTTCCTGTAAACCATTTCCAAAGGCCCAAGAACCTCATGGTCTGTCTGGTTTATCCCAACCATCTTACTTCTTGATACCAGTTTTCCATATTGGTTACTTCTGTTACTTATGTACTTATTTAAATTTTTTGTTTCACTTTATGTAAAACATGAATGTTTTGCCCTCATGCATGTATGTGTACCATGTGCATGCCTGTTGGGTTCCCTGGTACTGAGGTTATAGATGGATGCTTTGAGCTACCATGCTTTGCAGCTATGGCTGCAAGAACAACAGGTGGTTTTAACTATGGAGCCATCTCTCTAGCCCAAGTTATTTTTAATATTACTATGACAAAATCCCTAATAAAATCAACTTAATGGAAGAAGGTTTATTTTTGGTGCCGGGGAACTAGTAAATCATTTTTCCTTGGATGAGGTGGCCTAAAGTTAGAGGGCACTTCCCTATGGTTTTTCTTCTTTCCTAGACAAAACAAAACAAAAACAAACAAATAAACAAAACCAATGTCATTAGAGACTAGAAGGAAGGTTAAGGAAGGTCTTTAAGAATCTTGATCACATTTAGTGAAAATATTCACCTGGTGGAGCATGGATAATGCTGAACAGAAGTAATTACTACTACTACTACTACTACTACTACTACTATTACTACTACTACTACTACTACTACTAATAATAATAATAATAATAATAATAATAGTTCTAAAAGTAGGAACTCTGAATCCCAGGTCTTCAGATCATCTGAACTGGTCCCCTGTGGTCCATTCTGAAGAGAAATGCAATTCCTTGATCGGTGCTTAACTGTTTCAGTAGGGTCCCTATGTCTCACTTTAAATACTTACTGGAAAATTGGGCTTTATTCTTCGCAGGTAAATCCTATCAGTAATTCTGTGGAGTCTGAGATCTGTTGGAGTATACCCTTTTAAATGGGCTGAAGTCTGTCTTCTATATGACTTTCTTTTTTAAGTGTTTAGAAGCATCAGGTCTCTGTCAAACTTGGCCAGAGTAATCATCTTGTTTAGGAGCTGGTAGAGCTTTCTTCCTTTTTTTAATAAGTATATAGTTACATTTATTGTTTTACAGTTTCATATATAATCATATTCTTTGAACATATTCACCCCCCATTATCTTTTCTTGTTTCCCTCCTACTACCTTCTTTCTTCTTTCCAAGTCCTCCTCCTATGTTCATGTAAGTTTTTTGGTGATCCATTTGGTTTAATTAGGCTTACATGTATAAGCATGGGTGGAGGGTTATTTACTGGAATGTGAACAACTTAACCAGTGGCTATGCTATGGAGAAATGTGACTATCCCTTCCACAGCAAACATTACGTACCTATAGCTCCTCAGGGAGAGGTGAGGTCTCATGACACTCTCCCCTGTTCTTGGTAGAGTCTTGTGTGGTCACCAGCTCTTCTTTGAGTTCATGGTTACAATAGCCATGCCATGTCCAGAGGATAGAGTTCCACAGCCATCCTTCTTATCTTCTGGCTCTTAGATTTTTTTTTTTAATCCTTTTTCTATGATGTTCTCTGAACTTTGGACAAGGTGATGCAGATGTCCCATTTAGGGCTGTCTATACATTTTTAATCAATCGATTAAGCAGCTGAGGGTATTGATGCCTGCCAGACTTGCGATGCAAAGGCAGGAGGATCATGAGTTCAAGATCATCATTGCCTATATAACAAGTTCAAGAAAGCCAGCCTGGGCAACATGAGACTCTGTTTCAAAATACAAAACAAAAGAAATTGATCAAGAACATCCTTCTCCAGATGGCAAGACTCATGAACCCCTTTAGTGAACTTTTATTTACCTACATATATTATGTAGGCTTCAAATCAAAAATTGGAATTTTTATCTGATATAAAAGTTATCTGAGCTATCTGAATGATTTTTTTTCTAGTTGGTTGAGGATAAACCTGGAAAACTTAAGCAGCTTTAGTCCTGGAAGGAGAACATTTAGTGAAACTGAAGACACTTTCCTTCAGAGGGCGGGCATTTTTGCTTTAAGTAATATCCCTATTTATATATAGAGAGGTGCTCTGTTTTATAGAACTCCACTGACCACAGTATATAACCAGGTTTTCCATGTGGTGGCAAGCATTGTCCTCTTCAGGATCCTTTTTACATATTAACAAAGGAAGAATTACTTTTCATTATGGCTGTTTTTTTTTCCTTTTTGTGTATGTTGAGATCATTGTACAATTTTGTGAACCTGGTTCTCTCTTTAAATCTCTGTGTTGGTTCTGGGCATCAAATTCAAGTCACCAGGCTTGCACTACAAGCACCTTACCTGCTGAACTATCTTGCCAGTCCCATTATGGCATTTTCAATCAAAACTTGGTTTTGTTGTCCTCTCACTGCCCCCTTCTTCTGCATTACTGCCTTCATTTGTCCCATTTCCTTCCTTCCTTCCTTCCTTCCTTCCTTCCTTCCTTCCTTCCTTCCTCTCTCCCTCCCTCCTTCCTTTCTTCCTTCCTTTTCTCGAGACAGCATTTCTCTTTGTAGCCCTCTCTGTAGACCAGGCTGGCCTGGAACGCACAGAGATCTGCCTGCCTTGCCCCCTCAAGTTCTGTAATTAAATATGTGTACCACTACCACCCAGCTTTGCTTTTCATTTTTATGTCACATAATGACCTATTTAATTTTTATTTCAGGCTTAGGATTCTCCTACTAGCCTAGTAGCCTTTAAGGGATCTCTTTTGTTTCCCTGAGCACAACTTTTATAAGCTCCTTGTCTCAGACCATTTATCTTTTATTTTTGTAAGATATAATTGTAGAAGGTTAGTTTTTGTTTTTAAATTTATGAAGTTGAGTTTTATACTTGGACTGAATGTTTTTAGACTTTCTGAAGATGTATACAAGTATTACTTAAAATAGGAAAATTAGAGAGTGTCAATAAGAAAGTTTTAGGAGGGCCTGGAACATACATCATGCATACAAGTGGCTATTTCATGGATATTTATGAAGATAATTTAATGGTAACATAAGAGCTGAAGAGCTAGTGGGACAGAGAATCTGGATTTTTTATGTCTGACTAAAACACCACAGACTAGGACTGGAGAGATGGCTCCATGGTTAAGACCATTTTTTGCTCTTCCATAGGACCCTGGTTTAATTCTCAGCACCCCCATGGTAGCTCATATCTGTCTGTAACTCCAGTTCCAGGGCTTCTAATGGTTTCTTCTGGATTCTACAGGCACTGCATGCACATGCTACACAGATATACCCTCAAGCAAAACACCCATACACATAAAATAAAATAATTAACAACAAAAACCACCACTGATTTGGTCATTACTGGAATTTGTCAGTTTCCCCCCTGAAAAATATGTTTAATGACATCCATTTGAATAGATCTTGATAACTGTATAGTTATCATAGTACTCAGAGTCCTTGTTTCTGTTTACTCCAGTTTAATATCAGTTCTTCCACTCTCAAGTTATAGTTTCCTTGTCCAGTGTCTCTTTACTCTACAGGATATACACTGGTTAGAGTCTAACCTCTGGATCCACTATGTCCTCTCTGATCAGAAAAACAGGTGACTTACTGGAGTTGTACAGCCCTTTTAATAGGGTCCTATTTTCCTTCAGATCCTGATTGACCTATTGACCTTGAAAGGCATGGGTCAGAATATTACCTGTCTTAACTTTTTTTTTTTTTACTTTGGATTTCCTCTCAAAGCTTTGGCTGTTGGAAACCATGGAAGGTTTTCTCAGTCTTTTCCTTTCCTTTCCTTTCTTTTTTTCTTTTTCTTTTTAAGAAGCAAGACCACAGTCACACAGGACTATAAACACACAGAGTAGCCTGAAACCCACCAGGCTTAGCTCCATACTCACGGGCACTGTTCTACTTCAGCCTTCCAAATTGCTAGGCATGTGCTGCCATACCTGCAGAGTCTTTTTAGTCTTAAAGAGGTAGTAGTAGGTTTTAATTTTGACATTGGTATAACACTTGGATAAAGCCTAGGCTTAGAGTACTTTTAATTCTTAGGGGTATGATATTTTTAGACATATTCACAAAGACGGTGTTGACTATACTATATAGTAACTTAAAATAATAATAATAATAATAATAATAATAATAATAATAATAATAATGAGAATCATGGTAGGTCTTCCAGGTAAATGCATTCCTTACACCTTTTTCTTTTCTTTGCTCTCTAGCTGCACACTGATCATGAATTTTGGCCCGTTTTGGATGCAACCTTTGTAATGGTGGCTCGAGATTCTGAAAATAAAGGGTAATTGTGGCTTTTTCATAATTATTTTTTTTCCTTTATTTTTTATTTCTTCAAATTACATCTCAATCGCAGTCCCCTCCCTATTCCCCCTCCAGTCCCACCCTCCCACCCTCAACCCCCCATCCTCTTCCCTTTTTTTTCTTTTAAGTTTAAGGTATATCTTATTTCCCCCTACAGTTTCCCCTTTCAGTCCAACAAATGCCTCTTTGTCTTATAATAACAAATACAATACAGAACAACAGAGGTAAATAGGCCACAGTTATGAGGGTTATATGGCTTAACGTACATTCCCAATGACCAGTCCATATGTATTTCATACCTGACTTTAACATTCTACTATCTAAACATCTCCATGAGTTTAAAGGTCTATATCTGACTCAATATTCATACTAATTGCAACACAATTTTAAAAGTATCTTCTTAGATCTATAACACTCTCTTGACTCCTAAACAACTCAAAATTAAACTATGAGACTCTAGCTATCTGTTCTTCAACCACCTCAGAGACCTGAGAGGGATAAATATATCTGATTTCATAGGAAGTACAGGGCCTGCAGCTTCCAAAACTAAGAAATGACATACGTGTGGCTGCCTGGACAGTTCCCATTTTCTCTCCATACATAACAGCATCGATCTTCAGTCATTTGGCCCCGCTTCTCTGACAGACGTTGATTGTAGAGCAGGGGTTATGAAGGACTTACCTACCCTGTCTTGGCAGAGCTAGGCTGTCAACTTATCTGCTTCCAAGTTTTGTCCTTTTTGGACAGAAGTCTGTCTACAGTTGAAGCAAGAGGTTTTTCTTGCCAAGAGAAAGGCTTACCACCAATTCAATCATCTCCCACTGGAGATTCTTCGATGCCCATCTTCTACTTGGAGTAGAATAGGGGGTGCTGTCAGGAGCTGACATGTCTCGATATCAAAAAATCTTAAGTTAAGAAAACATCTTTGAAAAAAAAATAAATGAAAAAAAAAGAAAACATCTTTGAATGCCATATTCTGCAGATCTCTTGAGGTTTTTGAAGACGCCCTATCTATCTCTTATATTTAGATAAGCAAATATTGCTTGTCTCTTAGCAACTTGATTTCTGAGTAGCTTAGAAAATAACTGTGATAGACTGTCATAGTAACTAACAAAATGACACGTTTTCATGACTATTAGTTTCTGTTTCTTAATTATCCTAAACAGTTTATGTCGGTTGGTAGCGAGAGGTCAAAACTTGACATTTCATTTTTAAGTATTACTACGAACAATAACTTTAAGAAGCCTTACCCTTAATTTTGTATCATTATACAAAGATCAATACCAATGTGGCCAAATATAATCTTAATTTTGTATCAGTATACAAAGATCAATACCGATGTAGACCAATACAATCTTAATTTTACATTAATATACAAGGGTCAATATACCATTGTGGCCAAATATAATCTTAATTTTGTATCAATATACAAAGATCAATACCGATCTAATTTTTTTTCTTTAAGCAACATATATTGTGATTTTACAATAGCCTTTTTTTTGTAACAACAGAAACACTTTTTTGTTGTATCTTTTAAATTTAATTTAATTTTTTAACATTTATTTGTTTCTTCAAGTTACATCTCAGTCAAAGTCAGTTTTTGTGACAGGCCTTTGCCTCTATCACAGTCTAAATTCTATTAATGGTGTACCTTGCTGTGAGCTTCATCAAGATTGACTTCTTGGTCGGTGAGGGCAGGAAGAAGAGAGAGACCACATGGAGCCTCTGGCTCATATATGGCCTTATCTTATGATCCTTGTCAGTCTCCAAGGTCTACAAAATTTCTCTCAATGTCCAGCAGTCCATTTGCTTCTCACAACAACTGATGTCACTTTGGTGGCTTGCACAGTTTCTTAGCCACGTCCCTTCAAAAGGGCATATTGTCCAACCACAACTAGCTTTGTCTTTATCAGCAAGTAAAGGGACACCAAACTTTCCTTATGTACTGCCAGATGCTAATCTGAACTGTCTACTAATATACTATATAGACCTAACTTCTGCCACAGTGGCACAGCTATTTCTAAAAAAAAAATTTCTTCATGATGGCTATACTAATTTATATTCCCTCTAGGATTATCTACAGTTTCTTTTCCTCCAAGCACTATTTTAAAACAATAGCCACTGGAGGTGAATTGGTGTCTCATTTGACTTGCTGACTCTCTGTTAGCCATTTGAATTTCTTCTTGGGAATAATTCTTGGGAATTATTCAGATTATTTGCCCAGTTTTAAAAAATTGGTTTATTAAATTCTTTTGAGTAACATATTTTCTAGATATCAAGTCCTTCTAAAATGCATGCTTGTAGAGATTTTTCTCCCATTCTATAGGTCCTCTCTGTACTGTGTTGTTTTTCCTTTGTTCTATAGAATCTTTTTATTTTGATGTAATCTCATTTGCTTATTTTTCCTTTTGTTTTCTATGTTAGAGATATTTTCCCAAAAGTCCTTACCCATTTCAATGTCCCAAAGTGTTTCCTCTGTTTTCTTGTAATGGTTTCAGGTCTTAGATTTAAGTGTTTAGCTCATTGTTTTGTTTTGTTTTGAATTTCCTTTTTTTCCCTTCCTTCCTTCCTTTCCTTCCTTCCTTCCTTCCTTCCTTCCTTCCTTCCTTCCTTCCTTCCTTCCTTCCTTCCTTCCTTCCTTCCTCCCTCCCTCCCTTCCCTCTCTCTCTCTCTCTCTCTCTCTTTCTCTTGACAGAGCTTCTCTGTATAGTCTTGATTGTCCTGGAATTCGCTCTGTAGACTAGGCTGACCTTGAACTCATAGAGTTCAATGCCTCTGCCTCCCAAGTGCTGGGATTAAAGCTGTGTGCCATCACTGACAGACTATTTCATTTTTTGTAAGTACTGAGAGGTAACTCTAGTTCCACCTGGGATGTGGCTAAGATTGATCTGTGTACTCAACTAGAGACAGGGTGATCTCTCCACAGTGAAGTTCAGTTTTTCCTCTTGTATTCTTCTTCTTGTGATTAGCCACTTCTTTCTCCTTCCATGTTTTCTATTTATTTTATTTACTTATTTACTTTATTGTGTGTGTAGGTTAGAAGACAACTTTTGGAAGTTGGTTCTCTCCTTCTTGTGGGTCCCAGGGTTCAAATTTAAGTTATCAGACTTGTTAGCAAGCACTTTCATCTACTGAGCCTTCTCATCACCTACTTCCTTCTCATATCAGTTAATTTTAATGTACATAGGTGATCAGTGCTATAATCATTTTCATTGGAATATTTAAAACAACCTTTAAATTCTGTCATTTTTTTCTCCATTTATGAGCTTGAGTTGTATAAAAGGGAACTTCCCTAATCTATTAGAGCCCATATGTGTGTGTGTATTTTTCAGAATAAATAGTTCAATTAGCTAATGACATTATATTCCCATTTCTTTCTCTCTTTTAAAAAGGTGCTTGACTTCCATGGACTTGGTGTATTATGTATATTTCAATCAATTGTAGTCCTTGCTGTTTTTGATATTTGGGATATGTCATGTTTGTCCAGAGGGGACAGGATGCCTTTGTCCTTTCAGCTTATCCTTATTAGCCTTTTCTTTTGTTTTCAATTTCTGATAATTTGTATTTACAAAAGTAATGTTTCATCACACTATTTTCCTAGTTAATCATGGAATTGGATTTAAGGAATTAATGAAAATTTCTTTTATTTAATCATAATCCAACCATCAAGATTTCAACAGGATTTTTAGTTCCAGTTCCCTGGTCCTTCTTATTTATTCTTTGATAACTTCACAAACACACACACAAACACACACACACACACTGTAATTTGATCCTATTTACCTCTTATTCTCCTCCTATTCTTATTATCATTCTCTTAGTCTTCTTCCCACTCCTGCTGAACTCCTTCTTCCCAACAAGTCCCCCTCCCACTTTCATGCCTTTTTAGTGACCTGCTGAGTTGAATTATGGCTGCTTACGTGAATATGAAGGGACATTATTTATTGGAACATGGGGACTTATCAGAAGTTCCTCCACTGAAGAAAATGATGGGTTCCCCAGGCAATTCTCTGGGAGGGGTGGGACTTCATGAGCCTATTCCTGTCCATGGCTTCCAGTTAGTATAGTTAACCACAGTTGCTGTGAGTTCATGAACATAAACTGTCATATCATATCCAGATGATAGTGTTTCACAACATTCTTCCCCATTTTCCTGCTCTTATATCTGTATCCTCATAGTTCCCTGAGCCTGGAATGGCTGATAGAGACACCTACCTGATTTAGCCATGAACACTTAGCAATCTCATATTCTCAACACTTTGAGTAGATACAGGTCTCTGCATTAACCTATGGCCACTGCACAAAGAAGCTTCTCTCTGTAAAGCTAAGAAGAGCATTTATCTAATTCTGTTAGTTCTTCATACCTTCCTGCCCTCTGGTATGACAAAATGGTTTAGGCTCATCTTAATACCATTCCTGCTCAAGGCCTGGAGTCAGCCATTTATCTATAGAATCCTGGGGCTCCTTTTAGCGGGAACTGATATCTGGCTGCAAAATATAGGCACCAGAACTATATTGGCAATAGTATTTTGTCACTGTTTCTGTGCCTCAGTGTATAGAGCTAGAATATATGTTAAACAAACAAACAAAAAAACCTCAGGAGTTAAAATGGACATTTCTGTGTGTAATTTAGCTATACAGGCCTTATGTGTTTTACTCTTACAGTGAATACTTGGTTTCCAGCAACAGTTACTTTCCCAAGGCTTACAAACTGAGAACTGTTTACTTGGGTGTTAGTGTTGCTGCTGTATTGCTGTTTGCTCAGGACAATCTGGGAACCTAATGGCATATGTATTAGAAACCCAACTTGGGAGTCAGTAATGAGATTTTTTTCTGTTATATAGAAAGCTTTTTTGGAAAAACAAATTAAGAATGAAAACTACCTTAAGTCTGAAACCATACTTTTTAATTAAATAACACTTATTTATTAATAACTATATTCACTTATAACAAATACACTTAACTACTATTTCTACAAATTCCTATAATCCCTATGAATGCCTACAACCCCTAAGACCTAACCACTAAACCTATTGATAACTATTACAACTATTTTTTATAACATTTTAGAAGGATACAGTCTCTGGGGCAGGTCCTCAGTCGTCAGGAACACAGTCTCTGGGGTAGACCCTTTAATGCACTTAGTCTTTTTCAGGAATATCTCAGATGCAGATTCTTCAGGGTAAATTGGCTATGGCAGTCTCACCTTAAATAAGGCTTGAGGCTTCATTCTCTCTGGGAGACCTCAGCTGTCTGTAGGCCACCTTACTTCCTTCGTATCAGCAACTCTGCCTCTCTGCCTCAGTCTTTAAAGCTGGCCACAGTTTCGTTCAGGCCGCTGTTCAGACAGGTCAAACCCCTCTAGGCAAAAGCTGAGCCACAGGGTTTAGTCCTTGGCCTTTTGCTGTCTTGCTGAGGCTTTATCTTCTCACCAGCTTCTTTCTGCCTCAGGCAAATCTGGCCATTAGTCTACCAGCACTTTCTCTAGCAGGGGATACAAACTACTCATTGTCCTTTTTAGCGTGAGAACTCGCTAGCATTGAAGCTCTCTAGCATGGAGCCCCCAGCATGCAGCTCTCTGGGCTCATCCACTTGTCCTTAAATAGGATCACTCCTTGTTCCACCTGCTTCAGCTTAATTTGGGCTCTGCCCATTTAGCAGTTGAAAACAATGCCAGGCCATAAAGTCTTTCCTTGTTTCACCTGGCTTCAACCTTGTTTTTCAGTCCATACAGACTCCCCTCAATTCATGTGACTTTATCCATAAGCTGATAAGCTAATTGCTCACAGCCAAGTTGATCTTCATGCTCCGGATTAAGAGACTGTATCAGAAACCTAGATATTTACTAAATCTAATTTATAATTTATATTAATCTAACTTCCTACATTAAGTCAGGTGTGGTGGCTCATGTTTTTTTTTTTGTTTTGTTTTGTTTTTTTTTTTTTTTTTGTGGTGGTGGGTTTTTTTCTCAAACAGGGTTTCTATGTGTATCCTTCGCTGTCCTGGACTTGCTTTGTAGATCAGGCTGGCCTCAAACTCATAGAGAGCTTCCTGCCTTTGCCTCCTGAGTGCTGGGATTAAAGGTGTGCACCACCATGGCCAGCTGGCACATGCTTTTTATAATCTTAACACTTGGAAGGTTGAGACAGGCAGATTTTTAGTTTATGGACAACTTGGGGTAAGTGAGACCTGTTCTAAAAAATAAACAAAAAACCCCACCCTAATAACTGATCTAAACAACAAATAATACCCTTCTACTGCTATTAGGTTCACCTGACCTTCTGTGACCCAGTAGCTGGCCTGAGACTCATTTGCAAAACAGAGGCTATTGCTTCAGGTTTCTCTCCCAGCTGATGCATTTCAACTTTCCAAACATCCTATTTCAATTCTTTTGTTTCTTTAAGGCGGTGATTCTCATGCTGTGGGTCTCGACCCCATGGGGGTCAAATGTCAGATATCTTGCATATCAGATATTTACATTACAATTCCTGACAGTAGTAAAATCAGAGTTATGATGTAGCAATGGAAATAATTTTATGTTTGGGAGTCACCACAACATGAGGAACTCCATTAAAGGGTCACAGCATTAGGAAGATTGAGAACCACTGTTTTGAAGAATTTTTGAATTTTGTTTACTCAATGGAGTATCCATGCACATGACATGGCACATGTATAGAGGTAAGTAAGAGGGAAACTTCCAGGAGTCAGTTCTTTCCTTCCACCATGTCAATCTGGGGAATAAAACTCAGTTGATCAGGCTGGTCAGCAAGTTCCTTCTTGAGCTGAGTAACATTGTTGGCCCTATACAATTTGTGTGTGTGTGTGTGTGTGTGTGTGTGTGTGTGTGTGTTATGCAATATCTTGGTTACTTTTCCTATTGCTGTGTTAAAATACCCTGACAAAAGAATTTAGGGGAGAAAGGGTTTCTTGTTGCTCACAGGTCAAGGTAGAGAAGTCAAGGCAACAGGAACTTAAAACAGCTGGTTATATTGCATATACAGTCAGGAAATATAACGTGAATGAATGCTAGTGTTCAGCTCACTTTTTCTATTTTTTGTGGTCCTGGGTCCCAGCCGGAAAACGATGCCACATGTAGTGGGCTGGTCTTCCCACCTCAGTGTAATCAAGGTAATCTTCCATAGGCACACCTACACTCACATGTCCATCCAGGAGCCTATCTTCCAGTTAATACCACATTCTGTCAGATTGACAACAATAACCATCACAGCATTCATTCATTGTATATAATGATGGATTTCATAAAGACATATTTGTACAAGTTTATTATAGACTTGGATCATATTGAGCCCATCCTTTTTTTTTTTTCTTCTCCTTTCTTCCTCTACATTTCCCCAGATAGTCTCATTTCTAGTTTCACGTCATATGATATGTATATGTCTGTGGGTGTGAATAAAGTTTTATGTTTTGGTTTAAAATCTAAGATACACAATAATGTATATTGGATTCTTTCACTACAGTGAAGAACTCTTTTTTCCTTATTTTTTTAATTCTGAGAAATTAATTTTTATTTTGAAGAATTTTTATTTATTTATTTATTTTTCTCTGTCTTTGCCCAGTGTCAGGCCTCGGCATTTTATTTAACCAATCAGAGTCAATGTAAGTAACAGACAGCAAACAGGACCAATTAACATTTAGAATGCTTAACACTACCCCAACAATTCCCTCCTTTTGTCTAATAAAAAGGCTAAATTTTTTTACCTCGTATAGTAAAAACAATAAGAACAAATATGAAACAATCAAGAAAACCATATATAAAAGTTAGACAAATGTTTAGCCTATTTGTATCAGGCAATCTTGAAGAAGAAAAAAATCATCTATCTATCTTGCTGTGTCTAAAGTTCTGAACCTAAATAATTTCTATCATATCCTATATTTATAAACCTAAAGATTTTATTTAGACTTGAAAATATCCTTTTAAATTCTAAACAACTCAAGTTCAGTTGAAATCTTATAACTATTATGCCTTCAACCCCATCAAAGACATAAGAAGGGATAAAGTTATTGTTTGAGTGAGGAGGAAGCATGGGGGAGCAGCTTCCAAAAAGAAATATGACAGTTTGTTGCCTAGGCAGTCCCAAATATCTCTTGATATCGTTGGAGCATCATCTTCAGCCTTCTGGCCAAGCATTTTTCACAGGCTAAATTGTGCAGCAGGAATTAAGGATTTTCCCATTCTGTCTCTGCAGAATCAGGACATCTGCTTACCTGCATTTAAGCTCTGCTCCATGTTTGGACAGTATATAGTCTGTTGAGAGAGCAGGGGCATTTTTGCCCAATAGGAATTATCTCCTGATGGGAGATTTGTTTTTGAGGAATTATCTCCTGATGGGAGATTTCTTTTTGATGCTCATTTTCTTCTTCCAAGTCAAATGGGAGCTGTCAGGAGCTGACTGTCTTAAGTCAAACAATTCTTAAAATAATAAAAACATCTTTAAATGCCATTTTCTGTATGCCTCTGAGGGTTTTGAAGACTATTTTATTTATAACTCTATCTATCTTCTATCTATCTATGAACAAGCAAACTGTATATTTTTATCCATTTATTATCTGTTTAACCTAGTATTTGACATGACCAGGAGCTTGACTGGCCAGTCAATTTGTATTATCCAGACTCCTAAATAGATTGCAATAGCAACCCATAAAAGGATCGGAAGTAAACTTATACTTTTAAATGATTTGTACAGGCACAATACCTTATACAAGAGTTGAAATATATATATTATGTGTCAAAATATAAAATTCTATACTAATGAATCAAACTTAATCTTATTTTTGTATCAATATACAAAATTCTATACCAATGTATCAAAAGATAACCTTATTTAAAGAATAACAATAATTTTATGTTTCAAAGCACATTCAATAATCTATCCTTATATTTTATCATTTCTATATTATATACATATATTCCCCCTCTTTTTCTTTTCAAGTCTTTCCCCCCTATATAAGAGAGAAAGAAGGATAGAGAAAGGAAAAAGAGATCTTCAAGTCTAACTTTCTATACCTTGCTTAACAAGACCATTTAACAATTTGTAACCATTACCCCTAAACAACATTTATAACACATCAAATGACCAAAGAATCATCCACCCCGCTTTTTGGGAATGGGACTTCGCTCTCTTAAAACTGCTTCCTGCTGAATTGGGACGCAGAAAACCTGTTTAGGGGCCCAAATAAAATGTAAAAAAATGGTTAAACAAGTAAATTGTAACATTTGTTGTCCAGTCTCTATGTGCTCAGCAATTTGAATGTTCTGAGCAATTTGTAGTTTGAAGCTGGACTTTGGGTAGGAAAGTTCAGGGCTTTAGTGCTGTCTTGTCTGGAACAGACTTTGGGGCTAGGCCATCTCAGCAAGCTGTTTGAAGTTCTTCTGGATGAAGATTTTTGAGGAAACAGCTATTGAGGCAGTCTATGAGGCTGGGTCATCTGGGTTACTTGTCTTGTCTTCTTTGGACTCTGATCCGGTTCTGAAAATATATAATTTCTCACAAGTAACATATAGTTCTGCATTACCAAAATGCCTTGGATGTGCAGGATGAACAAATCAATTAAGGAATATTTTCTGTTCTTCGTTTGAACAGAAGAAAGACATTTTTAAGTCTCCATTTATGCCATATGAAAGGATGGCGTGTAATAGTATTACATATATATGCTATATATAAAATCTATTTTAAATTGAAAATACAGCATAAGACTGTATGGAGTTTAAGTATTCTCCTCTACAGTTGACATACATGTATTAATTGATTAAAACAAGTTTATTCTGTGTTGTTTTGGCTTTTTGTAGATTAGGTTGGCCTCAAACTCAAAAGGAACCAATCTGTCTCTGTCTTTGTCTCCCATGTTTTGGGATCAAAGGTATGCATTTATATATATATTTTTTCTTTCCTTTTCTCCTTTCTTTGGAGATTTAATTTCTATGTGGATATATCTATCCTTATTGAGACAGCGTTTCTCTTTGTAGCTTGGGCTGTCTTGATTTGCTCTGTAGAGCTCTGTAGGTTAGATTGGCCTCGAACACACAAGGAACCTGTTTTGTCCTTGTCTCCCAAATTTTGAGATCAATTAAATAATTGAATTGCCCTTATTAAATAATAGCATTAATTAAGCCATTTTTTTTGTATTAGTTTGAGCTCCAATTCTCCCATGGAAGCTCCATTCTTAAGGAGATTATCATGCTATTTTACGTTAGCATTTTTTAACTGTTGGCTGTGGGAGGCATACAGTTTGCATGTTCTTCCCAAGCCTAACTCTGGGTTCTTACATTGGCTAACAGAATATATGTCTTTCTCTCTCTCTCTCTTTTTCCCCAGAGACAGGATTTCTCTGTGTATCCTTCTCCTGGACTCAGTTTGTACACCAGGCTAGCCTTGAACTCACAGAGATTAGCCTGCTTCTGTCTCCAAAGTTCTGGGATTAAAGGCATGCACCACCACACCCAGCAATTAACATATGTCTTTTAGGGGCAAAATGCCTCCGGGAGCCAGTTCTCCAGTGGGAGCCCCACACCTAAGGAGACTGGCTTGTGACCCCTTTAAGTAAATTTGAAATTATCTGTATTCATTAGATCAGTAAGGATACTATTAAATGTCAAAGAAAAAATATGTCATTTTTGAATTCTAGACTGTCTTTAGTAAGCAGCCTTATTTTATCAGCAGGTTTCCCGCCCTGCCTTCAGTGTTTAAACCAGGCTGGTCTAGAATCTAGAGGTCTGCCTGCTTCTTCCTCTAGTGTGATGGGATTAAGGGATAAAGGGTGTGTGCCAGGACCACTCTTCTCAAATATTTCACTTAAATCCCAGATTTTAGTAACTATGTAACCTTGAGAGTAACTTTGAACTGTAGTGACAATTCGAAATTAGCCCAAAATCTTCAAAAATCTCTTTTGTTTTAGCAATGCCAAACCAGAAAAATATCCTTTCTACCTCCCGATATAGGAAATCAAAGATATCTAAACAAAAATCAAGCAAAGAAACAACATTCCAAAAGCCTTGGCATGTCTAACCATGCCATCCCATGCTGTGATTAAAGCTTTGTTTATTATTCCTTAGTATCTAGTTTTGGCTGCATTTCACTGGCGGGCCAATACCAGAAACTCCTGACAGGCACCTAGTACCCAGGGAGCTCTTAGCTCCAGCTGCCATTAATTTTGTATTATCTATCGGGAAGGGCCTCCCTCCTTCATTGATTATCATTGTTGGCAATTTAGCATTCTATCTGTAAATTCTTTCCTTTAAGACTATCCTAGTCTGAACTTTCTCAAAAAAGAAACCCAGAACTACAATTATCAGGGTAAAAATCATTTGCATGCTAAGAGGAACAAACTCAATTGGAATACAAACATATTGAGGCATTATGAATTCCTCCATTTTTAATCTAAGCTATTAATTCCACTCTCAAATTCTGTTTAGAAGGTTGCCAGCTTTTTAGTACATAAGGAGAGCTAAACCTCAGCTCTCTGCCTTAGCTGCCAGCAACAGCTTTTGTTAAGGTAGCCGCACCTTTGAAATGCATTTCAGTTTGGTTCCCTGCTCTTGGGCTAGAAAACCGGCTTTCACCAAGGCCTTCTCACACTGTAAGCATTGATTCTAATTGCCCCACGTTGGGCGCCATATGTAAAAAAAATTAATTAGTTAAATTGTTTAACAGTATTTACGTTATTGTTAATTGGTTTGGCAGCCTTTAATCCTTATTCTGCCATTATAAATGAATACACACAGACACCATGTGGATTTTTATAAGCGTTGGCCTGAGTTGTGCAATCCTAGCCCATCTAAGCTAGTTCATAATTCTATTACCCAAATACGACCCCATATATACATACGTCCCTTTGGGCTGCCATTCTCCATGATATGCCGATGTTCCTGGCCATGTGGAATGAGGTTCTTTTTCCTAACCCATGGCGTGTGTCTTCTTTCTTCCTGCTCCTTGGCTGGAATGTTCTTCTTCCTGCTGCTGGCTGGAATGTTCGAATTTTTATTTTTTATTCATTATTTTTATTGAACTACTATATTTATTATTTGTTTTATTTTTTATTTTGAAGAATTTTGAATGATGAATAAATCTTCTTATAACTTTTACCTAAATTCCCTGGTCAGTCAACATGGTACCACACTTATCTTCCTCTCTTAACCTCTGTAAATATACACATGGACCATTTTTCCCTGAATCATTTAAATGTAAGTTTTTGTTGACTTCACCTGTTTGTAGTTTAATGTATGTTTCTGAAGAATAAAGTAATCCTCCTACGTGGCTGCTATGGCTTTATATCACAGTGTTGCCAAGATATTTAACAGTGAGGCAAATGTATTATGCAATTCATGATCTATACTTGGATTTCACCAGATGTCCCTAAAATATCCGCATGAAGTCCCACCCCAGATTCAGGATCCACTAAAGCGGTGGTTCTCAGCCTTCCTTATGCTTCTATCATTTAGTGCAGTTCCTCATGTTGTGGTGACCCTAAACCATAGAATTATTTCATTGCTATTTCATAAGTGTTATTTTGCTACTGTTATGAACCATAATGTAAATATCTGATATGTAGCCCCTGTTGGGGTCCTGACTCACAGCTTGAGAACTGCTTCACTAAAGGGCCCTTCATTATATTTGATTATATTTGTTTAGCCCAAGTGTGCCTACTGTTTTCTATTTTTGCAGACATTGAGATTTTTTGTAGAGTCCAAGTCGGTTGTCTTGCAGAACGTTCTGTACTATATTTGTGTTCCCATGAGTAGAATCAGGTATAAATTTGTGACAAGTCCCTGTATCCTTTTTTATTTGTCTCTTTTTTGAGACAGGGCCTAATGGAGGTTAGGCTGCTTTCAATACATTATGATGATAACCTTAGACTCATAATCCTCCTCCCCCTATCTCTTGTGTGCTAAGATTACAGGCATATGTCTGTATGCCCAATTCAGTATTTTTTTTATAGTGTGCTGTTTCCAGTTTATAGTTAGGTCTATAAACAGAAGAGTTACTTCCAGTGTCCTTATGTGAGGCTGTCAGTAAGTATTAACTAATACAAATTGCAAAAGAAGAGCTTTTCATGTTGGTTAGTGCTAGTTCCCTAGGGCTTTATATATGGCAGGCCCAGCACTCAACCATTGAGATATAACCCTGATTAAGACTTTGAAACTAGTAGGCATTTATTCGTCTTAAATGCTTATTAGATAAGAGCATACACTGTGTTTGTTGGGTTTTTAGATTTTTTTGTTTGTTTTGCCAGATTGGCCTTAAACTTGATGTCCTTCTGTCTCAGAATCATTAATGTTGGGATTACGGAGGTGAGCCATCAAGCCCACATCTTAAACTATTTTTTTCTCTATTTTCTTTAGGCCTGCATTTGTAAATCCGCTCCTCATTGAAAACAAAGAAGAAGAAGAGCTCTTTAGACAAGGAGAATGTATGTTTATTTTTTTATAGTAAAATTAAAAAAGTATATATCACTTTTACTATAGGAGGGATTATTGAAGATTATATGGATTCCTTATAACAGTCAAATGGCTTACTCACTCCAGGAATTTTTTTATAGTAAAAATAAATTATATTTTGTTCCATGGAGTTCATGCTTTGAACAGTTTTATTGATGAGAGAGAATTAAGTGAAGCAATTTGTCTTTTGTTTTTTTGTTGCTTAAGAATTTCATATAGACATATAATGGATTTTGGTCAAATCCTCTCCCACTCCCTCCTTCATGTACTCTTTTTTTAAACTCACTGAGTCCACTTAGTCCTGTCAGTATGTGCATGGGTGCAAGGGTGCAAGGCCATTTACTGAAGCATGAGTAGTGTCTATTTTTTAAGAAATGGGAAGTGTATCTTAGTGGTTTAGTTTCCATCTAAAAGAAAATATTCAGGTAGGAGATGGCTCAGCAGTTAAGAGAATTGGCTGCTCTTCCAGTGGATCCAGGTTCAATTCCTAGCACCTACATAGTAGTTTACATCTGAAGTAGTAACTCCAGTTCCAGAGGACCTGACAGCCTTATACAGACATACATGCAAGCAAAACACGAATGCACATAAAATACAAATGAATTAAATCATTTTTAAAAAGTCACTGGGCATTTTGGTGCACATCTTTCATGTTAGCACTCGGGAGGCAGAGACAGGCATCTCTGAGTTTGAGGCCAGACTGATCTACAGAAGCGAGTTGTAGGATGGCCAGGGCTACAAAGAGAAAGCCTGCCTCGAAAAACCAATAATAAATAATAAAAATAAATAAATAAATCGTTTTTAAAAAGAAAACATATTCATTGGAAAAACTAAAGTTTTTTTTGTGTGGTGCTGGGGAACCCATGGCCTTGTACAAGTAAGGAAAATGCTTTACTGTGGAACTATGTCCTTGCTCCATCTCTGGAGAATTTCATGTGGTTCTGTTCAGCCTTCCCTTGATACATGTCTAAATTATTCTGGTGGGATTTTGAAACTTAGAACTATTTTGAAGGCTACAACACATCTTATATGCTGTGACATGACCCTCCTGATCAAACTTCTTTATTCTTATATACTTCAGTGAACAAGAGCCGAAGGATTGCCTTTAGCTCTACTTCATTACTGAAAATGGCTCCCGGTTCTGAGGAGAAGAATACCATACATGAACTGTTTCTTAGCACACTGGATCCAAAGTAAGTTAAGATGGCGAGACTCCAAGTTGAGAAAGTATTTGAATCCAAGGTCTTCTTCAGAGCCACACTTGCATGGAGAGTGTTTATAATATGTTTCCTCTCACTAGTGAAAACATGGTAGTAATACTATTTAATTCATCTCCACTTGCACAGGACTATAAGTTTTCAGAGTCGAATTTTGCCTCCTAACTCAGTGTGGATGGAGAATACAAAACTCAAGAGCTTGGATATTTGTCACCCTCAGGTACTAGAACTTTGAGGGATCTTCTGAATTTACGTATTAGATTCATAATAATTGTCTAAAATTTGATACACCTTTAAATGGACCTTTTCTATGGTATTGTTAATGTCTTTGTTCTCTATATAAGGGCAACCACAAACTTTTATGTATTAATACTCATTTATGTTAGGAGCGGAACATTTTCAATCGGATCTTTGGTGGTTTTCTTATGAGAAAAGCATATGAACTTGCGTGGGCCACTGCTTGCAGCTTTGGGTGAGTTCAACTTAACTTCTGAGAAGTAACATAATTTCATTCCACTAAAAGGAAACATTTGAAACCAGTCTAGATATGAACTACACTCAAGGATTATGCTTTTTATATGATCTGTGTGGGGGGGGGGAGGTGGATTGTCATACTAGTAACAACTGTAAAAAATGACACTATGATCTTGTAGGTCCATAATCACTATTTCTTTTCCCGTTTTCATATTGCCGTATTTTTTCAGTAGGTCCGTAATTAATGGGCTAACAAAGTAAGGGAAACAGTATTCTGAAATAAAAGTCAAATGTGTTATTTTTTTTAATGTAAAACTTTTACTATATATTCCTAGGTAATTTGATACAGGAATACAGTGTACTTACAGCAAGTCCCCACGATTTTGCTTTTATGAATATCACTCTCATAGTAGCTGCATTTGATAACTTTCCCTTTCTTTACATTTATTTTTTGACTATTATTATTTTGCATCAGTGAATTGTTAAGGGAAACATTTGAAACCTGATATTTTGCAATTCACTCCAATTTTGGGCTTTCTCCAATAGTGGTTCCCGACCATTTGTGGTAACAGTAGATGATATCATGTTTCAGAAACCTGTTGAAGTTGGCTCATTGCTCTTTCTTTCTTCACAGGTAGGTGTGTCATGAGAGGTGAAGTATTTTTTTGTCATTTGGGTTTAGATAAGAAAAATTTACCTTCTGTGTTTCTCTTATGACTGATTTCCTTCCCCTTTCCTAAAGGAACTAAGTCTTATGTCTATAATCTGTTAGGTATGCTTCAGTCAGAGCAATTACATTCAAGTCAGAGTACATAGTGAAGTGGCCTCTCTTGAGAGTAATGAACACATGACCACCAATGTCTTCCATTTCACATTCATGTCGGAAAAAGAAGTACCCTTGGTCTTCCCCAAAACGTATGGAGGTAAGTTGTCACAATTGCTTCTTCCTAATTAAAAGAAGAAATTCTCAAGAAAAAATTCTCTTTCCCTTCTTCCCCCATGGTATGGGAATGAACTCAGGGGTTTGCCTGCTTTAGGCAAGTACTCTGCCCTTGAGCTATATTCCTAGCCCTCTTCTTTTAAATTATCCTCAAACCCAGTGATCCATATGAGCTGACATGTCATCTACCACTGAGTTACATTCCTAGCCCTCTTTTTTTTTTATTATCCTCAGCAGTGTCTCCAAGCCTGTTATTCCAGGAACATGTTTTTGGGAGATTTTCATTTTGAAATTCTGTAGCCCTGAAGGCCAAAGATGCCTTTTGGCACTCAGGAGTGGTCATCGCTGCTTTGCACAGCTTTTGTACACAGTGTTGGTGTGAACTGCAAGCAGCCACTGATAAAAAAGACTAGTGCAGCCAGCAAAAATGTATGGAGTCAGGGAGAGAAAACTATCTTTGCTTGGCCCATCGCCAAAGTGCATCCTTGTTGCTGATTTTGCACAAGTGTGTTATCCTAGCATTCCCAAATATTCATCTGTATGATTGCCCAAGGTTCTGCAAATTTCTTCAGAAGTGTCTTTCTTGTGTTTCAGAGTCCATGTTATATTTAGATGGACAGCGACATTTCAAGTCCATGAGTGTCCCAGTGCCCTTGAAAAAGGAATACCCTGTGGGGCCCTAGGGAAGTCTCACTTGTTTCAAACCAGCACTCCCTGCAGTGACATAGTGCCTAATAAAAACTTGCTGAAAAGTATTGATGTTGGCATTGCTTTTCATCCTTCATGGAGGGGACTATATTTAACTTTTAGAATGATCAAAAGGCAGAATGAGTAGCTGGATGGGGCTGAGGGGTGAAAGAAGAAAAATTAAACAATAAAACTTCTTACAATGATGTGAATTGTGAGCATACCATGTTGATTCTGACCCCTGTCTGCTAAATATTTCAGCCAAATATCTTTTTATAAACTTGGGCGTGTTCTTTTGAGTGACATTCTTTTTAAGCCTGACTAATTTCCCTATTTTGTCTGAAATACCATCAATTCTATATGATTGCTTTTTGTTTCCCTCCCCAAGGTTTTACTGATGGAGGATAGATGGAAGAGGGGATAAGGGAATTCATGAGAGTATATGCCATCTCTAAAGATTTATGGGAAAGTTTAAATCTGAATGTATCATAAAGTGTTCAGGGATGAGCTTGATAAAGAAACTCAGAATCATTTGTTCCTTCTTGTATTTACTAGATACACCATGCTATGTGTTGGGCAGGATACATCTTGATTGAAACACAGTAACTGCTCATGTTTCTAGAACATTTACATAGTAGACAGGAATTTGACCTGTATGAGATCATATTTCTTCCAAGAATCAAAATGGGGCAGGATTTGTAGCTCCACATAGGGTTACCCACTCAGGAAACTGAAGTGCAGAGACTAAGTGCCTTGCTCACAATCCAGCTGCTCAGAATTGGAATGCTGGCAGTTTTGAGTGCAGGGTACTCTTGAAAAGTATAGCATGCTACATTGAAGGAATATAGCAGGAAGCATCACACCCACTGAGAACCCAAAGGGAAGCAGTCCATTTCATTTTTGCCTTCCCCACCCCTTATTCCCTCTCCTCATCTCTAATTCTTCTCTCCTTCCCCTTACCCATTCCATTTTTTTCGTTTTGGTGTCATACATCAAACCCAGGCAACTTGCATGTCCTTTACCACAGTGTTACAATCTAGCCTACAGTGCCATTAATTTGTACCCAAGACAGTTTATTCTATGTTGAGAGGGGATTTTGATCAAATTTAGAAGAGGAGGGAGCAAAATAGAAGATATGGAGAAGATGAAAGGAATTTTTGGCAGTGTTCTTCAGTAAGGGATGTAGATCAATAATTAAAAAACAAAACAAAACAAAACACAGCTCAGCCCTGGAATGAGCTGGACTGCTTTCAAACTTGTTTATATAATATTTATTAAAATTATAGTCCATGTAAAGTATCTGGCATGAATAGCCATGGGAACAAATAACTCACTCTGAGGCTTGCAGTTTAATTGGATGGGATCAAGTTGTACTACCACCTGGTAATTCACCTGGCCATTTCTTTCTGTGTTTCATGGATTTATGGAAACCTATGACTTAGCTAGAAGGCTAAATGGAGATGATCCCCATTAAGTTCATTTAAGAGATTGAGTATGTATATATATATCGTATACATGACTGACCATCTGGGTGTGCACACTGAAGCTTTTTCTGATTTTTTTTCTATCTAAACACAGTGTTGTAAGAAATATCCTGAATTTTTGGTAACCTAAAATTTTAAATAACCTAAAAATTTTGGTCCCAACCTTTTTTCTTCAGGAAAAGGGTGAGGAGGTAACGTAGCTATGTCAAAGAGTGTGCAAACAGTGACAACATAGAATTGCACAACACTCAAGCACACCCATAGATTCTCTAGACTTTGCCAGATTTTGTCTTTTGTTTTAAAAATGTCTTTGACATTTGATAGATAAAATGATATTTGTTAATTGCCTTGCTTTGAATCCTTCTGACATCAAAAAATAACTTGTTTTGTTTTTAATTTAAATATTTCAAGTAATTTTGGAAGCTTAACCCAAAAGTTGTTAGGATTTACCAGTGCAGGCTTTGAGGTTCTGGGCTGAGGTTGTTTAGTTCAGTGTTGGGTTGCTTGCCTGGCATCTGCAACCTTAAGCATAGAAAATAAAGTTGGTTTTATTTTATTACATGTTTTGAAGTAGATGATATTAAGTATATTTTAAAAGATAAACTTGTTTTTAGATTATTAATGTTCCGTTTCCCTTTTTAAAGAAATAATTGAGAAGACTGAGGATGTAGCTCAGTTAGGAGAGCTATTGTCTAGCATGTGTGAAGCCCTGGGTCCATTCCCAGCACCATATAAACTGGGTGTGGTGGTACACACTTGGAACCCCCAACCTGGAGATAGAAGCAGGAAGACTAAGTTTAAGGTCAAACTCAGCATGGTGGTACTTGTCTTTAATCCCAGCACTCAGGAGGCAGAGGCAGATGTATCACTGACTTTGAGGCCAGCCTTGTCTATATAGTGAATTCCACAGCAGCTGTGGCTACATAGAGACCCTGACTCAATAATGATGATGATGATGAAGTCATCCTCAACTACACAGTGAGTTGGAGGACATTCTGGCTGAAACCATGTCTCAAAGAAATAGATGAGAACATTTTAATTTTTATTAATTTTATTTTTATTCCTTTAATATTTGTATTCTTAACATCTGTACAGCTTTTGCATTCACTGAGAAATTTAGCACTTTGTATTCTACCAAAATGAAAAAGTTAGCAGTGCATTCTAATAACTGGCATGATTTTTTTATTAGTCTAACAAATTCACCTATGGTAGAAAGGGCAAAGACTAATAGAGAAAAATATATTGTAAAATGAACTTTAGTTAGGGAGACATCTTCATAGACAAATATATAAAGTATAGCCTTTTAAAAGCTTTTAGTTATGGTCTAGTCTGAGATGATTTAATTACATAAGTTTTGAGGGCCTCCAAAAATGTTTACCCTGAAATACTGCTTTTAGAAACAATACTGGTATGATGAGAAGATATATTTGTGATTTAGACAAATTTGGTTAGTTTCCAATTAATACTACATTATCATCACAATCATTGCTCAAAGACACCTATTTAAATGAGAAAAGTCAAATCAAAAGTGGTACCAGAGGGCTGAGAGTATAGTTTAGTGGTAGAGTGTTCCCAATATGTGCATGCAGTGTCCTGAGTGAGACCCCGAACTGTGCAATATCTGTCTGTCTATCTATCTATCTATCTATCTATCTATCTATCTATCTATCTATCTATCTACATCTATCTATCTATATCTATCTATATCTATCTATATATATCTATATTTATATCTATCTCTATCTATCTATATCTATCTATCTATAACTATCTATTTATCTATATATCTATCTATCTATATCCAGAAAATTTGATACAGATCACATTGAGTATATAAATATTAACAATCTCATTACAAATTTTAGTTGCAAGCACATTGAGATAAGTCAGCTTTGACAAATGTAAGGTAGATCAGCCACAGGATGTAATACACAAACACTACATATATGAATCGTAGCTTCTAAGTTTTATATATGTGAATTTATGTGGGAGTGGGTGTGTATGTGGAAGCCTAGAAACTAGAAAGGGCCCAGTGGAGGGAGGGAAATGCAGATTTAAGGTGGGGAAAGCACTAGGCCATCTGATATGAAAGTGGAAGGGGCATTATTGAGGGTGAGTTTAAGTGTGTGCCTGTGTGTGTGTGTGTGTGTGTGTGTGTGTGTGTGTGTGTGTTGAGGGTAAAGCAATAAGGTCAGGAAATGGAGGAGAGAAGGGGATGGATGGAGTAAGGGCCAGGGAAATGAGGGAGAAAACGTGGCAGTGGGGTCAACCAAAACTATGTATGAAATAAGGAAACCTACACTGTTATAAGCTAATTAAAATTTATTAAAATGTTAAGTGAAAGGCAAAAAGGATAAATGACTCTTAGAAATGTTAGAACTATCTGCTAACCGTTCATATTAATGAAATAAAACCAACAGACAGAAAGGTGTCTTCTGGAAGCTTCTGGGAGTACCCATCAGGTGCTGAAGATCTAGATGTTCCTTGGAGAGTTGGTACCATCAGGTTCATGTTCACAGGCAGAGGCTGGAATCTCATGTGTGCTGGTTTCTTCAGCATTTTCTACCTGGGCCCCAATTTCTTTCAGTCACTGTCCCACATAACAATCCTTTCTGAAACCCTTAGTGGTGTACTTCACCAGCTTAAGACTAACTATCATATTTATTTTATTCTATGTTTTAGCACTGGGAACCAAACTCAGGATTTTATGCTTTGTATTCAAGTATGATACTTCTAAACTAAATTCCCAACTTCTATTTTTGAAACTTTTTGAGACAGGATCTTGCCAAGGTACCTGGGTTGGCCTTGAACTTGTGATTCTCCTGTCTCGATCTCCCAGGATATGGTATTATAGACATTTGCCACCAAACTCAGCCTCTAAATACCGTACTGTTTGTCTTACTACATATAAAAATTAGTATCAACAGAAGAAATACTATGTGGAAATAATGTAATTATTTTAGTTTCCTTACCATAAAATATTTTACGGTTACTCTCTTGGAGTAAATTCCTATCTTCTTATTCTTTTCTTTCTTGTTTTATTTTTGTTTCCCAGACCAGCGAATGGAACTCAGGGCACTTTACTTCTAACTTATACCTCTAACCCTTTTATTCCATTTTAATTTTGTTGTTTTATTTGGTCTGGTTTAACTGAGACAGGGTCTCATTATGTATCCCTCTGAAACTTACTATGTAGACCAGACTGGCCTCAAACTCAAAAGAGATCTGGCTCTATATTGCATTAAAAACAAAAAAACAAAATAAATAAATAAATAAATAAACAAAGAAGGAAACAAAAATCCTTTTAACAAGCATGTGTGACTAGCAAGCAATTTGTGGTTTGAAGATATAAAACCTCAAAGGGTCTAGTATTCCCCAGGCATTTTATATCCATAAGAACTATCAAACTTATCACTCCTACTAACAATAGAACAACTATTAATAGCGCAGAGGCTAGGCACCCTTGCTTATCGCTTAAGTTTTACAGAACCACATTTATATTCTCTATAACCATAAATCCATTAAAGATGGATGCAGCTTGTATATGGTGGTGCACACCTGTAAATACAGTGCTCAGCAGGCTGGCAGTAGGCTCTCCAGAGTCCCTGTTTCAAAAAACAGCAAATCAAAAAAAAAATGGTAAGAGTGTGCCCAGCAGATGACAATTTTAAATATTTAATGATATTCTTATATATTCTATCATAAAAGAACACTTCATAGTGCAGTTTTAGGAGTTTAAAACATTATACCCCTGCATAATTTTGTTTACCTCTCAAAACATTTGAAAAACACTTTCTGTGAATTACTTAGCAATGGGCAATGAAAATTGTTTTTAATTCTCTCTAGTAGTATTTGGCATCATTTTTCTACTGACATTAGCTAAGTGCTTCAGTTGCCTCTTTTAAAAAAGTGGTTAATTTAAATCTTAAATATTTATATTACTTTACCTTTCAGATGTCCTTATCTTCGGAATCTCCTTTTTCTGAGGTGTCTGGAGGAGGACATCATAGTTGTATGGAAAGCCCATTGTGGCATTTTGACCCCACATTTTCTTCATTTCTTCTTCTTCATTCCAGGCTCTTTGAAGCTCCATTGCAAATATTCTATCTCATTCTTCTTGTTGATGCTTCTCAAGATACAGATGCTTCAAATCTATCAGCTTGTTGGTTAGGACCTGTGTTTCCTCCTCTTACAAGGAAGATTTAGGAAACATATGAGAAGTGCCAGGCTCAGCAACTGCTTCAGATGAAGAATCCTGATGCTTTCTTTTAGAAGTACATTTACTGCCCGAAGGGTGAGACATTTTCTCTTTTGCCTCAATTTCCTCGGTCATGCCTGACCTACTGCTCCCACTCTTTGTTTGGGCAGAAGGGTGAGCAGTGGTTGCTTCTGGTTCAATGTTAGCAAACAGGACATGAAAGTTGTCTTTGGAGCAGCTTGGTTTTGATGTCTCATCTTCTAATCTGCCCATTTCCACATTATATTTATGAAACAATGGGTAAGGTGAACTTAATGTATCTTGCTTTGGAATCACAGGACCTGTTGCCAGAGTATCAGTTTTTGTTCTTTGTCCAGTGGGGCTCTTCCAAACATCACTGTCAGTTTTCGCAGATGTTTTCTTGCCAGCTTGCCAAGCTTCATACTGCCATGCTGACTCAAGCTGAGACTGAGGAAGAGAAAACTCTGAAACCTTGTCACAATGTTTTTGTTTGCTCTTTTTTTTTCTCGGTGATGTGACTGGATTGCTTGTGCTGAGCTCTTTAGCCTCTTCCTCCTCCTTTTGCCATTGTTTTTCTAGTCTCTGCTTTTCTGCCCATAATTTTTCCTCCTCTGAGTCCTTTGCCAGTAATTGTCTTATGTATTCCTCAGTATCCCTGTTTTGTGTTTCCTCGGTGGCCTGGCGCTCGGCCTTCAACCTAATCATCTCCTCTTCATATTCTTTTCTCAATTCTCCGGGATTACTTAGCACTCGAACTGGTGGATCAGTCTTGACGACCAATGACACCCGTTCTTCCCCAGGGCCCCATGTGTACATTCCTCTGGATACTGAGCTTGAATTCTCTCCTACAGTTCCTTATTGATAAGACTGTTTATATGAGTGGGGTACCGAGCCCATGAAGAGATCCAGCAGCGGCAGAAGGGGCAGTATATATTTCTTTTACGGAGGAGTGCTTTAAAGTATATCTTACATATTGTGTGGTTACACGGCATAGTTATGGGCTCGATGAGGAATTCCGTACAAAGGGAACAATGGCAGTCTTCTAAAGACAGGGCACTGGGTTTATTTAGATAAGGCCATTTTAGCAAATTAACAAGGTCCAAATAACACCAGTACCTTGACTTGATGCTCCGGATGCTCCTTGCTTAAAGGCAATAGTAACGGTGGTGCACCGAGAGTTTAGCACTTCAGCTTTGTGGTAACGGCTTCAGCAACAGTAATGGCACACAGAGTTTGGGACTTCCGCTTTGGGATAATGGTGGAAGTAGCAACAGAGGGTAATGGCGGAAGCAGCAACGGTGGAAACAGTTAATGGTACACAGAGTGTTTGGAACTTGGAGTTTTTGGTATTGATAACCAGTTATGGTAGCCAAGGAGCTGCTCCAGCTTCCTCGGAACCTTTTAGAACTCCCTTCATGGGCTGGAGAGACGGCTGAGCGGTTAAGAGATTGACTGCTCTTCCAGAGGACCCGGGGGGTTCAAGTCCCAGCACCCACATGGCAGTTCACAACTGTCTGTAACTCCAAGATTTGACACCCTCACACAGACATACATGTAAACAAAACACCAATGCACATAAAATAAAAATAAATAAATTATTTTAAAAAACTCCCTTCAGCCATGAGAACTTGTAACGGGTCTTCCCAATACCTAGCTATTAAAATGTATCCTTCTGAGGAGACTTGAAAATTGTTTTATCTTGAATGTGAGTCAGGGTTTGACATTGTAGTCTAGACAAGCCTTGAGCATCTGATTCTCATATCTTGGCCTCCCAAATGCTAGGATAATAGGTATGCTGTCAATATACCAAGGCTCTAAATTCTTAGCTTTTGTTTAGGTCTTTCTTCAATATGCAGTCTCTGAGGATGGTGTTTTACCGGTTTTTCAAAAGTTCTACTGTCTTGTGCTACATGTCAAGGAACTGGATTCATTTCAAGAATCTGTCTTTTTCCTGAGTTAATTCCTGCTTTACTCCCATGTCACATTGAGAAGCACTGCCTGGCCTGACAACACCCTCTTTTGGTGTGTTATAATGCATGTTAAATTACAAAAGATTGAGAGTAGTGCCTGTAAAACTCTGTTTCACTGCTCTGGAGCTATGGCTGAGGGTTTAAGAGCACTGGCTGATCTTTCAGAGGACCGTGGTTGAATCCCTAGCACCCATGTCTAACTCCAGTTCCAGGAGATCCAGTGCCCTATTCTGGTCTCCATGGTACATAGACATTTACGTAAAAGATTCATACAAAATAATAAAATACTTTTAAAAACCCCGCTTCACTTTCTAATACCAGTTCTTGTGCAACCTCTTTGATCACAGAAATATTTTTAAAATATCTGTAAGCACATTAAGCAAACTAGGAATTTCTATAATTTTTAGGAAGCTTCAGACCATAGTGTTTTATAGCCAGAAAAACATTATCACCAGGTGTGGTGGCGCACGTCTTTAATCCCAGCACTTGGGAGGTAGAGGCAGGCGGATCTCTGTGAGTTCAAAGTCAGTCTGGTCTACAAAGTGAGTCCAGGACAGCCAGGCCTACACAGAGAAACCCTGTCTTGAAAAACCAAAAAGCAAAACAAAGAAACAAAAGACATTATTAAAGAAACAAGTTGATATCTTCTTTTACTATGAGAATCAATTATTAGTTTTGTTTCTTTTAAAATATATTGTCTTTTAGTTGACACATTATGATACATTATTATGGATAGAAATTTCAATACATAGATACAGTGTGCAGTGATCAGATGAGAGCAACTGGCATTATCAGCCCTCAAAAAGTTATTCTGTGTGAGGAACATTGAAAATCTTACTTGTATAGTTATATTGAAATATATGTGTCCTTAATTGCTAGCCTGGTGTGCTGTGGCTCATGAGATTTATTCTTCCTATCCCACTGACCATCCTTCTTGCAATCTTCTCTTTTAAAGGTCTAGTAACCACTACACATTACGTGAATTAGATCAATTTTTCAACTTCTACATATAAATGAGTACACAAAATATTTGTTTTTCCCATGCCTGATTGATTTTTCTTAACATAATATCCTCTGGTTGTACCCATGTGCAAGGAATATAATTTTGTTCTTTTTAAGACCAAATAATATTCCAGGATACATCACATTTTCCTTATCCAGCTCTTTAGCTTTTGTTAATAATTCTGCAAAGAATTTTTATAAGCAGATGTCTCTTTTTTTTCCTTTGAGAATATACCCAGTAGTGGGGTTGCTTGGTCATATGGCAGATGTATTTCTGTGTTTTTGAGGAACTTCTCTATTTCCATAAAGGCTGCAGTACTTTCTATTCTAACTAACACAAATTTAGAGTGACAATTTAAATACAGCTTACCTTTCCAATTTTTAGGAGTTGGCAATCTTTTTTAAAGGGGTATAATTGCTGCTAATATTTATAAAACATTAACTTTGTAATAATGTACTTAACTTTACAAAAAATCTGAATAATAATCTTTTAGCACTGTGATTCACTCATTCACTCATCTTGTATATAAGAAAAGAAAGATGCAAAGAATTAGTTCTAGAGGATGATAATAGTTTATGATTCATCTTCCATATTTAGAATATGGAATTTAATCACATTTAAAATTTTTAGAGAGAGAGAGGGAGGGAGAGAGAGAGGGTGTGTCTGTGTGTGTGTGTGTGTGTGTGTGTGTGTGTGTGTGTGTGTGTCCATCCCACGGTCTGCATATGGAGAGGATGGAGGACAGACAACTTGTGGGATTAATTTTTTACCTTCACTATATGAGTCATGAATCTTGGGAATTAAACTCGGGGCATTAGGCTTGGTAGTTAGCATCTTTACTGACACAGCCATCTTACTGGCCCATTTCTCCTATTTTGATAATTTAAATTTTTTACTATTTCTGCTTCAGGCCAATAGCTTAAAGCTAATTTCTTTTGAGACAGGGTCTCATGTAGTTCTGGATGTCCTGTTCTGTCACTATGTAGACCTGGCTGGTCTTGAACTCACAGACTTTCACCTGTCTCTGCCCTCAAAATGTTGGGACTAAAGTTGTGTGACACCACATCCAGCTTAAAGCTACTTTTACTCAGCCATTGGAAACAAGGAAATCATGTTGCAGCAAATTGCAAAATGGAACTAGGAAAGCTCTGAGTGAGATCCTGAGTGAGCTAACCCCAGACCCAGAAAGATGCACATGGCATCTATTCAATTATAACTGGATTTTAGCCATATAGTACAGGATAACTATCCTACAACCAACACACCAAATGGAACAGGAACATGGACTTTGTTACTTGTTAGTGGAATACTTTGCCCTGGTGGAGCTGCCATGTAGGCTCCCAGTACGAGAACCCTCATATGGCTGCTGAACAAAAGGGGGCTGATATGTAGGGCACCCCACACTGGAGGAGTAGGATAGGTGGGAGAAGGGGGAGAGGGTGGGAAGGTGAGAGGGTGGGCCTGGGACAGGTGGAGGGAGGGGACTGTGATGGAGATGTAAATAGAAGTAATATATAAGTAAAAACAAAAAACAAAAAGGAAAAATTTTATCACTGTATATGTGAACATATCCTGGCATGTGGATGGAGATCAAGGGGCTTCTTTGTGGATGGCATCAGTTCTCCATCCAACTTGATGTGAATTCCAAGGATTCAACTCAGATTGTCAAGCTTCCATCTTCACGCAGCAAGTTCCTTTACCAATGAGTCATCTTGCCGACCATTGAAGCTAAAATTTAGTAATGCTTTCTACTTTAGCATGAAAACATTTGTAAGAAATTGGAAACTTCAGATTCGGTTTACAGACCCTCATGATGTATATGTTATGGAAATGTGGCTCAGTTTTGACCAAAAAATCAGATAATCATAAAATAATAAATTTTGTATATAGCTAACAAATATTAGGTCTTCACTCTCAGTTATTTTGCTAATAACAAAATATAATGCATCACGAGGCTGAAGAGATGGGGTTAAAATTACTGGCTGCTCTTCCAGAGGCCCTAAGTTTGCCTCATAACACCCATTGTGGGTGGCTCACAATTACCTGTAACTCCAACTCAAGGGGATCTGATGCTCTCCTCCGACATCAGAGGACGCTTGCACAGATGTGCTTGTATAAACACACATGCACAGAAGTTATAAGTATTTTTGAAAAGTCAGGATTTAGGGGCTGAGGAGATGGTTCAGTTAGTAAAGTGGATTCTCTCAAGGATGATAACCTAATTTTGATCCCAGTACCCTCATAAAAAAAGCTAAGCATAGTGGCACTGGTCACTAAGAGGCAGAGACAGGATGATCCCTGGGACTCGCTGGCCAGCCAGTGTAGTTAATCAGTGAGTTCCAGGTTCAGTGAAGAATCTCTGTCTCAAAAAGTAAGGTAAAGTGATAGAGAAAAACACCCAATGTTAACCCTTGGCCTCCTTCCACACACCTTCAACCATATGCATGTACTATACACACATGTTCATGCATGCAGGAGCTCACTTACACATGTGTACATGGACACACATGCACACCAAAACACCCACCCACACTAAAGTAGGGATTTAAACAGGATGTGGTGATATACACCTGTAATCCCAGCATTTGGGAAGCTGAAGTAGGATTTCAGGCTAACAGCCTGCTTGGGCTCCATAGGGAGACTGTATCAAAAGCAAGCAAGCAAACAAACAGTGGGGATTTAGTTAGTTAAAGGTGGATTCAGGGGTTTCGTATGGCACTATCTTCCAAGTGGACCACTTCCATCTTCATAAGACCAGCTGTGTCTGCTTGCCAAAGCTCAATACATCCAGGCTTGCCGACTGTCAACATTTTCTCATAGAAAGCAGGGTAGGAAGGTCATTGGACCTGAGTATCCATCCTCACCTCCCAGACAGGGGTATGCAGTTCTGCCTGATGGAACTGCAAGTGGATACAGGGTCTGGGGGAGGGGCTGTATTTAGTATTTAGCATAGTATATTTAGGCTGGAGAAGGTTAATTGAGAGGGGCTCCATCAACAGTATCCATGGGGGAGCCATTATGTACGCTGGGTGCAGACCTTCCCGTGGAACTGCTATTATGTCAGTACTCCTGTTCATAATCCCTCACCAGTACTCTGTAAGGAAGCTTAATAAACTCATTGGTTCCTCAGGGTGAACTTAGGTGTAATCAAACTTTTTCATGCCATTGGACCTTATGAGGAGGAGGTACATACTGCCTAGTCCTCCCACTCCATGGGAAAAGTCTCACAACAAAGGGTCTTTGACTAATTGCTTTGCTTCCAGGTGGAGCTGTTGTGTCATAGGATTATTTTTATCTGAGGGGATAAATCTGAGGTAGATTTGGGTGCCCTTTGAACCAGCAAGTGATACTACAAGCAGCTGGTATGAAATGTGGGGAAGGTGGTAGTCTCTAGTTTATGACAATGAGTCTTCCTCTACCTCTCAGTTATCTAGTTCTGAAACTTAGGTGAGGATTAATCTTTTGTTCCCTCCACCGTTAATGGAAGGGATGTTTCTTGTTTTGGGCATCTCTGACCTGTCCCCTCCTTCCGAGGCTGGCCTCAAACTTGTCATCCTTGTACCTCATTCTCCTGAATGCTCAGATTTCACACCAGTAACACCATACTTGGTTTAAGCTTGTGCACTTCAGTTGGCTCAGCTGTTTGGTTGACAACACAATTTCTATGAATGTTACATATCCTGACATTTTGGTTGTGAAGCTAGCCTTTAATAACTGAGCCATCTCTACAGCCCATTACATATGTCAAAAATAAAATCCCTATGGCTTCTGAGAAGAACATTATTATCCTCCATGTAGGGTAACATCTTTTATTATACTTTAAAAACATTTAAAATTTTATAGTATGTGTATTCATATTTTGACAGAATACATGTTTATGCATCTTGTACCTGCCTGGTGACTGTGGAGGCTAGAGAGAGTGTCATATCTCTGTAACTAGTGTTACAGAGGTTGTAAACAGCCACATGGATGGTGGGAATCAAATCCAGGTACTCTGAAAGAGCAGTTAGGTCACTTAACCACTGAGCCACCGTTCCAGCTCCAGTTAATTCCATTTAAACCTATATTAATCTGAGGTATTCACCAAAGACTACTCAGACATGGATTATGTTATAGTCCAGCCTTGGTGGGACCTCAGGATGTTATACTCCAAGAATAGCTGCATAAACCACTCAGTCACCAATCTCAGTCAGATATTGATGGTTATTCAACACACACCCCAAATCTGGTCAAAGCCATCATGACTAGGGTCACAGAGGTCTCGGAGCCTAACTGTGACATCAGTCTGCTTCTAAGGCAGCCTTTTTATAAGAAAACCCATATCCAGGTAACAACCAGGTCTAGGAAACAAACCACATCCAGGTAACAACCAGTTTCATGTATAAAACAATCTACATCCTGGTAACAACCAGGTAACCAGGTGTAGGAAGCAAGGGGATGGCAGCACTACATCATTTTGACTAGTTAGATAAAGCATTTCTAACTGACCTTTAATTTGATTGGTCCCAAGTGGAGCTATAGCTGAGGACTCTTCAAAGTGTCAAGGTAAAAGAGTAACCAAGTATGGGTAATTTCACCTTATAACAAAAATGGAGACTGAAGACAAAAATGGCTGCAATTATGCTAAAGAAGCAGGCCCCAACCGAAGTTTTTATTTTATTTTTTGAGATAGGGTTTCTCTGTGTATCACTGGCTGTCCTGGACTTACTTTGTAGACTAGGCTTGGCCTTGAGTTCACAGAGATCTGCCTCCTGCGTGCTGGGATTAAAGGCATGTGCCACCATACCTGGCAATTACAGACAGCTGTGAACTGCCATGTGGGTGATGGGATAAGAACCTGTGTCCTTTGGAAAAGCAGCCAATGCCCTTAACTGCTGAGCCATCTCCACCTGCTAAGGTGAGCTTTTAAGCACACACACACACACAAACACACACACACACACACACACACACACACACACACACACACACATGTTTTGGGTTGACATACTTCAGTAACAAAAATATCCTGAAGCAGAAACAGAAGCCAAAAAGCATGTTTAGTACACTTAGAGACTTTCCATGAACTATGGACTTTGATGGATTAGGTCCTTATTTTCCTTTTTGGCAAGTAGTAATGTCTACTTACTGAGTTTTGGGACATGAATGACACTTCTATCATGGAGTCAGTTGTGCTAAGGTCTGAGGCTCTGTTACATTTCCCAGTGGTCTTAGTGAATGAATAAAATAGTGAACTCATCCTGCTCTAAAGAGAAGTAGTTGGTCCTAAGGACCATTAATTATACTAAATTGATACATAATTGGCCATATAGTTTAAGATGCAGAGCCTCATAGTTAATCCAATCAGAATGATAATTAAAGATCTAGCCAGTGCTGAGAGCAGAGTAGTTAGCCAGGGGATCAGGAGAACAGAGACTGGTACCAATTTTCTGATTAATGTCTTTATCACTGTGAGTTTTTTTTCCAAATGTGACAAGATTTTTTTAAAAACTTACTCCTGATCAATTAGCATAGAAACAACACAGTTTCCAAAAGCCAGAGTAGTAAGTTCCTCTCCACAGTTGTAAGATAATTTACTCGATATAATCTAAAGGTTTTAATACCTTTAGACTCTGATCAACCTACTTATTTGGAAAGCATTAGAAGACACACCTTTAGTCAAACCATTTCTACATGCCTACCAAGTGGCCTCGGGGGCTCTGTGATATTGTTCTTATACAGATGAATTAAACCATAAGGCAGATATATTAGCAGGCATCAGAATTAGGGGAAGTGCCTAGCATAAAGGTTTTGGACATTAGACAAGTTTCAGACCCTTGTATGTCCTCTAACATTAATTTAGACTGTTCCTAGTATTCAGTAGGTTTTTTCAGTTAATGAACTGACAGTCTGGTTAGTTCTTATCCTACATAATACAAGGGTTGACTCTCTAAGCATAACCACCAATCCTGGCTGATTTCTGTGTGGGAATGATTAACTCTATCCCCAGGGTCCCATCCTGTAACATAGCATCCGATTCCCCAGGGTTTCCCTGTTTCAAAAAGTCCAGAATTCTTTCTAAAGGAATTTCTAATTTTTAAATTTTATGACCTTTGGATTACATCCTGTTATACATTTCTTGGAAGGATGCTTTCTTTCTATATATTCATGTGTTTTCAGAAGGCCTCTGTTTCACAACCCCAATTTTTGCAATGGAAACTACTTTGTTTCGGGCAAATAGTGTGCCCAGCCTCAGGTCATGCACAGAATTATAAACTCTGTATTCCTTCTTCCAAAGATGAACTCCCATATCTTTCCTTTCTCCAATATAACCAAACATTTATAGTTGGCCTCAGTGAGCAAACAAAGGATAAGATGAATATGAGTTGGTGCTCTGTAGTCACACTCCATAATACCTTCCGTGTATCTATCTGTCTGTGTTCCTTAGTTCCCAACTCCAAGCCTGAGGAAAGTGGGGGTTGGACCATAACACTGTATTCATAACAAAGATAAGAATCAGGAGGAGGTAGAGGAGCAAGGAGTGGAAGGGCCTGGAGCCTCGAATAAACTTTAATTTTAATGGGTTCTTAGACTGGGAGACAGTTCATTTAGCAGCCTCCACAGCATTCACCTTCTTAGGGGTGAAGGATCCATGGTGTAATGCCAGCTACCTTCAGAGCTATAGGAGTGGAGAGAGTCACCATGTGATGTCCTTTCCAAATTGGTTCCAGTGCCCCTTTGGATACCTGTTTGACCCAAACAATATAACCAGACTTGAACAAGCAGAAACAAGTGGTAGACTCAGAGGTTGGCTGGGTCTCTTGGATAGGCTACTGATAAATAGCCTTTATTGAGCACGACAGGCATGGGGATATAGAAAAGAACGATAAGAGAGTTCTGCAAACTGCTAGTCTTTGAACATGGGGAGCAATGGGGGAGATCTTCCAAACAAAATCTCATAGGGTATAAATCTAGATAAACCCCTTCCTACATGGGCCACAGCAGGCTCAACACAAAACACGAGAAAGAAGTCTATCCATCCATTGCTGAGTCTATTGAGTTTTGTTAGAGTTTTTTTTAATATCCTGTTTATTTTTTTTACCTGCCCAAGACTCTGAGGTCTATGTGCACAATGAAGTTTTAAATCTGTCTAAAGCTTCAACTATTAATTGAGAGGTTTTGACAGTGAAAATCAGACCATGGTCAGACCCCATTCCTAAGAGGAGATCAATTTGGGGAACCCATTCCAGGAAGAGCTTTTTAGCTATTTGAGCCATTTCAGTCCAAGTGGAGAACACTTCTACCCATCTGGAACAGATATGTGTAAAAACCAGCTAGTACTTGTATTCTCCCCTGCAGATCTGATCTTGGTGAAATCAGTTTTCTCAGAGTTTGTTGGGGTGTTGGTCTCTCATTTGGACCCCTTCCTGATAAAGGGATCTCTACGTTGGATTTATTTGAGCACAAACCTGGCATCTGGCTAGGATATCTTGTGCCAGGTTGTTCAATCTAGGTATAATACACCTTGTCTGAGCAAGTCAGAGAGTTTTGTGCGCCCCAGATGAGTAGCCTGGTGAAGGTTAGTTACTAACAGTCCTACCAGTTGTTTCTGGGAGAATGATCTTTCCCTCTGATGTCTTCCATCTACCTGTTGGAGCGTCTCTTTGTTCTTAACCTTGGAGTCTCAGGCAGCACCACATTGGGGTCTATCATCAGAATACTACTAGTCTCGCTGGTCTTAGGGTCATTTGTGAGGGAGCCAGGAGGTGTGGAGAATAGATATTTGTAGGAGAAGCCAAATAGCATCTAGAAGGGCCAAGATTTTCTCGTTGATTTTATTGTCCTTTCCTCCAGTGGTGAGAAGCCCTCTTTCTTTATTGACCATACCATAAACATGCACAGTAGTAAAAGTATAGTGACTGTCCTTGTATATGGTGATAGACTTTCATTTTTCCCATCTGAGAATGTAGGTCAAAACCATCAATTCTGCTCTCTGGAATGAGGTACCTGGCTTGGGCCCAAACTGTTTCAGTTAAATTAATTACTACATCTCCCATGTACCTAATTTCATCTTTCCTCCTGTGACAGTTATGGATAAGCACCTGCATCATCAGGCAAGAAGGTAGCTGAATTGATAGTTTCTCAAACTGGACTCATGGGTGGGCCAGGAGTAGGACCTGGTATAAGGTCACACAGTTATTAGACAGCCAGAACTGTGATGTTCCTAAGACGAGGGCCTGAATGATATATCATGGTGTGCGGTGAGTATAAGATCTTAACCCAGAGTTAACTTGTTTGTTTGTTTGTTTTCCATTACACTACCAGTAGCTACCATGGCTCTTAGACAGGTGGGCCATCCTTTGGCTACAGAGTTTAATCTTTTGGACAGTATGTCATAGGGCATTTCCATGGTCCCACTGTTTGGGTTATAACACATTATGTAATGTCTTTTGTTTCATGGACAGGTGAAAAGGTTTTAAGACATCTGGTAGTGTGAAGGCTTGAGTCTGAAACTTCAATTTAATTATCAATTTTATTTATTAATAATATAAACTGTAAGATTAGGCTGGTGGAGCAGCCAGCGGCTTGGCTGAGCAGCGGTGACCTGGCAGGATATCAGCCAATAGGCCTGGCCTGCCTTAAACTGAGGCCTAGTTTACCCAGGGGAAAGAGCCTGAGACCAAGGGTGGCCTACACCACCTGTAACCTAAATTCTATTAAGTAATATAAGTTGTTATATTAGGCCTGTAGAATTACCAGCAGCTTGCCAGGAGATTACCTAGAGTTAGATGAGTGTCTGGGAGCATGAGAGCCCTCGACTACTTGGACTGAAGGCCTATAAGTTGCTGTGGTCCTTTCCCCAATAATTAAATACACCAAGACCCTTTAATGTTTCAATGCTTAACCCTTGGCTGGGCAGACTCTCAATTAGCCACTCTAAATTAACCCGGATCACCTAATCCCAGTGTTGTCAAACATGTCTATCTGCTTCCATTTCTCCTGGTGGAATGAAATAATCCTCTGTGTAAAGCACAGGGTTCCTGTTCTAGACTCAGAATATCCCACCTTCCTATATACTCTTTCTGCCCAGCTAATTGACTATCAGCGATTTTTTTAACCAATCAAGAGAATGCCTCAGAATGGTCAGTAACCAGATCTCAGCATTGAAATCAGCCTTTGAGAAGCAATGTTATTAGCCCCAACAGCGGTCAAAGTCAAATCTGTTTTTAAAGCCTCAAATGCCTTTTTGTTTAGTCTCAGTCCAGATTAGGTGCTCACTGCTCCCCTTTGTGTTGGTGTATAGAGGCTTACTATTTCCTCAACCTCTGGTATCCAGATGCAGCAATACCTGGCTGCACTTAGTAATTCTTGAACCTATCTCTTAGTCTTTGGTGTTGGGACCTGAAGGATAATTGCAACAATATTACTCTGAGACAGGCTCCTTTTGCCACCCCTCAGCTATTAGCCAACATAGTCAGCCTCTGATGTACAAAGTTGCGCTTTCTTAGCTGATGTTCTGTATCCCAATATTTGTAACTCTTGCAGTAGCCTGTCAATGGCCCTTTTATAAATTTTTGGGCAGTGAGGGTGGGGCGAACCGCTGACAGAAGGTCAGGAGGTCAGCATTTAGTAAATCATGAAACAGGGTTGGAGTTTTTTTAAATTTGGGGACAACTTGGTCCAAGTAAGTTCACCACTATAACCTGCCTCTGGATCTGTCCATTTAAAAGCAAATCTGCATTGACTTACCTCTGCCAGTGGGATGCTGAGGACTGCATCTTTCATGTCCAAGACAGTGTATACCTGTTTCTCTGAAAGAACCAGACTCGTGAGAATCAGAGCTTTCTTCACAGGCAAGAGAGGTGTATTACAGGTTGACTGAGAGGGCACCAGGATACCAATCTCTCTAAACCAGGCAGTATGGACTGCAACTTCCCTTTTTGTTTCTAGGGTCATTGGGTATTGTTTAATCTAGATAGGGGTATCTGAGCTGTTTAGTTGAATAATTATAGGAACTTGATGTTGGGCCAAATCCTTGGGCATTGGTTTCTGCCCATACCCCTGGGAAATCCTTGTTGTCAACCTGAAAGATAGTCCAACAGTATCTTTTGAATGGAGGCAGAACTTTCCACCAGGAGATATTTTTTCTGGCAGAGAATAAGAACAAAAACTTTCTGGGTAAGTCTAGCTATGTCTCATTGGAGAAAGTGATGGTGGCTTTCAGTTTATACCAAAGGTTTTGTCTTTCAATCAGTTCACTGTTTAAACACCATTTGAGCTGCCTCCAGAGACTAGGACCTATTTATACCATTAAATTTTTCTTGCTTTTTTTCTAATATCTGGGGCTGACTAGGTGACAAAGGAAATCTTTTTAGTAACTGTCTTTAATCCTTTTTTTTTTTAAAGGACCTAGCGAAAATTGATTAAAGTCTCCTTGGTCAGAATATAATATAATATGTTATATTTCTGTTGGACAGAAGGGAAAAATCTTTTTTGTCCACGCTTTGTTGTCTGGCAGCAATCTTCCTGCCTGGTCTAGAGGTGATTTTTCTAATTTTTTTTCAGATAATGATAGGTTTTGAGTTTTCCAACTATACAGATTTTGTTGAAAAGGAGACACAAATTGTGAAAGAGAAAGGAGCGGAACTTCCTTTTCCTTCGAGCTCAGTCCAGAGGAACTTTTCCCTTTTCCCTAGGGCTGCTCAGAGCAGGCAATGTAGAACAGAGGGACTGTTCACCTGGCTGAACTAGTTCCTCCTCCCTTTTTGCATGCTGCTTAGAGGACAGATGGCCCTGGATAAGAGAGGCTTCCCCACCTCAAGCAGGGACCCACCCTGACTGTGAGCAGAAGTCAAGCACCAAAAGAAACAAGCATCTGTGTTCCTGGGTAGAGCAATTGGAGGTTTGGGTGGGACATTCTCTGGACAGCCTGGCAGAGACACTGCACTCTTTCACACTCCAAAGGGCACTGAGACCCCCAGTGTCTCATGATCTGGTCTCGGGATCTTGGTGGGACATCTAGAAATGTGAGCAGTCAAAGAAGACTGCTCAGTCATGGATTTAAGCCAATAGAAAGTCTTTATTAGCTAGCCAGTGACTACACTGTGTGTTCAGGATCCCAGTGTATCCCTGAGTCTTTCTCAGGGTGAGCTTTTAAGCATAAAAACCATGTTGTGGATTGGCATACTTCAGTTAACAAGAACAGTTACCCAGAAGCAGAACTATGGAAGCTAAAAAGCAAAGTTAGAACATTTAGAGACTTTTCCAGAACTATGGACATTGATAGATTAGGTCTGTGTTTTTATTTTGGCAGATGGTACTGTCTACTTGCTGAGTTTTATGCTCTAAATGGTACTTCCATTATGGAGTCGGTTGTGCTAAGGTCTGGAGCCCTATTAAAATATGTGTATGTCTTTGTTATGGTTTCTATCGTTTTAATGAAACAGCACGACCAAAAGCATGTTAGGGAAGAGTTTATTTTATCTTATTGCTTGTAGTTCCATCATTTAGGGAAGTTAACAAAGGAACTCAAGCATCAACTGAAGCAGTGACAATGTAGGAGTGCTGCTTATTCGCTTATTCCTTACAGCTTTTTCAGCCAGCTTTCTTGGAGTACCCAGAAATTCAAGCCCAGAGCGGGCACTGACCATAGTGAACTGAGGCATTCCATATAACTGAGGAATATGACCCCCTATGACCTCCTCCCCGCCTGGGAAAGCATTTAACTGCCTTTAGCTTTTCAGCTAAGTGTGGAACCTTTTGAGCTATCTCCATTCTTGATGGAATATTGGTGTCTCAGGCTCAATTTTGTGCAGGTCTTTGTGCAGTTAACCACACTTTGCTCTGAGTTCTTGTGTGCAACAATTATGTCATGTTCAGAAGATACCATTTCATAGCACTCCTCCATCCTTTGCCTCCTATGTTAAAAATCAGTCCTTTTGAAAACCACTCAAGGCTTTAATATACTAGAGAGAAAGCATTATAGTAACTGAAGAAAGGATCATGTGTGTGTCTGTGTTACAGAGTTGTGAGCCTTCAATAGAATAAATAGTATAGCTAAAGCAAATAAACAGGCTAGAGATATGGCTCAGTGGTAAGGTTGCTTGCTGTGCAATCATGAGGATCAAATTTCAAATCCTAGTACCCATATACAAGCTGAGTGTCCTGTGCATATCTATAAGCCCCATTCTGGGTGGGGAGGAGACAGAAGGATTTCTGGGGCTTGATGGTTTATAAACTAGCTGAGAAAATGTGAGCTTGCCTCTGCATGGGCATATATATACATGCACTCACACAAACACATATATGCCCCCAAATAAGCAAATCTTTTAAAATATGACAAATAATCAAAATAATGGTTATAAGAAAAATTATAGTTGCCAAAGTATTGATATATTAGGCATTGCTGCATCCTGTTTTTATACTTGTTTAAGATTTAATGAATGAATTAATTAATTATGTATAGTGTTCTGTCTGCATGTATGCTTGAGGGCCAGAAGAGGGCACCAGATCTCATTATAAATGGTTAAAGAACCACCATGTGGTTGCTGGGAACTTTGGAAGAAGAGCCAGTGCTCTTAACCTCTGAGCCACCTCTCCAGCCCTATACCTGTTTAATATACTCATATATTTGTAAAACATGCTCTTTCAAACAGAATTTGAAATTACTGGGTCAAAATGTACTGAATTACCTGTGAATATTTTTAAAAAATCAGAATGTATCATATAGGTACATATAAATAGTACATATATATATGAATAGTACATATACTATGTGTACAGGAAGTAGCTAATGATAGAAAATGTACTCTAACTGGGTCATGATAAAAATAATTGATCTTCCATGGATCATGTGTTTAGTACAAGTTAAGATGCCTCATTGAGTTGTACTTAGTTTTGAATTATTCTCATTTAAGTTCTCTATTTGTAAAAAAAATCTGAGCAGTAGAGACATAAAGATCAGGAGTTCAAGGATAGCTTCATCAACATGAATTTGAAGCCAGCATGGGCTGCATGCGACCCTGTCTCATAAGAAAAAAAAAATCATTTGAGACTTTGCTGTTCAAACTTAGCCTGAAAAGGCCCCAGGAATCATTAAGTCACCGTTCAGTTTCCTTGTGCTTGCTGCCATCTTGTGGTCTTTAAGTTACAATGCCGTTCACTTTTTTTTCCCTAGCATTTATTTCTTCAAGTTGTATCTCAATCACAGTCCCACTCTTCTCCCCCTCCAGGTCCCACCTTCCTACCCTTTACCTGCTCTCCCTCCTATCCGCTTAAAAAAAATTTAAGGTATATCTTGCCCCCCAACATCTTCCCCTTTTAGTCCAATAAAAGGCTTTTTCTTGTGACAATAAATACAATGCAAAGCAGTAAGAACAATTAGGCCACAGTTATGACAATTATAAGGTATAGCATCCATTCCCAATGTCCAGTCCAAATGTATTTGGCAACCAATATTAATATTCTATTATCTCTCTATCTTGATGAGTTTAAAATTCTATACCTAACTCAGTTTGCATCCTAACTTGCATTACCAACTGAAAGACAAGGCTGAGAATCTCTGTTCTAAAGATAGCTGCCAATGTATCAAGGAAAATTGGCAGTTATTGTTTTTTAATAGTTGTCTGTGTAGATTAAGATCAAAACCATGCCATGGGAGGAGCTCATCCCAAATTGTCACTCAATAGGTCACCAGAAGCTTCTGTAAAATATATTAGGCACTACTTTTTTTTAACCACAGTTTTTTTTTTTATTTCTTCAAGTTACATCTCAATCAAAATCTCCTCCCTACTCCCCCCTCCAGTCCCACCCTCCCACCCTCTTCCCCCTCAATCCCCAATCCTGTTCCCTTTTTTTTAAGTTTAAGGTATATCTTTCCCCCCCAACAGCTGCCCCTTTCAGTCCAACAAATGGCTCTTTCTCTTATAACAATAAATACAATACAAAACCAACAGAAATAAATAGGCCACAATTATGAGAGTTATATCGCTTAGCATACATTCCCAATGTCCAGTCCATATGTATTTGGCACCTGACTTTAACATCAAGAGGGTATTAGGGACTTTTTTAGTGTAGTAATATGTAACATTTCTGGTCTTCTATAAAATATGTATTTCCCAGTTAAGTATTGCCAACATTCTGAGCTTTCCAATGTGAACCAAGAATTCCTGGGAAAAAAAAAGGTGTGTCTGCAAAGGATGATTGATTAAAACTTTAATGATGTGGAGAGGTCAGAATGTGTGGTTCCAGAATCTAATTAGTTTACCTTGGGCTATCTTTACCCTATTAAGTATACACTTTTGCCACCTACCTACCTGAATCCATACTGATGATAATATTCTGTCACTAAGATTTTGTAGGCCTTTTGGGATGTATTAACAAAACCTTAGCTTCTCACCAATCAAAGGGCTCAGGATGCTGTCAGATAACATCTAAGTCAGTGGTTCTCAACTTTCCTAATGCTGTAATCCTTTAACACAGCACCTTATGTTTTGGTGATCCCCAACCATAAAATTATTTTGTTGCTACTTCATAACTGTAATTTTGCTACTGTTATGAATTATAATGTAAATACTGCAACCTCTGAAGGTGTTCTGGACCCACAGGTTGAGAACCACTGGTCTACGTCCTATAACAAAGTTCTCCCTGTAATGTTATAACCCTGCTATCTAATGTACCTACCAATATATTTGAAAGTGCCTTAGTTTGTTACTTTTCTTTGTTCTGTTACTATAAAAAAGTTCATGAAATTATTACCACATTTCAATGCATTGTTTGAGTTAACTAAAGTCTGTGTTCTGAGGTCATGGTCACTCACATTTGGCTCCAGAATACATTATTTTTCTCCTTTGAGGTGAGAGCTGTGTTTTTGCAGCGATATCAGTGATCATGATGGAGTGTTCCTTTAGGGATTTATTAGTCTCCAGAACCTCACACAAGGGATCACTTCCCACACTCTACCCTCACTACCAGCCTTTCTGTCCTAGCGTACATCTAATGCTACATACTTCCCCATCTATCAACAAGCTTCCAGGTTATGATGACTAGCTAACAGTTATTCTCTTAAAGATAGTTTTATATCTTAACCCTAACTCTGAAACAGAGATGGCATCCTTACACTATTTTGTTAACCTGTGAAGTTTATGGCAATATTAGGTCTCTAAAATCTCTTTTTTTTAAAGACTTGTGTTCAAACTCAGGACCTTATGCATGCCACCATGATTATTCTACAATTGAGCCTTATGCTCAGCCCTCCAGGCCTATAAAATGTCCTTGCCTACAGAGTTTTTAACATATAAAATACAACAAAATATAGTCTTTAGGAAAATGGGTCCAAAAAGCATCTTTGTGAAAGCACACACACACATATATGCATACATGTGCACATGCATATATGTATATATTAATATATTCATACATTTATATATAGAAATACTTGTATAAGTTCTTAACTGCTTATCCATCTTTTTACAAGGAAAAACAGTAATTAGTATTTTGAGATAGTAGAGAATGCCTGTAATCACAACACTGGAGAGGCAGCAGAAGGAGGATCACAGTATGAGGCCAATTTGATGAATATAGCAAAACCCTGTCCCTTAAAATTAATGCGTAAGTAGCTCAATGGTACAAAGCTCACCTAGAGGGCTATGAGCTCCACCCCCAGCTCTGAGCAATAAAGAAAATGAAGGAGAAAAAAGGAAGGAAGAAAGGGAAGAAGGGAGGAAAGAGAGAATATTCAAGTTTCAGTTAAAAGACGTGTACTATTTTTCTTCAGAAGTTTCAGTTGTCCAGTTGTCCCTGGACTCCTTAGATGTATGCTTTTAATCTGGAAAGATAAGAACAGAACACTGCCCTAATCCTAGTTCTGAGGTGTTACTTTTTTGGCAGGTAATATCTTTTCTAGAGCAAAATGGTTTTTTTTGACAATATAAAATATATTATCTTTCAATTAAGATTAAAAAAATTCTTTTGATGTTTTGAAACTAAACATACCTTTAAGTGTATATATTTTGAGATCACAAACTTAAATCATTGCAAATCCTATGTGCCTGCCTCTGCCTCCCAAATGTTGGGATCCAAGGCGTGTGCCGGCCAAGGCAGAGTAGAAAAGTCCTTCATATTTCCTGCTTTACAATTAATGTCTGTCAGGGATACTCGGACAAAAGGCTGAAGATTGATGCTGCAATGTTATAGAGAGAAATTGGGGACTGTACAGGCAGCCAGTTGCCTGTCATTCCTTAGTTTTGGAAGCTGCTTGCTCTGCACTTCCTGTATATTCAGATATATTTATCCTTCTCAGGTCTCTGATATAGTCAAAGACTAGATAGTTATAGTTTCACAGTTTAGTTTTAAGTTGTTTGGGAACTAAATAGATGTTCTAGCTTTTGCCTGCATGTATATGTGTACCATGTGTATGTCTGGTACCCTTGGAGGCCAGAAAAAGATGTCAAATCACCTGAAACTGCAGTTGCTGATGGCTGTGACTCATCATATGGATGCTGGAAACTGAAGTCTTACCCTTCAAAAGAGTAACAAGTGAGCCATTTCGTTATCCTTGGTCCTAATTCTTTTTTGTATAGCTTTGTTTTTATTAGGATATATTAATTGTATACAATAATATGTTTCATGGCATTTTCATACTTGTCTATAATACAATGTAATCATATTCACCCCCAATCATACTTTTGTCCCTTTCCCACCTGTCATTACCATTGTTTACAGCAACACAGGTGAGTTGTTCATAAGAACACATGTACCTCATCAGTGGCTGCATCACTCACAAATTGTTTTTTCCATTAGCAATCATTAACTACCTATCGATATTTAGGGAGGGAAGGGCCTCATGAGCTACTCCCCGAAAGCAGCTGTTAACTGCTTATAAATCCTATTGAAGGAGTGGGCCACTTAGTTCTCTTGTGGGACTCTTACATGCTTGGCAGGCAGGATGCTAAGCATCATCCCTTGTTTCTATCCACTTGATGCTAGTAGTTCTTTGTGGGTGCTGCGGATTGGACTCGGGGCTCCATGTATCCTAAGAACATGTTCTATCCCTAAGACTTAGGCCCCCAGCTCTTCCACAAGTGATTTTAAGCTCCAGGACAATTTTTAAGGGTTTTGAAAAAAAATAATCTCTGGGAAGAAAATCTGTAAATCTCAGTACCTGTCCAAAGGAGGGAGATAACAAAGACAAAAGCTATGCCTGCCATATGGTGGACAAGTAGCAACATGGCATGCAAGGAGCTTTAGAGAAAAAGTGAAGCCTGAAGTATTAGATAATAAGGCTCTGGCAGGTATCAGAAAGAAAACAGCAGAAAGAATAAATTATACCCTTCTCAGTAAGGTGGGCAAATCTAACAGAACTTCATGGTGACTTGTAGGGACTGTTCTAGGGGGCAGAAATTCTGGAAGGAAAAGTATATTATTTCAATAAAGGGGAGGTTATATCTCCGATCTCGGTAGTATGGCTTCAGGTGAACCTGCCTTTCTGAGGGGTATTTCTTTGGCCAAGTTGACTGACCTGCCCGACTGGATTAACTGTCTTTAAAAAGAATTTATTTTAGTTGGGCGTGGTAACACACACCCTTAATCCCAGCACTCAGGAGGCAGAGGCAGGCAGATCTCTGAGAATACGAGGCCAGCCTAGTCTACAAAGCAAGTCTAGGACAGCCAGGGCTATTACACAGAGAAATCCTCTTGAAAAAACAAAACAAAGAATGTGTTTTTACTTTTGATTGTGTGTGTGTATGTACATGAATACAGGTGCCTCAGAGGCCAAATGCATTATATCTCCAGCATCTGGAATTACAGGGGGTTGAGCTATTTGACATGGGTACTGGGGAACTGAACTCAGGTCCTAGGGAAGAACAGTAAGTGTTCCTATCTCCTGAACCAACTCTCTAGCCCCTTAGATTAACTCATGTGGAGACAATCGCACAACTCCACCTGGAGATATGTTCCATTCTTTTTATAAATATATTTTAAATTAATTTTTTTCTTTTGAGACTATAATTACACCATTTTCTCCTTCAATTTCCTCTATAAATCCTGCCATATCCCTCTCCTTGTGCTTAGGTTCCACTTTTAGCTAGACAGTAAAATTGTTCTCTTACCACCTTCACTGTACTGTAACAGTACTCTCTGACAAAGTAACCCTAAAACCATCTAGGAAGCCAACCAAGGACTTTTAGCCCCCAAATAAAGTGTTTGTACACACTCCCGTGATCGCTGAGGGTGAAACCCCACCCTCCCTTCATGAAGCTGCTCTTCTCTAGCTGATGGCATCGAGGTGAGCATAGGCAGTGTCCGGTATAGCAACGGCCATCCTTTTGAATCACTTTCTTCCAGTGTTTTGCTTAGGATGTCATTTGGACCCGTGGACTTTCACTGGTAAGTTTAGAGCAGATAAGCAGGGGTGTATTATTTAACTCATAGGATATTTGTATGTTACTATAAAAAGTCAAGAGCATAAGTTTGTTTTTACATATTTGTAGTTATCTAGAAATTATCACACTATCAACACTGCTTCCATAATCAAATTGTAGATTCCTTCAAGGCAGGAAATTGTCCTTTGGTCATTATTTCCACCAGGTGCTTAGAAGATAAAAAGTGGCTGAATGTTAACACATTAATGATTGGATTTTTTGAGTGGATCAAAAAAGAAATGTACTCCTGCCAAATGAAAAAGAATCTGACAAAACTTCACCAAAACTATTTATGAAAAAGACAGGATTAATTGTGGGTATGACGGTGTATGCCTGTAATAGCACTTGGAACAGTAAGACAATCTGAAGTTCAAGATCAACTTGAGTGACAAAGAGAAGTTCAGACCAACCTAGAATTAGTGAGACCATGTCGCAATAAACAAGCAAAAGATAGAGGCTTATTCCATACACAAAAAATCTGTACTTTTCATGTAGAAAGAAGTCTTAGGTATGTAATTGTAATGAGTGTGTTAAAGTTCTCCTTTTTATAAAGTATGTAGTCTTCAACTTCACTGAAAGGGTGCTTTCTAAAGTTTTGACTAAGCTAGCACTTGAATGGCACTTAGATCCCCATATCTATTTCCAAATGCCTATCATTAATCACCTACCAAGTGGCCCAGTAATAAGAGCACAACATAGAGTGATGGCCTTTCCAAGGAAAGGGGATTTGAATACTGAAGGCATTAGCATGGAAGTAAAGAAGAGACCGATACTTCTGGATACTAGGACTCTTAACTACATGGAACACATAGAATTACCACAGTGACTGCTATATTTGGGTGGTGAAGTAGAATTCTGCTTTATATGTGGCTATATATACTAAGAGGTTCAGTTTTTATTTCTTAAACTAAATACAAACATATAAGCTACAACTTTTAGATTTCATCTAAATTGAAAATGTGAGTTTAGAGAAAGGATGGAGCCAGAAAGCTTTGTATTATTACAGATCTATGAGCTTGAATTATGTGGGTCAGCTATCCATATCTGGTGCGGTGGAAGGTGCTCACAACTCACTCTCTGCTCAAAGATTTGCAGAAGTGTGAGTCACAGTGGATTGTTTAGAGCTCACATACTAGAGTTAGCTTATCTGGGTTCAAAGGCTGATGCTGCCTATGCTTGCTACATATGTTAACATTGGGTAATTTACCTGAACTTTTTTCATCTTACAATATACAGTTGTGATAATAAAGTGAAAATGCATCTGGCCTCCTTAGTTCAATGCCTGCCACATGGTATGTACATCATAAATGACAACTATGTTGATTTTTAGTTTGGCTCAATTTGTTATTTCCTACCTTGCAAAGAGAGAATGCTTTTTTGTGTTTAATGTTACCTTGATCAGCAAATATTTTTGGACTGTGACATAGGTTTTCATATTATCCAAGAAATCACAACAGCAAATCAATAAGGTTATAACACAGTGACCTTTATTAAGAAGGTCCAAACATCACAACTGAAGTATTTTTCAGTTCACTTTATCGAAATACTTCAGTTTTCCAGCTGGATCTGGGATTATCTGTTAAAACAAAAGAAACAAAAAACAAATTATTCACCTAAAAAAGCCAAAGTACATTATGAATAGTTTGGCATTAATGGCCTTTCTCTTGAATAAAGATATAACCATTGATTTTGTATACCAAATCAGATTATGTTCTTTGTTTAGGAAAAACTAGATTTGTCCTACCTATCTCAGCTGTCCCAAAAAGGAAATAATATATTTCTCAATGAATTAATATCATCTGTACTCAGGCAAACCAAAATTTACCTACAGCTCTTCTCTTGGCCACCAAGCTTTCACAGAACATTTGATCCTGATCTAATTAAACACACTGAAAACATTGCCACAGATGTTAATATATTTTAAATGTTTGGTGATTTGATGATATTCAAATAATAATAACAACCTGAAAAGGGGGCAGTGTGTTCACTAAGGGTTTATCAAATGAATTTTTAGAGCAATTTTGAGTACTGGAGGTTGAACCCTGGGCCCTTTAGCTGTTAACAAAAGCACTATCACTGAGGAGTATCAAAGTTCTTTTTAAAGCTTTACTTTTTCAGATATGATCTTGCTATATTTTCTATCCTAGTTTTGAACTCATGTATAGTTTAAGCAGGCCATGAACTTTTGATCCTCCTATCTCAGCCTAAGTAGCTGGGATTATAGGTTTATATCCCTGATCTTGGCTCATAATGCAATGATTTATCATCTCAAGCTACAAAGTGAAAATGACAACACAGATAAATAATAAAAATTTCATGAATGAATACTCAAAAGGAAAAGAAACTCCTCCAAGGAGCATCTTAAAAGGGACATGAAGTTATTGCATTAAAGTTATCTTGAGTACTAGATATTTTAAATGATTTAATTTTGCATAAGGTTGGTTTATATTTGGTTAATTGTACAGGATTACAGTATGTAAGTATGAATCAGAAGTTACTGGTTAAAAAGCATTTCTGAGTCAGGCGTGGTGGCACATGCCTTTAATCCCAACACTTGGGAGGCAGAGGCAGGTGGATCTCTGAATTTGAGGCCAACCTGGTCTACAAAGCCAGTCCAGGACAGCCAGAGCTGTTACACAGAGAAACCTTGTCTCAAAAAAAAAAAAAAAAAAACAACAAAAAAAGCATTTCTACTTTAAGATAGTAGGCAATTCTGCATGCAGGTGTATAGCAAACCAAGTATCATAAAAAAAAAAAAACAAACAAACCAACAAACCAAAAACATTGCTGGAACATTCTAAGTATTCAGCTCCTGATAGATCAGTGACAGTTCCCAAGGAGAACAGATTGACTAGGAAAAGTATTATAAGATAAAAATTATACATTTCAGAAAATGCATTACCTATTTATGTCATTAATTTTAAACCTCTTTAAGAACCTAGGGAAACCATGGATTTTCAGGAAAAAATGTATATATGTTAGCATATACATGTTTAATTTTTTGGGGGGTTTTGTTTTGTTCTAGTTTTTGGTTTTTCAAGATAGGGTTTCTCTGTGTAACCCTGGCTGTCCTGGACTCACTTTGTAGACCAGGTTAGCCTTGAACTCACAGAGATTCACCTGCCTCTGCCTCCCAAGTACTTGGATTAAAGGCGTGTACTACCACATCCGGCCATTAGAAACAGCTGTGAACTGCCACGTGGTGCTGGGATTTGAACCCGGGGCCTTTGGAAGAACAGCCAGTGCTCTTAACTGCTGAGCCATCTCTCCAGCCCTGTTTATTAATTTTTAACTGACAAAAATATTCCATGTGTTTCTGGGTTTGGTCCTTCTTTCAAAACACATTTTCTGAGCACCTGCTATATGACAACTATTTAAAGGATTAGGTAGACAACATGCATTAATGAACTAGATAACAAATGTCATTTGTCTTCAGATTTATATTCTGTCATTTTTTCTGACACTGGTAAATGCTTTTAAAAACAGGTTGATAAGTCAGGCAGTGTTGGCACACTCCTTTACTCCCAGCACTCAGGAGGCAAAAGCAGGTGAGTTTGAGCCCACTCTGATTAACAAAGCAATCTCCAGGACATCCAGGGCTACACACAGAAACCCCATCTCAAAAAACAAAACTAAACAAAAAACGAAACCAGGTTGATGAAATAGTGATTGGAGGTAGTATAGAGTGCTGTGGAAAGCTCTGAACTGAAATATGAGTGAAAAGGAGGAGCCAGTCAGTGACACAGAGAGCAATGCAGAAAGAACATCAAAGGGGCTAGCAAAATGGCTTATTGGGTAAAAATGATTGTCATGCAATTCTGATGGTCCCTGGAATGCATATAAAGGTGAAAGGGGAGCAGATTCCACAAGTTGTCCATTGTCCTCCAAACACACATGGTGGCATACAAGAGTCCCGTATCATAACAAACATACAATGCATATTTTCTTAAAAGAACAGTAAAGCCCAAAGGCAAGATCCATGTTCAAAAAAGAGAAAGGCATGCATCTGGAGGTGAAAAGTAACTTCTCTGGCTGTTTCCAGCTAATGGTATTTTTATTTTAAGATAATTTCTTCCTTCCACCCCCTAATATTTTTTCCTAACTAGTGTTTGATTTTCAGAAGACAAAAACCTGGATTTTGGATGTTATTTTTAAAAAGTACAAGCAAGTTTCCAAATCATATTCTAGCTAAAGGCTTCTTTCAGGGTTGCTTAAAAACTGTACCAGTGAAGACCCAGAAATGAACCCACACACCTATAGTCATTTAATTTTTAACAAAGCCAAAACTGTACAATGGAAAAAGCACAGCATCTTCAACAAGGGGTGCTAGTCCAACTTGATGTCGACATGTAAAAGAGTGAAATTAGACCCATACTTATCACCCTGCACAAAACTTAAATCCAAGTGGATGTAAGACCTTAACATAAAGCCTGACACACTAAATCTATTAGGAGAGAAAGTGGGGGAAAACCCTTGAACTCATCAGCACAAGTGACAACTTCCTGAACAGAACACCAACAGCTCAGGATCTAAGACCAACAGTCAATAAATGGGACCTCATGAAACTAAAAAGCTTCTGTAAGGCAAAAGACACTGTCATTCAAACAAAACAGCAACCTACAGATTGGGAAAAATCTTCACCAACCCCACATCTGACAGAGGGCTAATATCCAAAATCTACAAAGAACTCAAGAAATTAAATGCCAAGAAACCAAATAATCAAATCAAAAAAATGAGGAACAGAGCTAAATAGAGAATTCACAAAGAAGGAATCCCTAATGGCTGAGACACTTGAAGAAATGTTCAACATCCTTAATCATCAGAGAAATGCAACTCAAGACGATTCTGAGATTCCATCTCACACCTGTCAGAATGGCTAAGATCAAAAACGCAAATGACATCACATGCTGGTGAGGGTGTGGAGAAAGGGAAACACTCCTCCATTGCTGGTGGGAGTGCAAACTTGTACAACCACTATGGAAATCAGTCTGGCGATATCTTAGAAAACTTGGAATAGCTCTGCCTCAAGACCCAGCCATGCCACTTCTGGGTATACATACAAATGATTCCTCACCAAATCACAAGGAAGTTTCCTCATCTATGTTCATGCAGCCTTATTTGTAATAGCTAGAAACTAGAAACAACCCAGATGTCCCTCAACGGAGGAATGGATAAAAAAACTGTGGTACATCTACACAATGGAATACTACTCAGCCATTAGAAACAATGAAATCATGCAATTTGCAGTCAAATGGATGGAACTAGAGAAGCTTATCCTGAGTGAGCTAACCCATACTCAAAAGGATGCACATGGCATCTATTCGCTTATAATTGGATTTTAACCATATAGTACAGGATAACAACCAATGCACCAAAGGGAACAAGAACACAGACTTTGTTTCCTGTCAGTGAGACACTTTGCCCTAGTGGTGCTGCCTTATAGACCCCCAATGTATGAGGAGGCTCTTGGCCCTCATATGACTGCTGAACTGGGTGGGGGACTGATATGTAGGGACACTCCACTCCAGAGGAGTGGGATGGAAGGGATAGGGGGTAGAGGGTGGGAGGGTGGGACTGGGAGGGGTGGAAAGAGGGCACTGCGATGGAGATGTAACCTGAAGTAGTAAATAAACATAAAAAAACTGTACCAGTATCCCTATGTAAGGAAATGTATGTGTTTGAATCTTTTTCTTTAAATGACAAGGAGCAAACCATTAGCTTTAGTATTTAGTAAAACCAGATTTTCTCAAAAGCTTTCTAATATGCACAAAGAGGTTCTGCTTGGTACTGTTTTCTTGGATCACAATATAGGAATAAATTCTAGCACATTCTATATATTTATTCTCCCATATTTCTACTTTGTCTTTTTGGTTTCACCATTCTTTGAACAGTTTATTTCTCTTGATAGTTAGCTTTAAAATTTGTATTATTCATATTCTGACTTCTTTGCTTTGAGTTGCTCTTTGAGTCCAGGGAATGTCTGTAGTATGATTTCTGCTTTGCAATGTTTACTTCATTTTAGAAATCAGGACAGTTTGATTATAAGGAAAGATTATATTAAAGTTGGCATACATTTTTGGCTCTGCCCATACCTTTAAAAACAATAACAAAATAAATATGACTTACTGTTTCACTACCAGGTTTCCAGCCAGCAGGGCAGACTAAAAGGAACACAAAGAAGAATAATGCAGTTTTAAAATAGGTTAATATTCATTAGTAACTCCTGAATCTGTTTCCATTTGAAGGGGCCATTCCTGCAGATCCAAAGCTGCAGAATCTCCATGACACAGGGGAACAACAGGATATCTGAGAGGAGTCCCAGTGAGGATCCAGTATTCGTAGTGTAGCAAGTCAGAAGTCTCAAACCAGACCAATGACTCATTGCAATGAACATTTGCAAGTAAAGATGTGTGGACAAAAGGGACATATACTGTGGGACATACTTTGATACACTACAGCTTCCACGATCAGATTTTGTTGTTGTTTGCGATTTTTTTTTGGGGGGGGAAGTTGCAAGGGCAGAGGACAGATATGAAGGGACAGGGAGATGAGTGGGACTGGGGTGCATAAAGTGAAATTCACAAGGTTCAATAAAAAGTAATAAAAAAATCTTGATTTCTCAATGTACTACCAAAAAATTAGAAATATAAATTATTTTCATATTGAACTTACATTTTTGTAAGAATTTTGTCTTAGTACAACATATATTTTATGCTCTGATAAAATTAGAAAAATAAATTATACATTTCCACAAAAATAAATAATTATAATGGCCTTCTGTCTTTAGCTGTTAAGCTAAATGTGTCTTATAGACTGTTGATAAGTTCTAAGAGGAACTGGCTTTCCAGCAATGGGTAGCTAGTCCTGCAGAAGTGCTGTTTTGAGTAACTGGGACCAGCAGGGTAAAAGGTGCTGGCTCCCAGAGTGTGTGCAAATTCAACCTGTGAGGAGTTCAGGCTTGTCTCTCTAGTTATTTAATTAGAATAAGTTAAAATATCAGGTATGCTCTTGCTAATAAGTGCAGTATTTGGTAATATAATATCATGTTCTTTAATAAAATGTAAGAGCTCATGAGACTTTCCTGCATCAAGAATTAGTATGGATTGTATGTGTTTATTTAGTTAATAAGAACTTTTCATCTACTGCTTACATTATAATGTATAATTTACATCAGGAAAATCTATCTAAGAAAAAAAATTTAGAAAATAATTTCAACCCACAAAGTACAAAAATCAGTGGTGTTTAGCTAGCTGGGTTTTAAGGATAATTTAATTTAAATAATGCTGTCCTTTTATTTTGGTCACAAGTTCAGGAAGATAAGAGATCGTACTGCTCCCAGCCTTCATCTGAAAAGCTGGTTTTCAGTGGGTGGCAGTTAATGCATAGACTCATAACTGGTCTAAGTGCTAAGAATAAGTGACTGTTAAGTACTTGGCCCTAAAGATGGTATCTGTAAAACCCGTCCAAGACTCCGGGAACATACTGGAAGACAGACAGAAACAGTGTTAAGAACCAGAGAATGAAGAGGAGTATTAGGACACTATGCTTTCTAGACACAATATGACAATTATACTCATGAGCACAGCAGTTGTGATTGCGTGCACAAGACTGGGCCTATCAACATTCTACCACAGATAAGGGGAGGGATGCACAGACCTCACTTCTTCTTGAGGCATTTAACAAGGGGGAAGAACTGCCATTTTCTTCAGTAGTATAGCTACTGATAAATTTCCCATGGTCCAGTAAATAACCCCACCCCTAGTCACCTCATACAAGCAACTCTAATTAAGCTCAATGGGTTACCAAGAAACATACAAAAGTAGAAGGGAGCTTGGTAAGGAAGGAGAAGAGTTTTGGTAGGAGAATCAGGTAAGAGAGGGTAATGGGTAAAAAAGACCAAAATTCATTATAAACATGTAATATTTTCAAAAGGAAAAAAAAACAAGGTTTTAGAAAAGAAAGGTACCTTCTCCATGCTTGTCAGTATACTGGAAGGCTTGAACCAAACGCAGTGTCTCATCCACTGATCTACCCACAGGAAGGTCATTCAGAGTAATCTGCCTTAGGATTCCTTTGTCATCAATAATAAAGAGGCCTCTGTGAAGCATAGGAATGGTAAAGGTAAAAGCATTTCTTCTCAGTTAGGGTAAGTGTCTTCCTACATAGAATCAGCAGTATACTACTTACCTATTCTATTCTCACATATACTTCTCTTACCCATTTAATATATACTTTTTAATTATTACTGTTAAATGCTAGTTTGAAAATTTTGTTTTGGGGAATTGGAGAATAATAGCTCAGCAGCTAAGACCACGTACTGCTACTCTTCCAGAAGGCTCAAGTCTTCTGAGCACCCACTTGAGGCAGCTCATACACCTCTGGGTATCTGATGCCTCTCCCTGAAAGCACCTTCACCTACTTGTACATATCTACCACAGACAGGCACACATACATATAATTTTAAGAAAATACATTTGGTATTAGGGTTTCCTCATGTCTTTCAGGATTCATAAGCAGGCAATGGAGGGGCTTAATCCCTACAGGCAGCTAATGTTTGTTTGGGAAATGAAATACATTTTCTTGAGCCACTGGTAAGGTTTCCATGGTCCTATAAACCACCCTACTTAAATTCACTGGTCCATACACTAAACATGCAAAAATGACATGAAAGTAGAAGGACTCATTAGAAGTGGATCGCACGAGTGGGACAAGAAAGTATAATGGGGAGATTAATATGATCAAGACAGGTTTATTATATGTATGTATAATGAAATTTAGTATTATGTATAATTAATGTACATTTAAAAACCATAAAAAAACCCTTAATCTATCTGGTGGTTCATGTCTTTAATCCCAGCTCCAGGGAAGCAAAGACAAATACTTTGTGAGTTGGAGGTCAGCCAGTTCCAGGATAGCCAAGGCTACACAGAGGACTCTGCCTCAGAAAACAATAAACAATCCCTCTCTCGGAAGGGGAAAACAAGCCCTGAATTTGACTTCAACTAATTCTAGCACTGGGGGGTGGGGGGCAGAGGCAGAATAATTAGGGGTTCAAGGTCATGCTTAACTACACAGTTCAACCTCAAGGCCAGCCTGGGATAAGAGACTTTATCTCAAAAAAGAAAAGAAAAACTTAATAAAAATAAAAGGGCAAATTCAGTATTACATAATATTACTTGATCAATGTTCAACAATTTTTAAGGTTAAAATTGCCCTGTTTATCAAAAAATTCTATTTAAACTTATTAGCTCATGTAATCTAGTGAAAGCTGTTGGGTAAAGCTGGGAGTGGTTGGGAGGTAGACTCAGAGATCGACTCTAAGATTGAGTTCTGGGACAGCCAGGGTTACACTGTCCTAAAAAAAAGATGCACATGGCATGTATTCACTTATAATTGGATTTTAGCCATATAGTACAGGATAACTATCCTACAACCAACAGACTGAAAGGAACAGGGTAGACTTTGTTACCTGTTAGTGGGACACTTTGCCCTAGTGGAGCTACCATGTAGGCCCCCAGTGCAACAGGAAGATCTTAGTCCTCATTTGACTGCTGAACTGAAGGGGGCTGATATGTAAGGGTACCCCACACCAGAGGAGTAGGATACATGGGAGAGGGAGGAGAGAGTGGAAGGGTGGGACCAGGAGGGGTCAAGGGAAGGGACTGTGTTGGAGATGTAACGAAGTAATAAATAAACATTAAAAAAATTAAAAAGCTGAAAAGGCTGCTGAGTGAGATACTGCCTTAGTACTGTATCTGGTCTCTGTTATTAACTTTTTCTATAACTGACTTTTCTTTTACCTATAGAGAGGTTATGAAAGGCCTCCAGCTCCAACAGTATACAATTCTAGTTTAGTTTAAATAGGGCATCAACAGTTAAAAGACTATCTACAACATTCCTGCAAACAAAGTAATATTTTTAATCCAAGATATCTATATTCTAAATTCTCAGTATCATTTATTTCTATGAGGATTATAAATATACTTGAATTTTTCAAAATGTTAACTACTGAAGAGTACCTAAGAGTATGGCCTGCGTCCTCGAGGTATACACCGTAGTCCTTTGAGATCTGATGGTTCAGATCCGAAAGAAGTGGGATCTTTATTTGCCCCAGTCCTCCCTGTCTTCGAGGGGTATTAATCCTGTAATAGACAGAACACTTTACCTCTCAAAGATAAGTAAATGGCATATATTAAAAGTCAACTCTTTCCACACATGAAAAGTATGTAAATAAAACTATATATATGCGCCACCTTTAAAACAAAAACAGGCTACCATACATTCCATTTTCATGCCCTTATTTTTTTCTTACTGGGTAATATATCCATATCCTTTAAGTATTAAATGTTGATACACAGGTATTTTTAATGTATGAAATACTGTATTTTACTGATCTCTACTGACAAACTAATTGCATTTTCCTTTTATAAACACTGCTGGAAGTATCCTATATTCTAATTATTGTATACTTCTCTGTTGACTTCTAGAAGAACTGATAGATTAAAGGGTGTGCACTTAAGGTATGCAGGATAATTAGGAAAACAAGCTGACCTCCAAAATCACAGAGATCTATTCGACTCTGCTTCCCTGATACTGGGATTAAAGATCTGGATTTAATTGCAATAAAAGGGCATGTGTTAAGTCTTAAGAGTGAATCACAAGACAAAGCCTTGGAAGCCAGTGGGATTCAATGAGAAGACCTTTCATTGCTCAGCAAGGCCAAGAAATACAAATTCCATGTGGAGTAGTGAGGAAACTTAGTCAAGATCTAAGATCCATCAATCCTCAGATTAAGTATCTGTAACATGAAATTATAGCACTTGTGGGCTGTTACACCATGAAAGGACACTGAGATAGCAGCAAAAACAAAACAACAACAATAAAAAAGGGAAATACTGCTCTGAAGGTCTGCAGTCCCAGTTCTGACATCTAAGTAGAAACCTTGGCTAGTAGTAGTATAAAACTTAAGTAGTTGAGAATATAGCCCCAAATTCCCTTAGAGAAGCACACCTAAATTATTTAAATGGTATAACGTTTTTCTTAGTTGACACACATTTTAACCCTAGAAGGATATATAATTATTACAAAAATGATAAAGCAAATGAGCATGTAGACTTACTATTTTTCTATTAGTAATTAGGATATATTTGTTACTTAGGATATATTTGTTACTTATAATTATAGGTCTCCAAGCAATTGGACATTGTTATATATACTTAATCATTTTATTATTTCTATCTATAAAAATTGTCAGTAAGAAAAACACCTGTGTTTTGTATAAGTTTAATTAACTTAACATTACATTTTAATATGAAAAGAATTCTCAATGATCTTTACTATGTGAAAAATTTTCAGCACAAAACAGCTGACATTATTCAAAACTTATATACCCACATACACTTTTCAGATTTTGAAGCACGCTGCTGAGCTGCTCTCCAGAAATGCTGAACCCTTAACTATGCCAGAATGTTACTACTTCACATCTCTAGCAACACTGTTTTTTGTTTGTTTTCTTTTGAGTCTTGGCCAATCAAGCAGAGAGAAGTGGCATGTCTTGTCATTTTAACTTGCAGTTCTTTGTAGCTTGTTATGTGAAACATCTCATAATAATATATTGTTACAGGTTACTTTTAGAACTAATTTTTTTGCTTTTATATTTTGGGACAGAATCTCACTTTGTAGCCTGCACTGGCCTCGATCTCACCGAGATCCTTCTGTTTCAGCCACACTAGTCTATAATTAATTTTTTAAAAACTGCTGGTTTGAAAAGTATACATCTAATGACTTTGAACTAACACACTGATGACTACGTAACATAAAGTGGAATGTTTTAATTTTTTTCACATTAAGGATTTCCAATATATAATTATAATTATTACAATATTATTATATTAGGAGCTATCTGCACAAGACTAAGAAGTAAATCTATTTATTTTATACCAGTTTTAAGGCAAAACACTGACCAGGCCAAATGGGTAAACTGAGAATCAATCGAGCATGCTACCACTTCAGTATTTATAGATCTGAATTCTTCAATTCGGTCACCAAAAGCGATGATTTCAGTTGGACACACAAAGGTGCTAAAAGTAAAAAAAGAAAAATAAAGGAAACAAGTTAGTTTTCTCAAAATAAGCATATATTTGAACTTTCAAATGAGTGTTTGTTATAGATACTTCTGAGCATACAAAAATACACCTTAAGAACTTAAGTGAACTTCTAAGTCTATTTAACTAGATATTCAAAAGAAATTTTGAGTTCTCAGTTGCATTTCAACAAACTTTCTTCTAATAATTCAACTGTTCATTGAGTGGTCAATATTTCCTTCTTCCTCACCCCAGCACCCCCATTTCATGAGCTTTTAATATTTTGTTGTTCAGCATTTTACAGATTTCAAGGGATCTAAACAATGTCTATATAATTTTGATACTTGTTTTTCTTATTCCTATGGGCTAGCCTCCTCTACATATATTTTACAGACAAAGCAATATTCTTTAGTCCTATCCCCTGTTTCTGGATAGGTCCTCTTCCATCCTGTGTTCCAACCCCATGTAAAATACTGCCCAGAGAAATATAAAATTTTATTAGAATGGCAGGTTGAGAGGTTATTACTCTAGGCAGTATTTTTTAATATTTTTAAAGTTTTTTTATTATTTTATGTTTATGAATGCTTTGCCTGCATGTACATCTATGTAGTATGTACTTGGTACTTGAGGAGGCCAGAAGAGAGTCTGAGGTCACCTGGAACTGGAGTTACAAAGGGTTGTGAGAGGCTATGTGGGTGCTAGGAATCAATCTTCTGGAAGAGCAAACAGTGCTCTTAACCACTGAGCCATTTCTCTAGCTCCACTGGGGAGTATTTCTGCAAACCATGGTTAAACTAATTTAGTGAGCTGCAAACAATATTAAAATATAATATAAACTATGAAATACATTATACATAGAAAAATTATTTATTATAATATACATGTATATATATAAATGCATATGTTTGTGTTTAGTAGTAATATTTAATTTTAACCTGAAGCTAGGTTTAGATCTCAAATTTTCAGAAAGGGACTACTTGCGAAAGCCAAATTGGAGTGGAGTTTGGGAAAGTTGTTGTTACACTTTGTATGGAAGTTTTTCAGTATTTTAACATCAAGTATGGCTGTGCTTGTGCATGCAGACTGAATGTTACCTTGTGTATGTATCCATGTGTACTGGGTGACAATGAAGTATGTGATTCTTAATTTATGAGTTATGGCTCAAAATAACACAGATTTAGAGGACAAGTTCTTACCTGAGCCCAACAGTGGATTTAAAAATAATTCAGTTGTTCAAACACAGCACTGTCATGTGAAAACAAAACATTCTAACTATTCCTGGTAACCTGGGCTATATTACATAATTTTAGTTTTTCTAAAAGGGATAGTGATCAGATTCTGCCTTCTTTCTTATTATTTCAAGAGTTCTACTTCTGATTTCTGTTAGAAATTAACTTATTACTTTAACTAATGGAGTCAGAGTGTAAGCTGATTAGAGAGATAACTTGTTTGCACTCTACTACCCTAATTTTTTTAATAATTTATTTTTTATTTCTTCAAGTTACATCTCAATCACAATCCCCTCCCTACTCCCCCCTCCAGTCCCACCCTTCCACCCTCCTCCCCCTCAACCCCCCATCCTCTTCCCTTCTTTTTTTTTAGTTTAAGGTATTTCTTTTTTCCCTCCAACAGCTCTCCCTTTCAGTCCAAAAAATGGTTCTTTTTCTTATAAGTACAATACAAAACAACAGAAATAAATAGGCCACAATTATGAGAGTTATATGGCTTAGCATACATTCCCAATGTCCAGTCCATATGTATTTGGCACCTGACTTTAACATTCTACTATCTAACCATCTCCATGTGTTTAAAGTTCTATATCTAACTCAGCTTTCATACTAACTTGCCTCATAATTTTAAAAATATCTTCTTAGATCCAGAACACCCTAATTTTTATAAGAACTCTTTCCACTTGGCTTAGTACAAAAGGGTTGGCAAACTCTGTTCTACTGGCCAAAGTCTGTCCCTTATTGGTGAATTATTCTTCAGCAAAGTAACCATCATGTGTGAATATTTTATCTATAACTCCAAGCATGAAATGGGGAAAATGGACAGCTGCACAGAGATAAGATTAAAATCACTTATTGTTCTTTGTCCTAGAGAAAATGTTGACTCTTGGCTTACAAAAAATGTATAGAAATGAGTTTAATCTTCACCTACATAGTTCTAGATCCATCTTACTGAAGAAAGGTAAAGTAGCAAAGGATCTTTTAGTTCCTTTTATAACATTCCAAAAAATTCAAATAAAAAACAATATAAGAGGATGAGATAAAATTCTTTAGGGGGGGGCTTCTTTTTATTCTTGTCATATATAAGGCATTCTCAGAATTGTATTTTTCAAAATAAACTCCTCAATGTGAATAATGTTACAATTTACTGTGAGTTGACATTATGTCCATCCAAATAATGCTGTCAAAATTGAACCCCACTATCAAAATGTATTATACATTTTAAATATATATTATTATTAAGATGTTCAAATCTCAGGAAAACAACACAGCAACTAAAAATAGCAAAACCTTTACAGTAAACAGAATTATAGATTAACTACTTGCTAAAATATTACCAGTTTCTTTTCTTGTCTTCATGACTCAAATATACAGTAGACATTACATTCCTGCTCTCAGCTTGCCTTATTAAGAACCATTATTTGAAAAAAAAACTGCTTGTTGTTCTTAGATAACAAATGACAACAAAGACTGGCATGTTACTAGTGGCTACTTGGGTGTATTACTTACAAATCCAGTGGGTAGAAGAAAAACACCAAGTATTTCCCACGATAGTCAGTCAGTTTGAGCTCCTTGAATTCTCCATTTATCACAGCTGTTCCTTCCCAATATGGTCCTGGCTTGGAAACTAACAAAGAAAAACAATGTTCTATAATACTGAGAAAGTTGTTTGAATGATAGGGTAGCTTTAGAAAAACACTAAAAATTGGGGCTTCTAAATCTTTGGACTTTGTTGGCAGTCTGGAAGCTTACAGACTTCTGAGAACTTAGAACAATAACTTACTGTTAGAGAATACATGAGACACATAGAATTACAAGGAAACCAATTACACTGATATGCAAGTATAAGCATTTAAAAAGTTGGTGAGGGAGTAATACTCATATGTTCATTCACAACACCTTTAAAGTGCAAGATGTTGGAGTGATCCTCTAACTCTTAAGGATAACATTGTCAGGATTCCTGCAATAGCTATCATACAGCATGAAAATCTCTGTGACCCAATGGGCTTCTGTAGTGAGTGAGTGCTTTTGCCCATATCTGTAATAGGAGGAAATGCTAAATTTCATTTTGATGTGTGTTAGTGAAAATACTTTTGATATAGAAGTTTTTCATGGTTACCATAATTATTAACACACATTTATTGAATAAAATGAGAAATTTTTTTCTGCCCATGCCCATAAAGTCTTACTTACATCTTATCCCTGCAGTAAACCCTACTAGATAATTTCACCACAGCTCTTTCAAGTTATCCCAGATCACAGGATAGTTTTCCTAGGAGGCTTTGAAAAAGGAGACACAACCCCCGTATCCATGAACAGGTTTCAAGTAAACTGATGCCAATTCCATAGTGCTGTTGTGTCCGGCAAGGGCATGATGTAACTCTAGTTGGTGCACTTTGATAACTGTGTCCCTGTCCCTTCATATTGTTGACACATTCAGATAACACTTTTAAAACTATTAAATATACTGAGATCAATACCTGCTGCTTCCATGTTAGACTAAAGTTTCTAGAAATCCAAGCCTCATACTTGTGTGTAAAAGCCAGCTACAGAGACAAACTGAAGATGAATTTTTGTGAAGTTAATATATATAACATGTAGTTTCTTACCTTGGTTCAGAACTACCTAATATAAATAATCCTGAGTTTATTAAGAGAGAAAAGCCAGAAGAGAAAATTATTAATGTTCTAAAGTAAAAAAAAAATAAGTTATAATAATTGTAATGTCCTGTTTTTTAAGATTTTACATATACAGAAAACCATGTCAGGAAGATAAATCTTGTTCTGAAAACTGATTTTGAAAATTTTTCTTTTTGATTGAAAAACTACAGTTACTTTCGTAAGATCTTTAAATACAATTCCAAAAGCAGACCTTTGCATCTATTTTTAAAAACATGGTGATGCATATCTTTAATTCTAGCATTCAGGAGGCAGAGGAGGCAGGTGGGTCTTTGAGTTTGAAGCCAGCCTGCTTGCTTTACATACTGAGTTCAAGACACATCCACAGCTACATAGTGAGATCCTGACTAAACAAAACAAACACTATCTGAAATATACATTAGCACAAAGATTCTGGTAAATACAGAGAAGTATAAGGAAGACAGTTTAAATCTGTCTCTCTATCATCAATTTAACTACTGTTAACATTTTGATCTTTCCCATTTTTTCCAATCACAAATCTGGATTGTGTTGCATCCTCATTTCCTCCCATTGAGGAAGGCTATTATAAATACTAATTTTTTTCTTTTTTACTTCCAGACACAGCTTTGGAATAGCTTTGTTTCCAACAGGAAGTATATTTGAGTAAACATATTTCAAAATATCTTCCTCAGACAATCCCAAAGTAGTAAACACGTACTAGGAAACTACGAATGTTTAAGGAGGCAAAATAGCTTTTCTCATTGATGGCATGTGCTAGCAACATCCATCACCTCTGGAGGTTCGTTACTATTGTGGAGTGGTGGAGCAGATTTGTAATCCCAGCACTCTGCAAGCTGAAGTAGAAGGACCATAGAATTTGAACCCATTCTGTCAGATTAGTCCAGTCCTCATGTCCAAATGGCAGACGCGAAACTGTTGGAGATAACTATTTTTTCACTGAATACTAGCCCAGAATATGCTGCAACAACCAAAATTCAAACGGACACCTACAGAATGTCAAATAATCCCTAGGAAAGTAGGTTAGGGAAAAGCAAGTACGATACTGTATGTATCTGTATGTCCTGGTCACTTTTTTGGGCAATCTTAATATCCAGATATACCAGGCCTCAATTTTCTCAGTATCTACTTAGTCTGACGTGTCTTTTCGGAGAGTGGCCACTACCTTCAAACACTGGACAGAAAGACAAATAATTAAAAGCTCTTCAACCCTACTGGGCCATTTCCATCTCTACCCAGTTTCCCTCCAAAATACTCCATAATAAAGTATTCATTTTTTAAAATAGAAACATCAATATCCATTAACCCTACAAATTTTGGGGAGATGACTTTCAGTAAGAACCTCTGTAAGCTATGAAAAAAATTGATCTTCTGAACATTTTGTTTAGCCACTTTTCTGTTTAATTAAACTTTCTGTGAATCATTATTCAACTTATCAATGTACTTTCTTCCCTGAAAAAAAGACAGGAGTGTTGCAGGCATTTTCAGATATTTAAGGAAGTCTTTTAGTTTGCACAACATCCTCCATGCTTGCAAGCCCAGGACTTGGGAACATTCCCATCTGCGGCTTTTGGGGTAACCGCTACTTCTCCCAAAATCTGATCAGAGGAAACTATCTCTTTCTTCACAGTAAGAACTCACCTCATCCTCACACCCACAAAGGCAACCGGGTGGACCCAGAGTTCGAGGCAGCCTTGGGGGTGCCGACCAACTCCAGCTCCACCCTTTCCTAGCATCCACAATAATGGTTAAGTGTCCCCAAGTTCTGTCCCAATTCACCCAACCTCTGCAGGGTACCACCTACTCTTGGCTTTGCTTAGATGCAAGGAGTGATCTGCGGCCGAAACTCGGGACACCTCTCCAGGGTACACTTGTCCACCAGCGTAGAAGTGGCACTCTTTTTCGCGGGTCCGGAACCGCTCCTCAGTCTCCAAGCCCTGAAGAGCTTCGCTATGCAACAGGAACAGCAGCAGGAGCAGCACTAGCTTTCGGGTCCAGCGACTGGACCGAGTGGTCGCGTCCAGAGGCTTGAACCACACCTCCATGACCAAGAGAGCGCGAAAACACGTCCCTCAGTTTATAAAGCACGGAATCCCCCACAGCCCGGAGCTAAAACGGCGCGCAAGAGACCGCGCTCACCAGGGCGCGGACTCGCGAGACTTGCTCCGCCCCACTCCGCCCCACCCCGCCACGTGGGCTCAGGCTCCGCCCCTCCCCCCACAATGGGTTTCTGCGCCTGCGCCATAGGGTGGGCCAAGCTAGAGTGTTTTCTCAATTTATCAGGAGCGACTCCCAGGGGGTGTGTGTGGGTGGTGGTGGCTGTGAAGGACTTGCAACATAACGGGTTGTTTTGGGACAGGGCTTCTCTGTTTAGCCCTGGTTATCCTGGAACTCACTCTGTGACCAGGCTGGCCTCACAATTCCACCTGTCTCTGCCTCCCTGAGTGCTGGGGATTAACTGCGCATGTGACACCACGTTATGTTGTAAGTCCTTTACAGGCACAGAGGTTATTTTGAACTTCTGCTGGGATGGTATGAGGAGGTAGGGAAACTCTGTTAACAGAGATGGACATGGAAATACACCTGCAGGGACATGGATGACCAGAGCTCTGGAGATCAGTCAGCAACCACCCCTAGAAGCTGCAATTTACACTTCTAATTAAAGTCACTTACATACCTTTTCTTTTAGTTTTGTTTTTGACAGATTATACTCGTATGCATTTACATGGTACAGTATGATGAATATAACATGGAATGTAGTCACCACCTCATTTACCTTTTGATGGGGAAACATCCAAAACAGTTATTTTTGAAATATCTGTCCTGTTGGTTACTTGAGGTTTAGAAGGCTGGGAGGTTCCCCGCCATGGACAGAACAAAATTTCTGAAGTTAACAGACATGTTTGTGCCTCCCACCCCCACCCCAGAGTGATTAGTCTGCACAGTGCCATGACTATCCCATCTTTTCAGTCTCAGAAAAACTTGAGAACAAATACCTAATTGTTTTCCTGTAGCGGGCAAAAAGAAGTTTGTGTGAATTAATTTTGCTTCAAAGATTTGTTTTTCCAATCAAGACCTGAAAAGCTCTTAGAAACCCCTTCTTGTGCAGTGCAACCATACCACTTTACACTACGGCATGCCCTGCAGCCATTTAGTGATTGCCACAGCACCTTAGAGGCTCAGTCCCATTTTTGCGTGTCAAAGACTGAATTGTGACATCACCTGTCAGCAACCTTGGCCCACAGGGCTGCCTTCATGCACTCCTAACCACAACTTTGGTTTAGGCCCTGCCTGTCCTTCTACTCACACCTTTAAAAAAATAATTTAAAATGACCGTTTTTTCTATGTATGTCTGTGCAACACTTGTGTGCCTGGTGGTCATAGAAACCAGAAGAGGGCATCAAAAGATCCCCTGGAAATGAAGTTACAGTTGTGAGCTGTCCTGAGGGTGCTTGGCATCAAACTCTTGTCCTCTGGAAGAGCAGCCAACGCTCTTAACTACTAAGCCATCTCCCCTAATCCCATCTGTAGGAGTTAGATAAATTAGATTTAGGAAATATATAGGAGTTTCTGATACTGTCTCTTAATTCGGGGCCTGAAGAGTATTATCAGCATGAAGTCAGCAAAAACAGGAAAGACTCAATAGACTGAAAAACAAGTTTGAAGTCAGCAAAAACAGGAAAGACTCAATAGACTGAAAAACAAGTTTGAAGTCAGGAAAACAGGAAAGACTCAATAGACTTGAAACAAAGTATCTGGCCTGACATTGTTTTCAGCTGCTAAGAGGGCGGAGCCCAAATTAAGCTGAAACAGAGTTCCTCCTATCTGAGGACAGTGCGTGGAGCCGAGCATCTCTCTGATGCTAGAGAGCTCCAAGAGTCCTGCTGAAAAAAGGGCTGGCCATTGATGGCCAGCTCTCTCCCTGAAGCAGAAAGAAGCCAGTGAACAAAGAAAGCCTGAGCAAGACACCAAAAGGCCAAGGACTGGACCCTGTGGCTCAGCTTTTGCCTAGAGGGGTTTGATCTGTCCAAACAGTGGCCTAAAGGAAATGGTGCCTGGCTTTAAGGACTGAGGCAGAGCAGCTGAGTTCCTGATTCAAAAGAAGTAAGTTGGCCTGCAGACGGCTGGGTTCTCCCACAGAGAAGAAAGCATGAAGCCTTATTTAAGGTGAGACTGCAATAACCAACTTACCCTGACGAACCTGCATCTAAGAGATCCAGAAGAAGGACTGCTAAGTGTGTTAAAGAATCTACAACAAAGACTATGTTCCTGATGACTGAGGACCTGCCCCAGAGACTGTATCATTCTAAAAGGTATGAAAGTAGTTGTTATAATTATCAATAGGTTTAGTGGATAGGTTAAAGGGGTTGTAGGAATTTATAGGATTAATAGTTAAGAAATTGTTGGTGTTTGTTATAAGTGAATTTAGTAATAAATAAATAAGTGTTAAATAATAATTTAAAAGTTCGGTTACACCCATCTTTAACACCAAAAATTTGACTATGGACCATTATTTTGTCAGCTCTCCCTTCAAATGTAGAAACACATTTGACCTTTTACAGCATGCTTTCCCAAACCACATTTGACATTCATTTTATTACTCTTTTAGTCAGTATCCTTTTCCTTGCAGTGTGATCTATTAACAAACTCTGTGACTTCCCTCTAGACATAGCCTTTTTTAGTTTGGTGAAAACTCAGAGATGCACAAACACACACAGAGATACTGAGAAGCAGTATCTCCTGATTAGCCTATCTCTTCGAGCAAGTATTACAAGGTGAATAGACAGTTTGATGACACAAGTGTGTCCCAGGTGTGCATGTTTTAAAATCAAATGAGATGCCAGGGGGTAGGGATGCAGCGGAGTTCAGTCTTAAAGCACATGTCCAGTTGATTTCTGGGTTCAGTTCCCAGAAGCCTCACCCCCACCCCACAAACACACATGAGAATATACTTACTCATAACATTTTCTGGTAGCTCTTCATTTTCTGGTGGTCCATAGACAGTCCTCTGAAGAGGTTGCTCTCACTCCCATTCTTCTCCTTTCCTAGCCTCCTGCTCAACATGGAATGAAAGCTGGGACCTGAGAGTTCGGCTTTGAGTTCCAACGACTCGACTATGACCTACGACCCGTGGGCGGGCATGGTGATCCATGATGACTGTAAAATAAAGTCACTAGCCCTAGTGAATTCTAGGCTCTGAGTTGGGCTTCTAAGTTTGGACTTGGGTAAAAAAACTGGAAGAGAGTGATATATCCCTACACCTGTTTACCCTAGTCTGAGCTGAGATGCCCCGGTTGGTAGCAGGGACTGCTCACCAGCTGGGCCCCAGTGAACCCCCTGTCCACTGGGGAGAGTGACCAGGTTGGCCACCTCCCTGGCACCCACTCTGTGTCCCTTAGTTGATCTGAAGTCTCTTGGTAGCTGTCATTTGCTCTGAGGCCTTTAAGCCAATGATAGTTGGGTAGACATTATGATGTCATAATAGGGTCCACCAGGAAGCTTGAAGTGGGGGTCTGACCCTCAAGGCACCTACCATCTAGTTAGAGTCAGTTAGCCATATAAAAAATGTAGTACCATCAGACACAGAGGTGGTGGTATAATTCTACAATATTACAGATATTAATCTATGGTCACCTAAGTGTTTATATATTAACTTGGTTTGCTCACACATTGTTTTTGACTTTTAATGGGGCCTTACATAGGACAGATGTTGTGAGAAAAGTGCACATCCTTGAGTGATTGCTAAAGTTGCAATATATACTTGTGGAATCCCTATCCGAAATTGCCCTGGGTATATTTACAGGTTCTGCTATAGATCTCAAAATGTAGACCCTCATCATATCCAGTTTCTTCCCTCTGACTGGTAACTCCCTCAGTCACTGCACCAGGTCTTTTGTGGGCTACACCTGTGTTGGACTCCTTTCAATTCTCTGGATGACCTACATAGCTATTTCTCGAAATATTCAACATTTGATCCTGGAAACACTGATTTGATTTTGTTGTCATAATTGCTGTTTGCTAGTGGTTCAGGTTGTATCCACAACTGCCATTTTATTGTTTATATTGTTGCTCCTTATTGTTAGGAACTCCATCCTCAGGCCCTTGATTTTACTAGTCAGTTAACAATTCCTGTAATCCTTAGCAGAAAGGGGGCAGAGGCCAAGTTTTATGACTCCTTTTTGTCATTCTGTGGAGGTAGTAGGTGAATGAAAATGAGGACACAACTGCTCCAAGGCATGGTGGAGGTTAAGGCCTTCATTGTAGATATGAGGGAGAGAACATTCAGAGGGCCCTGGAAGAATCCATACTGAAACAGGATATGAAAGGACAGAGATTGGGGGAAGGAGTAAGAGAGGGGCAAAGAAAAGGACCAGGAGAGAAAGCTGAGAACCAAGATAAGAACCAGGAGGCCAAGGGAGCACATGGCCAAGTGGCTGAGTTATATAAGAATCAGAAATTGGGGGAAGGGAAGCAAAGCTTAGGAGCTGGAGAGGTTTAGGGTAGGGAGAAGTGCTGAGAGAAGGTAGGACTCTCTATAACTGGTTACTTATGATGCTGAGAGAGCCTGGTGGCAATCATCAGCTTTGATATGTTAATAAGCACCTCTCTGAACCATTTGTCCAGGGGTTTCTTTGAAACCTAACCTTGGGTAAGTAACATTTGTTCCTCTGTCATTCTAGAAGGTGATTACCAAGTTGTGAGGATACTGAAACAGCCTTTTGAAAGATCCATGTTGTCTGTGGCCACACCACTCTAAACACATCCAATAGAATCTGAAAGGCCCACATAGAAGAAAGTGAGGTTTTCCCCGAAGTACCTCTAACACCTTGTTAGCCTTGTGAACATATGGTCTCAGAAGCAGATATAGCTATGTTTTACTGTGGTAACTGCAGTCTTGTTTGACATCGTGACTGCAGCTGCATGAAACACTTCAGGCAAGAATCTCTGCAGTTTACCTGTTTCTGAATTTATGACCCATATAAACTGTGAGTTTAATGAATATTTATTACTATTTTAGACTAAAAGAGCAAAGCCCCAACATGGTTCCTGTATTGCTATTACTCTTGTTTGACAATGTCAGAATCAGCTTAATAAGTCAACATTTATGGGCCAGGGGGCTGTCTCAATGGGTAAGGGAGCTAGATGTGTAAAACCAACAACCTAAGTTGCATCCTGTGTCTTAGTTTGCTTTCTATTTCTGTGGTAAAGCACCATGACAAGAAGCAACTTGGGGAAGAAAGGTTTATTTGGTCTACACATTTTCTAATCCTAGTCCATCATAAAGGGAAATCAGGGTAGGAACATAAGGCAGGAACCTGGAGGCAGGGACTGAAGTAGAGGCATGGAGGAACACTGCTTACTGGCTTGCTCCCCACAGCTTGTCCAGCCTGCTTACTTATTCAGCTCAGGACCACATTGATGGGGTGATATTATGCATTCTAAATGTTAATTAATTGGTCCCAGAGGCCTGCTTGCTGTCTGTTACTTAAATTGACTCTGATAAATGCTGAATAAATGCTGAGGCCTGAGATTGGGCAAAGACAGAGGTAGGTGGGACTAAGGTTCAGGCTTCTGAAGCAGAGAGGTTGATGGGTAGAAGGAGCCTCCAAGACAAGCAGCAAAGAGCAGGAAGAAGGACACACATCATCTGTTATAGAAAAGAATGTCCTGGAACATTGGCCTACCGTGGAAAACAGCAGTCCATGGGATGTATGTATATATGGGGTCATATTTGGGAAATAGAATTAAGGGCTAGCTTAGGTGGGCCAAGATTGCTCAATTCAGGCCAAGGCTTGTTAAAATCCTTCAGGTCTCTGTTGTGCTCATTTATAATGGCAGGTTAAGGATTAGCAACTGCCTACCAATTAAATGCAATTTAAATACTAAAAAAATACTTTTATTGACCATTTTTCTACACCACATGTCTGGAGGTAGCATAGCTCACAGTGGTCTAGGTTCTCTCATATCAATTATTAATTAAGAAACTGTCCCACAGAGTTGCCTACAGGTCATTTTTTTTCCTGTTCCCAGATGACCCTAGCTTGTGTTAAGTTGCCAGAAACCTGATCAGCACATCCCAGAATCTACATTAAAAAAATCAGATTACAATAAAACAACAAATATTGAGTGAGGTGGGAGACCAGGTAACCTGAAGTATACAGTAGAAACAAGAGTCATCTTGTCTCAACAAGATGGAAAGTGAAGAACTGATTCTTGAAAAGTTATTTGCTGATCTCCACATGTGTGTGAACTTGTATGCACACACACACACACACACACACACACACACACACACACACACGTTTAAAAATAGTTCAAAATGGTGAGGATAGCATAGGGTCACCACACATAGCAGAAAATCACAGCTTTTCATCTTACACCATTGCCACATTGAAAGCAGCACCTTAAACCAATATGGGCAAATTCTGTTGCTTGTTTTTTATATAGGCGGACAATATTTATTGGGGGAAGAAGATATGAGAAAGCCCAATTTCAAACCCGATTTTCAACTTAATTTACATTTCTTAAAGTAATTGAGAACCAGTGACTAGAAAGTGCTCTAAAGTATCTCTCATAAGCCAACTTAAAAAAAATAAAAGTTTTTCAAAATTTAAAAATCTTAAAAGAATCTCTAAGGCCTTCTATATATTTATAAAGGCACTGGTATTATAAGCCCTGGAAGACCCATATATTCTTAAATATTTTCTTCAGACACCTGCTTTACTGCCTTACACTGTCATTGCCCCATTTATTCTCAGATTGAGACATCATTTCATAGTACAAACTAATAGAGATGTAACTTTTAAAATAGAGCCTAGATTACTTATTTAATTTCAGAAATTCTTTTTAAGTATCTGCTATATTCTAGACACTGTCACTGGGAGTCAAAAATAATAAAAAATGGACACACATCAACAATGTTCAAGTTAAAAGCTCAGTGGTATTCATAAAGGTGGAGCCAGTGGTTCATAAATGTTTCAATATAAACTAATAAGTAAAATGATGGGAACTATAAGCTTCTGAGGACTTACAAAATAGCATGTGGAGGTTGGATTGGGGTGGCCCAGAGGTGGGTAGGCTATAAGGGAAATCTTTTCTTTGGAAGTGATGAGTGGGCCCCTGAAGATGAGGTAGGTATAACCAAGTGAAGACATGTCCTGAATAGAGTAGGGTAATTTAAAAAAGATGAGTATCCCAGATGTCCAGACAATATGATAGAAACCTTGACACTGAAAAGGATAAACTGATCTTCTGAGGACTGGATAACATGAATTACGCTTTTGATTTAGGGCAAAGGTATCTTGAGCCCTGGGAAGGGTATTGAACCTGACTTGGAGTTCTGCATCCAAATTCCTTGTTGGATTTTGTTTTTCTTTTGTAAAATGTGAATGCTTAATCTGTCTTATAGTTTGAAAAATCCATACAGGTATATAATGAAGTTTAGACATTTGTACCCCTCTATGCCACTCTTTAACTCTTCTCTCTCCCACTGGAACACATCACCAACTCTCTTTCCTACTTTCATGCTTCCTTTTGGTGTGTGATTCACTGAGTGTACTAAGAACTACTTGCTGGAGTTTGGTTGGTTGGAGGTTATTTATTAGCGTTAGGGCAGTATATCTGTGGCTATGACACTGAGTAAAATTGTTGTTATGGGTTCTGCCTCTCTTCTCAGGTTGTCACTGCCAATACACCAGGCAAGGGATCACTGGATAGAGTCTAGAACAGGTGCTTGTTTGCAGGATTCTGGTCCATCTGTGGGTGCCAAGGTTGGAGAAAACTTTCTCCAATGATTTTAGTATTACATTTCTTTTAAAGGATGTTAATACAGCCCAGACAATATTTAATGAATCAGCTTAGGTGTTTCTTTATTCCAGGGTGAATGAGAGCTTATTTATCTTGGGAAGTGGGATGACATTTTGACGGGTGAATGAATTCTATTGGCTGAGGCTAAGATGCTGGTGATGCTCTATTTGCATCCAGGTGGCCTGCTACCAGTGACTACCTTGTTGGGACTTGAATATGAGCTCTGAGGCAGGCACAGAAACAGGGAGAGAGCTGTCCCACTCCTGCCATCCCAGGATGAGATTTTACATCTCAGGTTTTGAGATTTCCGGAGTTTGAACATGCTCCATTTCACCAGTTCCATGTCAGTTCCTCTGGTGGCACAGTCCATGTACCCTGCAGGAAATGGCATTCCCTTTTAAAACAACTGCTAATTGCCAGTAGTTCCTCTGGGAAGGATGGAGCTTCATGGACCTGAATGTTTCCTCATTTTTGCACGTCTTTTTTTTTCCTTTGTAGTATTTATCAATTCTTGTGATTGTGTAATAAATATACATCAAGTAATAAGTTTGAAACAAGTCTGTTTGGCTTATAATAGCATTTCCAGAAATAGTCATGTCGTCTCACACCTTTTATCCTCAGAAAATAATTACTGAGGATCTTAATAAGAAACTGGTCACAAGTTCTCATGTAGGAGACCATTGTTAAGGCATAGTGTAGATTATTTACAACATATGCATTGTATGAAACTATTCTTAAGAAAGATAAGGGTGGGGGAAGTAGATGAAAACATGACTCAATAAAACCAAGTTTTTCATAAGAAAGTCTCATTGTACCAATGCAACCCCAACCTGTGTCAGAGAACTACTGTATTGTTCCTAGGTATTCATTAAGAAAATGGTTGAGAAGAAGAAAAAGGAGAAGGAGGATGTGCACGAGGTGGAAGAGGATGAGCAAAGGAAGGAGAAAGAGAAGAAGAAAGGGCAGGGCTGAGGAGCACAAATGAAGATACAGGAGCAAATCAAGGAAAATAGAAGAAAAAGAATGCCAGGCAGAGAGCTAGAGAGTGTGTTGCAATAGAAAAGAGAGAAAGGTAGGATACTTTTCTTCTGACTTTCTTTCTATTGCTGTAATAAAGACAATGACCAAGAGTAACATGGGGAAGAAATGGTTTATTTGTCCTACAGGTTACCTTCCATCCTTAGGGGAAGATAAAGAAGGAACTTAAGGAAGGAAACTGGAGACAGAAACTGAAGCAGAGGTCACGAAGGGGTGCAGCTTACTGGCTTGCTCCTCAAGGCTTCGTTTTTAAAAAAATGTATTTATTTATTGCTTCAGGTTACATCTCCATCATAATGTCCTCTTTCCACTCCTCCCAGTCCCGCCCTCATATCCTCTACTCCCTAACCCTTCCGTCCCACTCCTCTGGAGTGGAGTGTCCCTACATAACATTCTCCCACCCCAGTTCAACAGTCCTATGAGGGCCAAGAGCCTCCTCATACACTGGGGACCAGTCCTATGAGGTCCAAGAGCCTCCTCATACACTGGGGACCTACAAGGCAGCACAATTAGGGAAAAGTGTCTCATTGACAGGGAGAAAAAGAAAAAGTCTATGTCCATGTTCCCTTTGTTGCGTTGGTTGTGGTATAGATATCCTGTACTATATAGCTAAAATCCGACTGTAAGTGAATAGATGCCATGCACATCCTTCTGAGTCTGGGTTAGCTCACTCAGGATGAGCTTCTCCAGTTCCATCCATTTTGGCTGCAAATTGCATAATTTCATTGTTTCTGATAGCTGAGTAGTATTCCATTGTGTAGGTGTACCACAGATTTTTAATCCATTCTTCGGTTGAGGGACATCTGGGTTGTTTCCAGTTTCTAGCTATTACAAATAAGACTGCTATGAACATAGATGAGGAAACTTCCTTGTGATTCGGTGAGGAGTCATTTGGATGTATACCCTGAAGTGGTATGGCTGGGTCTCGAGGCAGAGCTATTCCAAGTTTTCTAAGATAGCCAGACTGACTTCCATAGTGGTTGCACAAGCCTGCACTCTCACCAGCAATGGAGGAGGGTTCCCCTTTCTCCACACCTTCACCAGCATGTATTGTCATTTGAGCTTTTGATCTTAGCCATTCTGACAGGTGTGAGATGGTATCTCAGAGTCCTCTTGAGTTGCATTTCTCTGACGGTTAAGGATGCTGAGCATTTCTTCAAATGTCTGTCAGCCTTTAGGAATTCCTCTGTTGTGAATTCTCTGTTTAGCTCAAGGCTTATTAAGCGTGCTTTGTTATGGAACCCAAGACCATCAGCCCAGTGATGGCATCACCCATAATGGGATGCTCCCCCCAGCCTCTCAATCACTAAGAAAATGCCTATAGGCATGCCTACAAACAATTTGATAGAGGCATTTTTGACCACTGAGGTTCCTCTTACCAGATAACTCTAGCTTGTGTTTAGTTGACAAACAAAACAAAACAACAATCCCCACAACCAAACAAAAAAAAACAAGCAAGATAGCTTTCATTCCATCCTTTTCTGAGATGTTTGGTGAATGCAGACTCCACCATATGTATGGCTACCATTAACACTGTTCCCCACCCTTTAAGCAGAGGGTTTGAGATGTGAATCTTTTCAAGTTGCCCATTTTCTTTCTGATTTAAGTGACCACTTTGAGGTAGCAGGGAAGCAGAACTTGTTATTCCTTTATTCCAGAGTCAGAAAAGTATTGAAGAAACTTCTGGAAAGGTCCATATAGGAAGTAATGGAGGACTCTACTGAGCTATATATTCTTCACTATTCCAGCCTTTTGACCTTGAAAACAAATATTCAAGATCTAGTTGATTCTCATGCCATTAAGCCACAGATGATCTCTTGACTGAAATGTTATGAGATGATCTGGGTCAGAGACCACCACTTCAGCCATTTCTGATTTGGTGGCCCACACAAGTTGTGAGTTTGTAATATTGCTATTATTATTTTATTTTGCAGTTTTTTAAATATAATATGTAAAAATCGAAATTTTAAAATATGTAGTTCAGTGATTTTATTATTTTCCATGTTATCTAATGATTACAACCATCTTGTTTGGGAATATTTTCATCACTCCAAAATTAAATTTCACACCAGTTAGCAACCGTCTCAGTGACCCTTATTTTCTGCAATCTGACAATCACTAATCTACCAACTGATTGTATGGGATTGCTTATTATAGATATTTTCTATTAAAAAAGAGTCTTTTTATTTAGCCCTGGTTGGCCTGGTATATGCCGTGTAACTCAGGCTGGCCTTCAATTCTTGTTAATCTATTTTTTAATTAAGAAAATATGCTTTTTATGTGTATAGCATTTTGCCTACATGTATGTCTCTGTACCACATTCTTATAGTGTCAGCAGTTGCCAGGAAAGGGTACCAGATCCCCTGGAACTGGAGTTACAGACAGTTGTGAGTCACCATGTGGGTGCTGGGAATCAAACCTGGATCCTCTGGAAGGACAGCCATTCTTCTTAACCACTTAACTGTCTCTCCAGCCCCAACAATACTAATCTTGCCTCAGTTTCCTAATTGCTGTAACCACAGGCAAGAGTCACCACACTTAATTCAAAATGCTTTCTTTCATGGGTGTAATGTTTCATCGTTCATCTTTTTTGTAGAATACAAATTTTTTTTCTTATTCTGAATATTTCTTTAATGTTACATTTAAATATTCTCTTTAAATTTAGTATTATCATAATGTAAAGAACCTAAGGGAAGAAAAGTTGTTTTCATAGAACCAGACAAGCTTCAGATTTATATTGTATTTTCACTTATGTATTATACATTAGAAAGTTAACTAGAAAACAACAAGATTGGTAATAACAAGTCATTTATTTTATTTAGAATTAAACTGAGGCCATTGTAATCTTCTGCTAATATCAAAGGCCCATCTTTCCTACCAACCATGAGTTCTAATTTTGTCCCATTCAGGTAGCACTAAAAATGAGAAGGACTAGGTTGTAGAAAAGTCCCATTGGTTGACATTAGGTAATTCTAATGTTAATATTTGGCATTCAGAACTATGAAGTCAAGTGTGTGGGGGAGGAGAGCTACTGAGATTACACCTCTAGCTCAGGGAAACTGGCAGTTGATGGCTGTTGGAGGAGGGAGTCACTTTTCTATGGGGGTATGGCCACTGATAGGTGGTCCATGCCACATTGCATGGCTTAATACATATGCACACATGAGCAGCACTCAGTGGGTTATAAAAAAGAAGACATGAAGTTGGAAGGGCGATGTGTTGGGAGTGAGGAGGAGGTGCAGGATGACTAGATATGATCAAAATAAATTGTATACATATATGACATTTTCAAAGAACTATATTTTAAAAGAAAGGAAATAATAATCAAAAAGAGTAAGCACATAATTTGTTATGTGCTACATCATTTTTAAAAAGTATGTTTCAGATTGAGACAGAACGACAGAGTTGAGGAAGGGATGCAGAGCTTTAAAAAATGATAATCTTGCCGGGCAGTGGTGGCGCACGCCTTTAATCCCAGCACTTGGGAGGCAGAGGCAGGCGGATCTTTGCGAGTTCGAGGCCAGCCTGGTCTACAAAGTGAGTCCAGGACAGCCGGGGCTACACAGAGGAACCGTCTCGAAAAACCAAAAAAAAAATGATAATCTTGCAGAAATGTAAAATATTTTATACTCTGCAATGAGTTTAATAATTACAATTTTAAATTCATTTTAATACAAAGGTTAATATTGTTTCTTAAAGAAAATTGAAGTCTACATCCTGAATCAGGCCAAAGATTCCTAAGGAGAGATTGTGCAAAGATTCCCTCTTTCCAACTTTCATAAGGATTCTCTATCAAGAGTACTTCGCAGTTATGTTTGATAGTTCCAGTCCAGTTTGGAATAGCACCTAGACCTCAGGCACTTAAAACACAACTCTGTTTTTTGAGGTGGGAAGATGGGAAAAGATAATGGTCTAAGTTCTTCATTGGTAAGTCTACTCCAAACACAACCTAAGCAAACCCAAGAAAGCCCAGAAAAGACAGAATGGCTTAAAACCTCTAATTGTATCAAATTTAAGATTCCTCAGGCTCAAAGTTCAGAGAAGTTAAATGCTTCTGACAGATCCATGAAGTTTGCTTATCACACCAGTGACTTACTGTTAGACACATGAATCATTTTTAACGGTTTTCTTTGCTGGTTAGTAAATCATACCAGAAGCATGGTATAAAGCAGTGGTTCTCAACTTTCTTAGTACTGTGACCCTTTAATACAGTTCCTTATGGTGGTGGACCCCAACCATAAAATTATTTTCGTTGCTACTTCATAAACAGTTAATTTTGCTACTGTTATGAATTGCAACGTAAATATCTGTGTTTTCTGATGGTTTTAGGTGACCACCCTCACAGGGGTCTCCTAAAGCATCATGATCCATAGGTTGAGATACACTGGTATAAAAGATAATAGAGAAAAATAGTATTTTACTTTCTTTTACTGACTCCATTTTAAAACAGAGGCAAAGATAACTTTGCCAATAAAAGAAGTCAGTGATATTTAGAGGAACTACTGACAGAAGCAAAAACTGAATTTGAATTTCATTCTATAAATTTTCAAAGCTATAATCAGATCCTGACTTCTTTGGAAACTGAGAGTCAAATGTGGCATGTGAGAATTAGTTTCACTTCCAGTGTTCATAAATCATCAAGATGTTGGGGTCCAATAAACATATGCATTTCTCAAGGCTGAACAGTATAACAACTCCCCTCTAACCTTATATACTGAGGACTACCAGGGTAGGTACATAAAAATAAAACAAAATAAAAAAAAAACAAAATCAAAACAAAAAATTAGTCAATGACTTTATATTGTCATATCTTATATTCTATTTAAAAATCACATTTCTTGAGGAAAAAGAACAAGCATGGCACTCAAAGGGACCTTTCAAGTCAGCAGGCTGTTATTCCTTCCTTCCTACAGCCTCCTTTGTATAAAGTTAATGATCAGTATTAGCCTCCTTATAAGATAAGAGTGCCCAGCTTGATTCTGTAGAAGCCTCAGACTCTTTAAACCACACTCCACATGAATCTAGTTCTTCTTCTTGTAGAGTATGTGTGTGTGTACACCTACAAATGTCACAGCACACGGGTGGTGATAAGAAGACAACTCACAGAAGTAGGTTCTCAACTTCTACCATGTGGATTCCAGGGACTGAAGTCAGGTTAAGCTTAAATGAACCTTCCTTCTGACCCAAGTTCTTTTTCTTCAAAGGAAAACAAATGGGGAAAAGGTCAGATAAGTTTAATTCTAGGATCTAAAAGTATGCTCTTCTAGATCACTGATGATTGAACTCAGGGCCTTCTGCATGCTAAGTGAATGTTGTACCACTGAGCCCTGTCTCCTGCCCTTCTACAAGCATGTGAAAGAAACAATTTAAGTTACATACTAGGAATTCTTAGTGTGGGGAGCTTCTTAGAAAACACCAAACATAACAAATATTAACTTTTTCCAAATCAGGGGCCTGGGGAAAGTAGATTGAATTTTAGAAATCTTAGAGTTTTGTTGTTGTTATTTTTAATTAAATTTGTTCTTAGAAAATTTCACACAGGTATACAGTACATATTGGCCACTCTTACCTTTCACTGTCTCCCATATCTCTACCACCCCTGTCCACTCCATTCTTCCCCACAAATCTATCTAAAGTGTTCATGTCTACTAGTTTTGTTTTGTAAGATACTGTGACTAACCAAGGTTGTCTGCGTGTCCATGGGTTTTAAGCTATCCATTAAAGCCTGGTGGGTTTAGCAGTGGGTACACAATAGTAGACATTGGTCTCTCTTCTCCTAGCATCTATTGGTACACAAAATTTCAGCAGTACAGGATTGGAACTGGTAAGTCTCTGTGACTACTGTGGCTGGCAATTGACAGGACCAGTCTTGTGGGATTGCCAAAGCAGATAATCAGAAGTTGTGAATTCATGATTGCAATGGTTGTATCCATTCTAGAGGATGACATTTCATAACCATTCACCTTGTCTTCCACCTTTTTATATACTTTCTGCCCTATCTTTTCCAATGTTCCTTGAAACTTAGAGGAGGTGGTACAAATGTCTTGTTTAGGGCTGGGCAGTATTATTGGGATCTTGGGCAGCCCTGAGTCCTTGCATTCACTGCCATGCAGTGTAATGAGAAGCTTCTTTGGATGAAGTTGAGAGCAGCCTTTGTCTATGTATTTGCATAGCTATTGTCTCAGTTAGGATTTCTATTGCTATGAAGAGACACCACAACAACCATGGCAACTCTTACAAAGGAAAACATTTAATTGCAGCTGAATTACAGTTCAGAGGTTTAGCCCATTATCATCATATTGGGAGGCATGGTGGCACACAGGCAGACATAGTGGAGAGGTAGCAGGGAATTCTACATCCAGAACCTCAGGCAGCAGGAAGAGAGAGCAACAGTGTGCCTGGCTTGGGCTTCTGAAAACTCAATGTCCACCCCAGTGATACACTTCCTTCAATAAGGTCACACCTCCTCCAAAAAGACCACAATTTCCAAGAGTGCCACTCCCTGTGAGCCTATGGGGGCCATTTTTATTTAAATCACCACAACTATTTAGAAGGCAGTTTGATGCTATGTCAACATATTAAACAGTAATAAATTCCATACATAGGCTGACAATCTCCCTAGGCTTTGGTTATTAGATGGGTTTATAATGCCTGGTGTGGGTTCTTCTCAGCTTTCATGGAATAGGCCTCAAATCCAATCATAGAGCAATTGACTTTTCTCTACAAGTCAAGCCAGTTTTGTGCAGGTGAGTATATCTTGCCTGGGAAGTTGGCCTTCAGGTCTGTATAGTTCACAGTTAGGCAAGATCAATGATGCATCTTTTCCTCCAGCAGCCTACACAGCACCCTCCAGCATTTTGAATGTTACTCAGTTGTAAGAGAGTTTCCATTTTGGTTGTAACTAAGGTGTGTGGCATATTCCATAAGTCTGGTTATGAAGGGTAATCTTGATTGTCACCTTGGCACACCTGGGAAGAGGGGCCCTTAATTGAGGCCTCTATCCAACTGTCTTATCTGTCGGGTGTTTTCTTGATTGCTAATTGATGTAAGAAGGGCTAGCTTTTTATGAGCAGCACCATTCCCTGGGATGTGGGCCTAGGTTGTGGGCTGGTGGTCCTAGGCTGTATAAGAAAGGTAGCTGAGGAGGAAAATGGTAGGAGGGAGGGGGCTGTGATCTAGTTGTAACTTAAATAAATGTTGAAAAAGAAAAGAAAGAAAGAAAGGTAGCCAAACATGAGTTTGAAACCAAGCCATTAAGTAGGGATGGGCAAGGGCTCATCTTCAGGGCCTGTGTTTAGAGGAATTTTAATCCAGAAACATAGCTGCTCTGGCAAATAATTACATGCAAAGATCCAGGTCTACATGATCCAGCTGGAATGCAGACATGCTGCATACCTTTAACCCCTCTGGCTGGATATAACATGCCCTTAGTATACACCTTTAATCCCAAACAATGAAGGTAAAGTTAATTTGTAGAAGGAAGCACTGGTATTTGAAAGTGATGTCTAATTGAGGGGCAGACAAAGTGACAAATCAGAGAAAGATTTGACAGAATGAGCCAGAGATAGGATATGGCCAACTCTCACAAGCACAGAGGAAAGAGAGGTGACTTAAGAGAAAGCAGAGCAGAGAGAGGAAAGAGAGGCAACTTAAGAGGGCAGCAGAGAGGGATGGGGGGCAATTTTACTGGGCGAGTTTTACAGACACAGGTTGAGGAGAGAGCAAGTTAGACATAGGTGAAGACAGAACAGTCAGAGAATGAGAATGTTCCAGAAGATTAGAACAGATTGCTAGAGTTATTTTGAGGCCAAGCAGAGCAATTCAGTCAGAAGTAAAGAGAAGCCAATTTGAATCAGTCAGCTTGGAGAGGAGTTTGAGTCAGAACAGCTGAGTTGAACCAACCAGCTTGAATTTAGAAAGAACTAGTAAGGGTGAGCATATTCAGCAGTACATCTCAGAGGCTGAAAACATTCTAGCCCTAGATTAGATTGTATGGAGGCTAGAAGCTTCCAGGACTGGGCCTAAGTTAGTAGAGGCAATAAGCCTCCAAAACAACAATTACCTCAGTAGAATAAAAGTTACCTTTATAGCTGTAGACCAGTTCCTCTCTAGGTCAGTTTTATGGTGTGGAGGTAATGTCTTATCTCTACATGCAGACTGGATTATATTCAGTGTGCTCATTCTTCTTTCTGCAGGAAAGGATGTGTGGTCCACCTGGTGCTCCTCTTTCTGATGTTCACATAATCCCTTCATTGTTTTCTTGGGTGAGTCTACCAAAATGGCTCCAAAACCCCTGCTTGCTAGCAGATAGCTAGATGTATTTGAACCTCTGCCTTATCTAGTGTTGGTCTCTATTACCACTACTGCCCAAGCTATGGTGAGAAGGAGGGCAGAGTAAGGAAACCCTGAGCCTAGGGAGGCAAAGATAGACTTGCTCTGGCTTGAGCTGAATATCTATTTAACTACCTAATCAATCAATTAATTAATTAATTAACTAACCAACTAACTTACTATAAATATGTTTTTATATATGTATATGTTTATATATATCTTACATATGTATAAATTGTTGGTCTTTTGTGTTTTGATACAGGGTTTTTTTTATCTATGTGTAGCTTTGCACTTGCTATGTAGCCAAGAATGGCCTTGAACTTTTGATCCTCTCCAGAGGACTATGATTGTAGGCATGGGCCACCTGGTTTATGATGTTCTGGGGATGGAACTCAAGACTTCTTCCTGCATGCTAGGTAAGTGTTCTACCAACCATGTGAGAACCACGACCACCAATCCTTCAGTTTTTAAAAAATAGGTGAATGAAATTCTATTGTAAATATATTTTCGATTCTGTTTGTGCGTTCACCAGCTGATGGATATTTGGATTGTTTCCACTTTATGAATCTCATAAATAATGTTGTTATAAGCACTCAAAGATAATTGTATGAACTTAATGTTTCAGTTCTCTGGTATATTACTTATTCTTGAATTATTGGACCTTTAGACAACCATGTCTGATTTCCTGAGAGCCTGCTGAAGTGTTTTCCACAAGTGTACCAGTTGAATTCCATAAATATCTGAGAGCTTTCATTTCTTCAAATCTTTGCCAACAGATAATACTGTTGTTGTTTCTGACTATAGCTGTCCTATTAGGTGTGACACAGAGATCTCATTATGATCTTGATTTGCTTGTCTAATAACTAGTGATGTTGAATATCCTTTGAGTGTATTTTGTTAATGGTATATTTTTGTGGGATAAATGTATCTTTATGTTTGCCCATTTTAAAATTGGATTCTTTTTAAATTTTTTAATAAATGTACTTATTTTGTGTATATAGGTATGTGGAACCATATTTCATAGCATGTTTGTGGAAGTCAGATGAAAATTTTGAGGAATTGGATTTCTCTCTCACCCATGTAAGTCCTGTGGATCAAACTAAGGTCATCAGGCTAGGCAGCAAGTGCCTTTATCTGCTGAGCCATCTTGCCATCCCTGGCTGATCTCTTTTTTTGTTTTAGGGTTTTTGATTTTACGTCAGGGTCTTATTCTGTAGTCTACAACAGTCTAGACCTCCTGGTGATACCCTTGCCTTAGCTTCCCAAGTGCTAAGATTATACATGTGAGTAACCACACTTACCTTAGGTTAGCTTTTATCACAAAATTTTTAAATCTTGTCATACATTTTATTTACTTATTCAATATTATTTGCTTTTCTATATCAGGGTCTTACTGTGTAACATTGACTGGCCTGGAATTCACTACGCAGACAGGCTGGCCTTGAATTCAGAGAGATTTGTCTGCCTTTACCTCCCACATACTGGAATTAAAGGCATGGGCCACCATGTCTGCCTCTCTTCAGATTCAGATACTAAAACACACACACATGCACATCTATACACATGTATATCTATATGCACACACATAAATATCTATACACAATCATAGGCACATTTTGTTTTCATTTTCTTCCTTTTGTGTGTGTGGGGTAAGGTCTTGTTATGTGGCCTAGGTTGATGTGTACCTTCTATGTTGGCCTTGAACTTCCAATCCCCCTGCCTTTGTATCCTAAATGTTGAGATCATAGGCATGCTCCCACTACAACTGACTATATTTTCATTTTCTTGATATCTTTTTTCATAAAAATTTAATTTTGCAGATTTACGATTCATTTATTTTTCCTTTGGCTGATGATATTGTTGAAAACATACTAAAGATATGCTTATATAACAAATGTTCATAAAGATTTACAAGTATTTCTCATTTTAAGGGTTTTATAATTTGTAGGTGAGAGAAGCTGATTATGTAAAAGGAGGGGAACCTAGTAGAGGTTCAGGGCTTCTAGTAGGAAAGTACACGTGAGGGCTATTTTTTGCCAACTTGACACAAAGTAGACACATCTGGAAAGAGGTAACCTCAATTGATCCTTCATCGTATTGGCTTATGAGTATGGCTGTGGGACATTTTCTTAACTGCTAATTGATGTGAAAAGGCCCAGCCCACTATGGGCAGCACCATTCCTGAGCTGGTGTGCCTGGGTTATATAAGAAACAGTAGTTGAACATGAGCCTGGAAGCAAGCCAGGAAGCAGCCTGCTTCTGTGCCTTAGTTCCTTCCTCCAGTTCATGCCTTCATTCCTGCCCTGGATTTCATTGATAATGAACTATGATATGAAAGGGTAAGCCAAATACAATCCTTACTCTCCAAGTTGGTTTTGGTCAGCATGTTTAAAAAATCTAAACAGGAACCAAACTAGAACAGCATACATAGAGAATAGAGGATTGGGAAAATTGATTACATTAGGACTGTCTACAGAAAGAAAGTCTTAAGAGAGTTCTGAGCTGAGTCAGAAAATTATTGCATTCTTTACATACCTCCTTTGGAAATTCAGAGAGAAATGGGGAAAATAAATGAAAATATGAATGCCACAGAGAGACAAAAAGGTGAGCTAGGGATGAATATTTGGCAAACAAGTGTCACTGTGCCCCGTTCTTGTAGTTGTTGGGGTGTATAGAGATCTCCTACAGATGTGACTATTTTCCTGTCTGCTGGTTGCTATCAAAAAGAATTTCCTCTTTCTTTCTTTCTTTCTTTCTTTCTTTCTTTCTTTCTTATTTCCTTCATTTTTGAAATTCTATTTTTATTTAAAATTTATTTTTGAGGATTTCACACACATATACAAAATATTTTGATAGCATTCACTCCCTACTCCCCTCCTCCAGTTCATCCCAGTCCTTCAAATATGTCACCCTCCCAATTGCATGTTCTTTTCTTTCTTTTAAAAAATAACTCACTGAGTCTAATTAGTGCTCCCCACATGCACATGGATATAGGGTTGACCATTCACTGGAAGGTGAACAATCTACCAGGGTCCACACCTCTGGAGAAAAATGCTGTTTCCTCCCCCAGCAGCCATCAAATGCCAATGTAGGAGTAGATTCTTGTGAACCACCCCCTCCATGATGGAATGTAAATGAACCTGCTTAATCTCAAGCAGGCCTTGTATAGACAACCACAGCTACATTTCATGAGTATAGCAACCATGCCACATTCTTTAGATACTGTTTTTAGCAATCTTCCTCAACCTCTAGGTCTTATTATCTTTCCACTTCCACTTCCTTGAGATTCTCTGAGCCATGGGAAGAAAGAGTATAATATAGATGACACATCTATGGCTGAGCACTTCAGGGACCACTATGGAGTCCTGACTGTCCTGGAACTCACTATGTAGATTAGGATGATTCAAACTTGCACTGATCCTCCTGTTTCTGTCTCCTGAGTACAAAGATTATAGGTATACTCCAGTAAAACTTTCTCTGAGAACTTTGAATGATTTTTTTTTTTTTTTTAGAAAAACATTCATGTTTTTCCTCAAAATTCTCTGTGTTAAAGATATGGTCAGTTTCTTTCCACAATGCAGTGTTATAAAATACAGTAAGACTAAAGCAGACATTGCAAGCATTTTCTTTTGCAGAGAGATGAGAATGTGTATGTACAGGTGTGTTTCTATGTGGGAGGTTCATGTGTGTATGTATATGTATGTACATATGTGTGGGTATTCATGTGAAGGGGCCACCCACCTTGGTTTTTTGAGACAGTGTCTGAGGTAATTTCTCTCTCTCTCTCTCTCTTCCTCTCTTTTCCTCCCTCCCTCCCTGCTTCCTTCCTTCCTTCCTTCCTCCCTCCCTCCCTGCTTTCCTTCCTTCCTTCCTTCCTTCCTTCCTTCCTTCCTTCCTTCCTTCCTTCCTTTCTTTCTTTCTTTCTTTCTTGTATTTTTCGAGACAGGGTTTCTCTGTGTAGCCCTGGCTGTCCTGGAACTCACTCTGTAGCCCAGGTTGGTCTTGAACTCACAGCATTGTACCTTCCTCTGCCTCATGAGTGCTGGAATTAAAAGCATGCCCCACCACTTGCCTTGAGAAAATTTCTTAAAATATATTGATTTTTATTTTTATTATTCTCTCTATGTCTCTCTGTCTCTGTCTCTCTCTCTCTCTCTCTGTGTGTGTGTGTGTGTGTGTCTGTGTCTGTATCTACCTATGGGTATGTGCACATGAATGCAGGTGTTCCCAGAGGCTGGAGTTATGAGGGTCCCCTAGAGTTCAGGTTACAGGTTGTTGAGAGCTTCTCAATATGTTTACCAATATGTAAAAAGGGCAGTACATGCTCTTAACCATTGAACCATCTCTCCAGCCCCTCTGAGAGAATATTATTTTTATTGTGCTATCATCACTGTGGCACCTACATACTGTGAAGCCTGGATAGTTACTCTTCTATGTTCTCACAATGAGTTTGCTTCATGAATTAAAAGATCCCTCAAACTATCTGTTGGATATTGATTTCTCTGCAGTTTGATGCATCTAGATGTTCAGTGTGGGTATCACTTCATTTTGGTGGACATAAGTTTTGTGCATATGTATTTTTTCTTTTCTTGTGATATTTATTCATATCACAACATTGCAATCCTCCAGGCTTTATGACTCCATGGGCTTAATGTCAGTCTGAGAAGTCTAAGAAGCCCAGATTTGTGTTTTATCTTTATATAGGCTCCCAAGTGGTTGAACTTTCACAAGAACTGGGGGCTCATTGCCCTAGAGGTTTTGACGAATCAATCCTGTGGAATTTTTAACTCCTTCCAACTGAATGTAGTGCTAAGGGAACAGTATTTTGTAAGCTGAAATAAGTGCTTGCCTTTTAATATCATCTGTGTAAAATAGGATGTTATATCAATGAGTATGTCTAGCCTTTTCTGAAAATGGCTTGTTTTGGGTGAGTTTTTTGATATTACCCCCCAATTTTAGAAGAAAGGTAGACTCTTTCCTCAAAAATAGGCATTTTTGGATGTCAGAGATACTGGGCAAAAAGTCTGAAGATATATGCTTAAATTTTATAGAGAGAAATTGAAGACTGTCCAGGCAGCCAGTTGTCTGTCATTTCTTAGCTTTGGAAGCTGCTGGCCCTGCACTTCCTGTATAATCAGATATATTTGTCCTTCTCATGTCTCTGATGTGGATGAAGACTAGCTAGTTATAGTTTCACAGTTAAAATTTAAGTTATTTAGGAATTAAAATGATTTTTCTAGGTCTAAGAAGATATTTTTATGTTGGTAATGCAAGTTAGGATGGAAACTGTGTTAGGTATAGAAGTTTAAACTCATCGAGATAGATAGATAATAGAATATTATTATTAGTTGCCAAATACATATGGACTGAACATTGGGAATATATGTTATACCTTGTAATTTTCATAGTTGTTGCCTAATTGTTCTTATTGTTTTGTATTGTATTTATTGTTATAAGGAAAATAGCCTTTTATTGGACTAAAAGGGAGAGATGATGGGAGGAAAAAGATACACCCTAAATAAAAATTAAAAAAATAAAATTAAAAAATGGGCATTTTTCCAAACATGTCACTATTTGTAGTTTGTTGGACATCCTTTGATAGACATAAAGAGGAAGTAACTTTCTTCTATAGACACATAATAAATGCTTTGGAGACCTGTTCTTTTCTTATATTGGGGAAAACCTCCAGAAGGCCTCATTACCAGTTGTTTACTGATGCATTTTTTGTCTATTTTTAGAGTCTCCCTACTCCAAACTAGTGCCTTCCTGAGCTTTGTCATCTTGGTAACAATATATGTATATGTATAATAGGATAGATACAGGAACTCTTCGGCATTTCCTGTCATGTCCTTTTTTTTCACTGCAATTCTTTATTGTTTTCTAAGATTTATTTATTTATTATGTTCTGTGTTCTGCCTGCAGGGCAGAAGAGGGAACCAGATCTCAATATAGATGGTTATGAGCCACCATGTGGTTGCTGAAAATTGAACTCAGGACCTCTGGAAGAAAAGCCATACTCTTAACCTCTGAGCCATCTCTCCAACCCGTTGACTGCAGTTCTTAATGTGGTATTCAGAGAGAGAAAGGAAGAGAGAATGAGAGAGAGAGAGAGAGTGAAAGAGAAAGGATGAGAGAGAGAACATGGGAAAGAGCATATCCTGACATGGTTGGCAAAGTTGGATTATAGCTTTGATGTTATGAGCAGAGGGAACCCTCATCTGGTGAACTTACAGGCATATTTTATGTCTTTCCTAAAAAGAAATTCAGATCATTATATCTGGTCACATTTTTCTATGAATAGCTAGTAGACACTCCCACTGTTCCTAAGTTCCTTGTCACTCACACACCTTTTGAGGTTATATCTGTGGTTGTTCTACTGTCCTCTTAACTCACCTCCAATACATTTACTTTCCCAGGCTTCTCATGTTGAATGTGGAAGTTACAGACCTTTTCTTTCATGTGATGAAAGTATAGTTCCCCTTCAAGTCAGCCCTCCTACTGTGTCTTCTGGCTAAGCACTTTCAGCCATTGTTTCCTGGCTTTATTTGCACAGTCACATAATTGCTGTTATGTCTCACTAACTACAGAAGATATTAGTATAAGTTTCTGACACTGTTTTTTGCTTGAGTAGGGTTGAAGGAAGTAATCTCTAGTTCACTGTTGTGAGACATAAATGGCTCCTCACCTTAGATAGGCACCAATGTCAGACCCGATATAATGATGCTGTCTAAGTCCAACTCTTGAACCAGTGGGTTTATGGAGCTTAATTATAAGAGTATGAGTGAGAAATTAATTCCAAGAGCATAGGTGACCCTAAACTGTTGCTTTACTGAAGTCTTACCCCAGCATGGTTGATATACAAATGGAGTCCTCCTCCTTGGATAACCTCCCACACTTTGTATATTGTAGCACCTGCTGAGAACACGAGACCATACTCATCTGGGGCAGAATTATATTTATCTGGCAGGGAAATGTAAAAAGGAGTGGCTGAAATCTCAGCTGACGGTCTAATGACCATCCCCATCAATTCCGTTTATGAGGGAATGTCAATGGGAGCCCTTATTTTTTAAGGTTGAATAACCTATTATACATATGAATTACATTTTTTATTCACTTACTAATGGACACACAGTTTCTGTATTTTTGTGATTAGTAGTGTAATGGATCTCAGAATGTAGGTATTTTTTTCAATTCCTATTTCAATTCCTTTGTACATATATCCAGAAGTGGGATTGATGGAACATATGGTACTGTTATTTATACCTTCTGGAGAAACTTCTATCCTTGTTTTTACAGTGACTATGCCAATTTACATTCTCATAAAGAGTACAAAAGATTCTGTGTTTCCCACATTTTTGACAAACTTGTTAACTTTTGATTCCTTGATAATAGATACCTCACATGTGTGAGGAAATATCTTCTTGCTGTGATTTGCATTTCCCTGATGATTAGAGATTTTGCATACATTCTAATATACCCTGTTGTGTATCATTGCAAAAATTGTCTGTTCATGTCCTTTGGCCATATTTTTTAGAGAAGGTCTCCAGTGATTTTAAATATGGTTCATTGCAGGAATATGGGTGAGGGGTTATTTGCAGAAACACAGTCACTTTACAGTGGCTATAGTACTGAAAAAAATTTCTTTTTGTTAGCAAGTATTAATGGCCTATAGGTTCTTAGAGAGGAGTGGGCCTGGCTTTAAGCCCTTCCATATTAGAACTTTTAACTTTGCATAAATTGTCCAGGAGTGGCAGGGTCTTGTGAACCCCTCCACTCCCCGTGAGAAGATGTTGATGGATGTGGTCTTGTGTAGGTCTTGATCAGGTACTCACAGCTGCTGATAGTTCAAAGGTGTAGCAGTCACATCCAGCATAGAAGACAGTACTATAACACTCCATTTTTTCTTCCAACTCTTATATCTTCATGTTCTCTCTTCGTCTACATTCTTTGAGCCTTGGAGGGGGTGACACAAATGTCCTTTTCAGGGATAAGTATTAAACAGTTACTTGATGCTTGATCCACTGGAGCTTGAGTTACAGGTGCTTGGGAGCTGGACAAATGTATGTGATAGGAACCAAACTCTGGTCCTCTGCAAGAGCACAAATATTCTTAACTTTCAACCATCTCTCTAGACCCAACCCTAGCTTTTGTTGATTTCTCTTTTCAAAAGAGCCACTGATGTAAGCACTACAGTATTTAGAATATCAGTGTATTCTTACAGATTATGTTGTTTAGTTCTTTAGTGAGAAGGAGGCATATCTGACCTAAGAACTCTAATGATTTGTTTCAAGGGGGGGGGGCGTGAGAAACCCATACATCCAAGAAAAGTATTTCTTTGTTCTTGGCCTCTATTTTGTGTCATTGTAATGTTGAATTTATTTTGTCTAGTGAACATATTCGGAGATTAAATAAATGTTCTTTCCTGATTGTAGTTGGACAGTTATATAGAAATGTACTGAGATTCATGCTAAAGGGACTGACAACATTACAAGATACCCTGGGACCATGTTTTCAGCACAAAGGAGATTTATTTGCCCCAGAGAGACAAAGGGCAGGGAATTAGAAACAAAGACAGGAGATAGAGGATGAAGGACAAGGGAATGGGAACAAGGGACAGTACAGAAGGATATTTTTCCCAGAGAGTTAGAACAAAGGGCTGCCTCTGGATAGAGAGGAGACAGACTGGCCTCTAGATAAATGACAGTTTATAAAGGTAAAAGAGGAAAACTTGTGTTAGGATGACGTATTTAATTTTGATTGGACATGTTAATTAAGGCAGCCAAAAGGAGCTTTTGATTGTTAAACTTTAATAACCTGTGGATCACAACCCCTTTGGGGAGTTATATAACAGATATCCTGCATATCAGGTATTTACATTATGATTCACAACAGTAGCAAAATTACAATTATGAAGTAGTAACAAAAATAATCTTATGGTCAGGGATCACCACATGAGGAACTGTATTAAAGGGCTGCAGTATTAGAAAGGTTGAGAACCAGCAAAAAGATGAGATATCCATCTCTGGCAGTTTTATTGGAAGAGAAAACAAAGATCACCCAGTTATTTAATGATTAATCCATATTCCAAAATGGCCTCCTTGCTGATGAGAGGAGGAGAATGAAGAGACTTAGTCCTGGAATCTGTGCTGGGTAGTCTGTGTTTGATCTAGTTTACCCAAGATGCCTTTTCTATTTACACCTTTCTTTTTCAAGAACAAACAGGCCTAGCGTGGAAGTTGAGGGCCGTTCTTCTTTGACTAGAACCAGAGCCCTTCCTTATTCACTCATGAAAGTTTGTTGGAAACTATCACAAGCAGGGATTCTGTTTATTCAGATGTTATATAAGTTGATGCAGAAACCATTGGGATTCTTAGAAGTTCCTTCGGGAACAGTAAAAATTTTGCTGGGAGTTTGTATTTAACTCTCAGAACTATGGATGTAATGTGAGTTTGTTGTGTAGCAGTTTTCTCTGTGATTGAACCATTTCATTCTGTAGGGAGGTTTTTTAAGACAAAATATAAAAAACTCAAAAATATGTGCAGGAAGACTCTGAAAATGGCCAGATTCCCTAGACCTTTCCCTCTCACAGTAGGCAATAAAGACAACTGAGAGTCTCTCTCCGACAAGTCAATCTGCAAAGATGACTCAAAGAAGCTAAGATGCAAAGAAGACTGAGATCAGATCAGTTACCTGGAAGAAGCAGAAGCCAGTAGGACTGCCTAGAAAATGTTTGAACCAACTGAGTAACTTGGAAATGACACTCTCCAACCTGTTGAGCTGCCTGCAGACTGTATAGCATGCCCTAGGTTCCCAGCTTTTGTGAAACAGTCAATCATGCTATGATGGGCTTAAATGATATAGCTATCTTTGAAACATTTCTGCTTCAGTAGGTAACTCCAAACACATAATCCTGTAAATAAACCCAATAAAACATTTTTTGTTCCAAAAATTCCACTTTCGGACTTTGTTGGTATCCTTACTTTGGTCTCCCTATCTGAGATAGGTTAGTAGATATGTGTGTATATATTTTGTTTTCTCCAGGAAAAGTCTTGCCACATAGCAAAATTTAAGGGCAGGTACTTTAAATGTTTTCTTATTATTTACTTATCTAATTATGTATTTATTTATTTTGCAGTTGTAGTTATAAAACTCAGGACCTTGCACATGCTATGGCAATATTTACCACTGGGTCAAATCTATAGCCCAGCATAAGCATTTTGAGCCAATAAAAGCCATACTATTGTCAATGAAGCTGTTCAGTGTGTTGTGGGAAGAGTTGAGAGAGCTTTAAAACAAAGCTAGTGCTGTTTTGCTCTCACTTACGGTCAGATCACAAGTAAGAACATTAGCAATGTGGATATTGCCCAAGGGTTATCATTTTTAAACAGTTATCCATTTTAAGTGAAAATTTAAATCATACAAGAGTTACAAGAAAATGTATCCAGTACCCCTCGAGATGAGGAAGTCTCAGATACAGGGACTAAGTTAGCACTTCTGCCTTCTCTTGTTGTCAGTACATCTACATTCTTGAGAACACATGCATGATTTTCATGACTATATCAGTTAAGTAAAGGACAGGAAGATATACAAACTGTGGAAACTATAGGATCCCAGAGGAAATTGCTTACTTCTGTGCATATAAGTTGGAATTCAGATAAATGAGTGGAATCTGAGCCATATTATGTTTTTTAAACATTTATTTATTACTTCAAGTTACATCTCTATTACTGCTCCCTCCCTCCACCCCCTCCTGGTCCCACCCTCTCACTCCCTACCCCCTTTCCCTCCCATCCCATCCCTCTGGTGTGGGGTGCCTCCGTGTATCAGAAACCCACAGTTCATTAGTCACATGAGGTCTAAGAGCTTCCCCTTGCACAGGAGGCATACATGGCAGTTCCACTAGGGTGGAGTGTCCCACTAACAGGTAATCAAGTCCCTGTTCCTGTTCTTTTGGGTCTATTGATTATAGGATGGTTATCATGTACTATATGGCTAAAATCCAGTTATAAGTGAATATATGCCATGTATATCTTTCTGAGTCTGAGTTAGGTCACTCATGATGAGCTTTTCTAGTTCCACCCATTTGGTTGCAAATTGCATGATTTCAGGCTAATATCTAAAATCTATAAAGAACTCAAGAAATTAAATACCAACAAACCAAGTAAGCCAATCAAAAAATGGGGTACAGAGGTAAACCATGAATTCACAAAAGAGGAATCTAAAATGGCTAAGAGACACTTGAAGAAATGGTTAACATCCTTAATCATCCGAGAAATGCAACTCAAGACAATTCTAAGATTCCATCTCACACCAGTCAGAATGGTTAAGATCAAAAACTGAAAAGACAGCACATGCTGGTAAGGTTGAGGAGAAAAGGGAACACTCTCACATTGCTGGTGGGAGTGCAAACCAGTGCAATCACTATGGAAATCAGTCTGGTGATATCTTAGAAAACTAGGAATAATTCTACCTCAAGACCCAGCCATATCACTTCTGGGCATACATCCAAAAGATTCCTCAACAAAACACAAGGACATCTCCTCAACTATGTTCATAGAGCTTTATTTGTAATAGCTAGAAACTGGAAACAAACCAGATGTCCTTCAACTGAAGAATGGATAAAAAAAACCCTGTGCTACATTTAAACAATGGAATACTACTCAGCCATCAGAAACAATTGTTTTTTTTATTGTAGTGTTGGAGATCTAATTTAGGATCTTGCACATGTTAGGCAAATATTCCACCACTGAGCTACATTATTACCCTTAGCTGTTTGTTTATATTTGTATTCACCATCCATATTGAGTCAGATAGTGGGGCTACAAGTTACTTGGGATGCCATTTGATAGGTGGTTCTCAACTTTTCTAATGCTGAGACCCTTTAATACAGTTCCTCATGTTGTGATGACCCCCAACCATACAATTATCTTCATTGCTACTTCATAACTGTAATTTTGCTATTGTTATGAATAGCAATGTAAAATATGTGTGTTTTCTGAAGGTCCCAGGAAACCCCTGTGAAAGAGTCATTCAACTCCCAAAGAGGTCACGACTCACAGGTTGTGAAGCACCAGGATAGTGGAAACTGAAAAGAAGTTAGAACCAATATTAAGTTCCTAGTGGTACAGACACACAAAAAATAAAATATTTCATATGCCATTTCCTAGATGGGTATTGTCATTTAAGTATAGTATTTTGTTATGAGTTTTGAGACAATGTGGAGGTTCAGACCAAATGTAACAGAACTATATCAGATAATTCTTCTCATTTAACACTTCTTTCATGCTCCTTGGACAAGCAAGGTCTTGAATTTTCATGTTACAAACAGAAGTTGGGTTGTTGGATATTCTAACCTGACCTCTTATTCTGTGTGGTCAGTTTTTATTGGTTATCTGCAAGTATGGATCATAGTAATGATGATGAATATGAACTACAAGCATTAATATATTTGCTGGTATAGCCACAGGTCTGAGCAGGTCTGAGAGTGGGAGATCTTCCAATATGCTGTTGGGCATATAAGAAAGGAATTAGTGAGCCAAATAAGAGTGACATGAGTAACTACATGTTTAAAATACTGGAAAGATTGCATGAAAAGAAGGCAGCCATATAGAGTTATCATTCAGGCATCTCACAGTTGTACAGATCCATGTGTCTTCTTAGACCATGCTGTCTTCAGTATGATTTGTAGTTCCCCTCTCTTTATGCTCTTTTTGAGTGTAGGGGAACTAAACCTTGTCACTTTGCACGTGCTAGGGACATTCTACTACTGAACTGTATACCCTGCCTTTTTTTTCACTCTTTACTTGATACATGGTCTCATTAAATTGTCTGGTCTGCACTGAAACTGGCTCTGTAGCTCAAGCTGCTCTTGAACTTGTAATCTTGCCTTAGCCTCTGGGGTCCACACCTCTACCACCAGGCCTTTCTTATCTCTATGACTTGCATATTCTTCTGTTATTCATCTTGTTGCTTTGATTGTTGTCTCTATGAGTCAACTCTCTTCTCCTATCCTTGGTATTTTCAAAGCATGTCTCTAAATTTATTTTAATCTTAGGTCTCTCCTTGCCAAATTCTACCACTGTGAAAATAAATTTTCCCATCTGTATTTCTTCTCTTGACACCTCCTAGACATCCTACTACCCCTTCTGATGTTACCTTATGTTCATTTCTCTGTCATGGGAAATTCTAGGGTATTCTAGGTAGGTGTTCTAGGGCTGGTATTAGGTAGCTATGCAGTTTTTATGTCACCTTATGCAATTCTCTTCCTTCATATGATTAGAGATTGTTTAGCATCTTATATAACCCCAGTGAAGAGGGATTAGTGCAAGAGGCAAAACTGTAGAAGAGTGGTTGCCCACTTATTCAGGTTAAACTAGTTTTATGAAGGAAGGGAAGTATGACTGATCAATAATAACTATTTGTCACTTGGGTAGCTTTTATTTATCATAGAAAATCTTAGAATTCTAAATAATTTGACAATTAGAACATTATTGGAGTTGTGTTCTCTCTACCAGGTAAATTCATGTATCCAGGACAGAGAAATTTGAAAGGTTATCACATAGCAATGCCATCCTTTTTGTAGCTGCATTTGTGTTTTCTGTCATCCTGTATTTGCATTAAGTTATTTTTATGAACATGTAAATGTTACACCACTTAGAGCTAGTATGAGCTCAGTTCAAAACAATCTGGATGGAGGGGGTAGAAGAGGAGATAGAGCACTGGTGAAGATGGAAAACTGGGACATTTCTTGCTGTTTTGGACCCCCCCCCCACTGGATCAAGTAGTAGAAAACCACATTAAAGCAAAAATTGTTTCAGTGTAATTCAGTGTAAAGCTTAGCACTTCCACTAGATGGTGGCAAAAGGCTACATGTTGTCCTTTCACAGTGACTGGATTGTTTCGGATAGACCTGAGTTGCTACAATTAGAATGGTTCTGGGAAAGAAAAAATTATATATGAAATACTGGTTTCTTTGAAGAAGATAAGCACACTAACCTATGAAAGAAAGTGTGCTTGTGAAAGTTGTCTCAATAAAATAATCTGCTCAAATGGCAAGTCAACACCAGTAATGGGCTAATGGGCCTGGAAGAATATATTATTTGGGTGGTCAGCAGCTTATCTGTTTGAGGTGTAAGGGCCACTTTACTCTTGGTTGTTCCAGTACCTTCTTTCCGGGGAACCTAATGCTCTTGTTGGTGCTCCTTCCAGAAAAGGGGCCAAAAAAACAAACCAAAACAAACCAAAACAAAACCTCTAGGCAGCAACAATGTTGATATAGCTTTATGCATACATTATTTGGCACAAGTCTCTATACAGAGGCATCTACAGAGTGCCTATATTTTTACCATGCAACTTTAAGCACAAAATGAAATCAGTTTCTAGTAAAAATATTAAAAGCCCTTACTATTATTTACATGAAATCAGGATTGGTTGTTTAGGAATCCTTGAATCTCCCCCCAGCAAGGTGTCCACATGAGACCAAGAGATAAAACCTATTATTTCCTGATATATTGTTTTGTTTTGTTTTGTGTTTGTTTGTTTGTACTGTGGGTGATATTGAGATGCCTTGTCTGTAGCTTTAATTGGCCCCAAGTAGACCTTCTTCAGACAGATACTAGGGTATCACACTAGCTTCCACAAAGAACCATGAAATGGAGTCTCCATCCTCAAGGCACTTACAACTTTTGGTGTCAGTAGTCAATATTCATAATAAAAAATTTCAGACTAAGAGGTCAGAGAGATGTCGCTATAGCTAAAAGCATGGGCTGCAAGCCAGGCATGGTAGCACATGCCTTTAATCCCAGTATTTGGGAGACATAGTTAAGCAGATCTCTGTGAATTTGGGACCAGCCTGGTATACTGAGTGAGTTCCAAAGCAACTAGGGCTATGTAGAGAAACCTGGTATTGAAAAACCAAAACCAAAACTAAACTAAACTAAACTAAAATAAAATAAAGCACTGGCTACTCTTTCAGAAGACCCAGGTTCAATTCCTAGTATCTATAAGGCAGCGCACAGCAGTCTGTATGTCCAGTCCCAGAGGATCTTGCACCCTATTCTGGCTTCTGCAGCCATTGTACGCATGTGGTACACAGACTTACATGCAGGCAAAACACTGACATGCATAAAACAAAAAAAATCTTAAAAACAAAACAAAACAAAATAAAAACCCTTTCGGGCTCAAAGGAGAGTTTCCAGTCTAGGACATACCTCAGCACTGCATGAGGAGCTTAAAATTCCTTTCACAAATGTGGACTCAGTACTGTATATGATTAAGCTGGTCGGTAGGTCCACATGTATGTATCTTTGGTTTCATTCATTGCTTAAAAAACAACATGTGATGAAGTTTAAGAGGACAGGTACTAGGTGTATTAGTTATTCAGGATTCTTTAGAGCAGTGGTTCTCAACTTTTCTTATACTGTGACACTTTAATACAGTTCCTCATATTGTGGTGATCCCAACCATAAAATTATTTTGTTGCTACTTCATAACTGTAATATTGCTATTGTTATGAATCATAATGTAAATATATATGATTTCTGATGGTCTTAGGTGACCCCTATGAAAGGGTCATTGGAATTCCCAAGGGGATCATGACCCACAGGTTGAGAACCACTGCTCTAGAAGCCCATGACTGATAGAATGAATCTGTATTAAAGTTGCTTACAGGCTGTAGTTTGACTAGTCAAACCATTGCTGTCTACCAATGCAAAGACTAAGTATCCAATAGTTGTTCAGTCCATGAGAATGGATGTCTCAGTTGGTCTATAGTGGAGGTTCAAATATCAGAGAAGAAATGCCTCAAGCACAGTGTAGATGTGCTTGCCAGAGAGAATGGGGGAAAGCATGCAAAATTCAAAAGCTTCCTTTTTGTCATGTTCTTTCGCACCAGCTGCCACCAGAGGTATGTCCCAGATTTACACTGGTTCTTCTGATCTCCAATGATCCAGATTGAGGATCTTAGATGGTTCTTCCCATCTTGAATAATCCATTCAAGAAAAATCATACACTGGTAGGTCCAGATGCTTGGGTTTTAGTTAATTCCAGATATAGTCAAGTTAATAACAAAGATTAGTCATCATATTAAATCACCTGTTTGTTGAGTCAAAAATGAACTCTAAGGTCTCTCAATAAGTCCCACAGTCTTGGCTATGCTGGCTCCATTCTGCATAGCTACATTACTATTTCACTAATGGGACTAGCATACCTGGAATAGACATTTGGATTCCCTTAACCCAAATTCAGAGTGAACTTTATAAAATAGGAGATATAAGAGACTCTCTTGAAGCTATCACTGTCTTCAGGGGACTAAAGTCTGAAACGTTATAAGTTTCTTTTATTCACAGATAAGAACCAGGTCCTGTATGTGGAGCAGGTCATTTTGGATATAGTAGTCCAGAACTGATCTCTGTTTTTGTTTTTGGTACTAGGGACTAAATCTATGGCTTCACATATAAGAGGGCAAATGATCTACCAGAGCTACATCCTCAGTCTTGGTCCCTATCATTTGCCTCACCTGACTCAAATACAACTGTGCAAGTAGGAAGGATCTCCATGCTAGATTGTTGTTGGGATACAAGATAAGAGATTTGGTTGGTGATGTATCATTTGTGGGGAAATTGAGGCAGGGAGGAATTAGAATGAATAATGATGGCCAAAACAAGTCCCTGACCTTAGTGAGGTCATAATATAGTGGGAGAAAGATGTTATTAGAAAGGGGTTGTGTGGAGCTGGAGAGATGGCTCAGTGATTAAGAGCATGTATCAGTTTTCCAGAGGATCTGAGTACCATTCCCAGCACCCATGTAAGACATCTTACAATCACTTGTGATTCCAACTTCAGGGAATCTGTCTCTGACCTTTTCAGACAGACAGACAGACACACATACAGCATACATTCATAGATACAGACATATATAAATTACTAAAATTAATCTAAAAACCAAGAACTGACTTGTGTTAGTGTAGAGTGAACCAACTTAATTTTCTAAGTATCATGATATCTATCATATATGTACAAATTCTGTATAATGTGCAATTTAAAGAGTAAAAACTATTTGCCCTGTAGGTCAATTGAGGAAAAGTATTTGCTAATGCATTTGATGCTTTGTGTCTTCCCTGAATTTTGGTAAAATTTACCTTTGCAATTTATTATTTTTATTAATATGTATTCATGTATTTATTATTTTTATTAATATGTATTTCTAAGTAATATAGTGATTGATTTTGTGTAGTTTTACTGTGTCTTTTTCATTTGGTGTTCAATTGATTTATTTAATCTGAATATTTATTTTTTACTTATTTCATGAATTTCATATCATGTACCATGTTCCCTCTCAAGTTCCACCTCTCCTCAGACCTGCCTTCTACTCTTGCAACCTCCCCCCATATAAAACAAAATCTAATTGTGGAAGCTGTAGTGTGTCTCAGTTTTACCCACAATATTCCCCTTTGTCCACACTTTTTTTGCTTGCAAATGTTCATTATAATGATTCCTTAATCTGGTACAAGGTCTCTGGCTTCTGCTACTTTGTCAATACTGGAACATCGCTGGGACTCCTCTCAGATATACTGTTGTTGTCCTGTGTCATGGAGATTCTGTTGTTTTGGGTCTGTGGATCTGGCTTCTTCATACACCCCAGCAGTTCATCCATTGGGCATATATTAGGCTAAATTCTCAGTATAAGTTTTAAAAACTTTTTGTGGGTTGTCCTAGGGTGCTATGTATTTAATGTTATTTATTGGCTACTCATAAGGTCTGGCATCACCCCAGACAAGGTAGAGGTACCCAAAATGATGTTTGTAACTATTACCTTTACATCATCTCTAATTGGTTGAATAGAAATTACCTATAGCCCGGGCAAGGCAAAGAGAGGTAGGAAGAGCTGTAGTTTTAGGCCTTTGGGGGAAAGGAGGAGGACAACCACCATGGTTCTGGTGGATGGGACCTCCATGTGGCCTGGAGGAATAGCATGTCATGGAACATATATGCAAGTACCATGGGGTTTAATCTGGGGTGGTGGAAAGCTAGGTTAGAAGGTTAGGTTTGCATAGTCCAAGGCTAAGGCCTATAAAAATGTAACAGATGTCTGTGTGTTTATTCATAAGGAGCAGGGTAGGGATGAATTTTGTCGACCTAATAAGTGTATATAACAATTTTTAATAAATTACAGCTGCAAAAACTAGAAAAATCAGATACAATGGAGTTGTGGTTTTTTCCTGTTTCTGTTTGTGGTTTTTTCCTGTTTCTGTTTGTGGTTTTTTCCTGTTTCTGTTTTGATCTTTTAATTTAAGTTTTGTTATAAGATACTGCATTATTGTTATATTTTATCGAGGTGAGGATTAATGGTGGTTATGTCTTAGGGTATGGACATTCAGGTGCAGAAATATATGTAGCTTAAAAACTAAGGAATAAAGAAAATACCACATTTGTGGACTGTGCAAATTTTTTTCTTGTCATTTTTGATACTTCTATCAGGTCTTATATGTGAAACACCAATGTAACATACTATTCAGGGTAGATAGAATAATCATAGCAACCTGAAGACTAGATGTGTGCTAACATCAGTCAAAGTTTACCAGAAAATAGAATTTCTCTTGTAGCAAGTAGCTGCCAATATCCTTTTTCTACCTGATTGTTGGCACTCCTTAGTCACATCAGGAACCAGCTGTGTGGGATCTCTCACTGTAGGAAGAAGAAGCAAAGATGGGTCATCTTCATATTGGGAGGCTTTTAATCATATCAGTAATTCTTATGCAGTACCTTGCTCCTGAGAAACTAAAATCCCTAGCAAGTCCTTGCTGACTCTGAGCTTCAACTGATTACATCTTTTACTGAGAATCTGTCATAGCTTCAGTCTATATTTGAGGCTGTATGCTGACTAGGTTTTATTATTTTGGCAACGTAACACAAGTATAGAGTCAAATGAGAAGAGGAACCTCAATTGAGAAAATTTCTCCAGTGGATTGTCTGTAAGCAAATCTGTGGAATATATGCTTGGTTAATGATTGAAAAGAAAGATCCCAGCTCTCTGTTGGTGGTGCTACACTTGGGCACATAGCCCTGGGATATACAGTAAAACAAGGTGAGCAAGCCAGTGGGCAGCATTTCTCCATGGTCTCTGCTTCAGTTCATGCCTCCAGGTTCCTTCCCTGTTTGAATTCTTGCCTTGGTTTTTCTCTATTAATGGACTGTGGTCAGGACATGTAAAGCAAATAAACTCTGTCCTCCCCAAATTACTTTGGTCATGGTGTTTATTATGATAGTATAAAGCAAACCTAGGGAGGCACTGTAGAAAAGACATATACCCATACATAGACAATTAGCGATAACTAAATCAGTGCACTGACCTCTTCCTTTTTTTACTTGTCAGCTTTTGTCTACATGTGTATCCTGCTTAGGAACGATTAATATTATGCAAGGGTGAGCAGAACTAGATGGCATTGTGAGACTCTGGACATTTGAAGATATACATAAGATTGAGTAAATTATTGCAAGTTCAATTTTAACTCTCAACTCTATGTATAGGCAAATATGTGCACCCATACATGCAAACAAAACTAGGAAACATCTAAAAATTTATGTTAGAGAATTTTTGGTAATTTGTACATTCATATAATGGGAAGACATCCATGAAAAATTATGCATAATTAACTGATATTTATTATTCTGCTTTCAATCTATTCTTTATACAGTAATATTAAAACTTCTAGCACTCATATCTAAAGTACATGTCAGTTATTACTCCTGAAGTGAAATATTAGAAATTCAGCATTCCAAACCATATTGGGAAGAAACAGAGTCATAACTATAAAATCTTCATTTATGTAATTTTGTGTCATCATAGAATACAGAGTGATCCTAATTTGAGGGCATGATTTTCCCTTTATCCCAGCTTGTTCGTTTTGGTAAAAAGATCATTTAATTATATCTTATATATTTATGTTGTGTAACATTCTGTTTAAAGGCACTTATGCATAGAAACATAGTTGCAGTATTGGAACAAATTGCCAGTTTTTGTCATGACTTTAGATATATGATGAAAGTATAAATAGTGTTTCACAAAAATTAAAACTTTTAATTTATAAGACAAAATGTTAAAATGGAAAATAAAATCACAGAAATATTAAGAACATGTTAAATAAAAGGAGTGTACCCAAATGAATATTAAATATGCTTAAGACAATAAGAAAAATTAGTCCACTTTGAAAGTACACATACTACTTGAACATATATTCCTTGAAATGTATCATTGCAACTGGTATTAGGTATATTGAATATGGTTATCCACTAAATAATGCAAATGTGCTACAAAATGATACTCTGCATATACTTTAATATTAAATGTTAAAATGCCAAATGCTTATGTGGATTTGAAGCACATAGTTCAGTCATATGCTGATAGTTGTAAACAAAATGATCTGGGGTTTCTGGAAAAAAATTGGCAGTTTATATAAAGCAAAACGCACATTTTCTATATAATGAAACAACCATGCCCTTGAAATTTCTTGTAAAGAGAAGACATCTGCTTCATAAAAATGTGCATAGTAACTTAATTTGCAATAGCTCAGCAGAGCAAATGATCCAATAAATGAATACATTAAAATATCTCAGATGTCTTGATGAAATGGAATTAAAAGTGAATTATGATCTATATCACCACCTGAGTAGATCTTAAAGTCATTATGCTGAGGGAAAAAGTCAACACAAAAGTTCAATATTACAATACTCTAAAATTCTGTATACCTAAATTTTGCATCATAACAGAATTTTAGTAATGGAGATATTCGGGAAGAAAGGTAGACATTAATTAGATAGGATGAGGGAGTTTTTCTGTAGAAATAAAATGCTTCATTATCTTGGTTGTAGTAATGCTTACATGAATGCAGTAGTGAGGGCCTATTTAAGCATCTCCTAGGATTGTTACCTCTTAGATTAGTCCACATTTTGTCACTGACAAAATACCTGAGGCAAAGATTAAAAAAAAAAAAAAAGATCCCGTATTACTGCTTATGGCTTCTGAGGTTTCAGTGGATAGTGAGCTGCCACAATTTCCAAGGACTTTTGGTATGCAGACTGTCATAGTGGAGTGGACGTGGTGCAGTACAGAGAGCATCACAGCTCCCTAACATCAAGTACCTAGGAAGCAGACTGAAGGAAGTGGGCAGATAATTCTCTTAAATTGTGAAAAGGCCACTGGCAGGCAATTTCCTACAACTAGGCTTTTCTCCCATGATCCAAAGGTGTATGATTTGAAAGTCTGAATCTATCAATGGATAAAGACACTAATTAGGTCAGAGACATCATGGTTCACTTGCATCTTTTTATAATATTCAAATTTTCTAGGGTTAGTGCTGCCAAAATTACTTTTATGAACTTTCATGTAATTTTGGATTTTTCGCATGTTAGGGAATAAGATTTAGCTATGAAAATAATATTTACTTTTAATTATATAATTTGAAAACTTTTCTTGGGGAGAGTCTTTACATTTCCTGAGTAAGTACAGTCTAATGCATTTTAATTTTCACATATTTACTATAAAAGGAATGAGTTTTAGGGATGTATTTTTATGTATTTATTCGAATGGAGATCCTTTTAATTTTTTTCTAGAATATAATATAATTACATAAGTTCCCCTTCCCTTTCCTCCCTTTCATACCTCTCATATATATCTCCTTGATCTCTTTTAAATTTATTGTCTCTTCTTTCATTAATTGGTGTGTGTGTTTGTGTTCCAAAATACAAAAGTATAACCTGTTCAGTCTATATAAGGTTACTTGTATGTATGTTCTTCAGGATTGACAATTTGATATTGGATAACCAATTGGTTTTGTCTTCCATGGGGAGGGCTATTTCTCCAGTTCTCAGCACAACGTAGGTGTCTATAGTTCTTCATTATTAAATACCCCTAGGATTTTCCTGTTCCATGTCAGCATATCTATTGTCCTTGTTCAGCTCATGTTTAGGCAGTCATCTTGCTGAGACTTTACAGGTAAAGTACTAGTAGACATAGTCTCACAGTAAACTCCCTTTTCCTCTGGTTCTTACACTCTTCCCACCTCCTCTTCCAAAATTTTCCATGATCCTTAGGTGTGTAACTTGGATTGTAAATGAATCCATTGGGACAGGGTTCCACAGCTCTGCATTTGGATTGATTATAGTTTTCTGTAATAGTCCTCATCTGTTCCAAAGAGAAGGTCCTTTGATGAGGGGAAAGGATGAAACTTATCTGTGAATATAAGAACAAATATGTAGAATGTATTTAGGGACTATGCTAGTTAAGTATAGTGGTAATTGTAGATTCTCCTCCGAGATCCAGGACTTCACTAGCCTTGCGTAGTGAGCTAAGTTTCGAGCACTAGGGGTGATTCCCCTCATGTTTATCAGTTCTTCGATCTAATAGAGAGTTACTGATTACCACAAAATATGCAAGCCACTACTCAGGTTATTGTAATTTGGTGACGGTTGTTGTGGTTCATAGGCATCATAGCTGTGTAGGACTATTGGTTGCTTCTCTCCTTTGGAAGTTTGCATGGCCACTACTGGTGTCATGAAAACTACTTCTCCCAGAGGAGGCTTTCAGGTGGCTTCCAGCTCAGGGAGCTCTACTCTCTGAGTGTGAAGTGAATGATGTCTTTAGCAATGGGCAGTTATCTTTCACCTTTTGGGCACAACAAAGAGAGACAGCAATAGCCTGTAATGCTGGGAGAGTCTCTTGGAAAACGCTGATCAACAACTCAAATGATGCATTCTCTTGCTTGGTGTTCAGGTTTTTGTTAGATAGTTCACATGCAAACTTTTCATCTAGATTATATATATATATATATTCACCATATTACATCCATTTACAGGTATTTTAGGTAGATAGTTAATAATATGTTCTCTTGTTACTTTTTCATACACCTTACTGTTGTTTTATCTTCCTCCCTCCTTCTGTAGTGATCTCCCTCTCCTCTCCCTAATGCAAGTTCTCTTCTTTTTCCGTTGCTTGGATCAGATCATTTGTGCACTGCTATTCTCCTCACCTACCAGACCACCCTGGCAGTGGTCTACTTTTTTTTCCTGGTTTCAGCTGTTGCTGAAAAATATATATTCTCATATGAAGATTTGAAGATAAGAGCTTCTGATGACAGAGAATGTGCAACATTTGTCTTTCTGGGTTACCTCACACTACATGATGTTTGATAATATCATCCATTGACTTGCAAAGTTCATGATTTCATTTTTCTTTACAGATGAATAGTATTCTATTGTGTTCATGTACCACATTTTCACTATCAATTTATCGGTTGAAGGACATTTAGGCTGTTTCCATTCCCTAGGTATTGTGAATAGAGCAACAGTGAACATGGCTGAGCAAGCTTCTTTTGAATAGTATAATGAGTTTTCAGAGCATATGCCACAGAGTGGTATGGCTGAGTCATATGATAGATTTATTTTTAACTTTTTGAAGATTCTCTATACTGATTTTCAGAGTGGTTGGGCAAGTTTGTTGAACAGTATTCCAGAATGAATACCACCAACATTGAATGAGGGTTTCCTTTTCACCACCTCTCTTCCACATTTGTTGTTTTTTTTTTTGATTTGTTGATCTTTGCCATTCTAGAGTAAAATGTAATCTCAAGAGTGTTTCGATTCATTTTCCCTAATTTATAAGGACAATGAACATTTTTGGGACATTTATGAGCTTTTTTTTCTTTTACGAAAACTCTCTTTTTAGATTCCAGGCCCATTTTCTTTTCTTTTTTTTTTTTTTTGTTTTTTGTTTTTCGAGACAGGGTTTCTCTGTATAACAGCTCTGGCTGTCCTGGACTCGCTTTGTAGATCAGGCTGGCCTCGAACTCACAGAGATCCGCCTGCCTCTGCCTCCCAAGTGCTGGGATTAAAGGCGTGCGCCACCACCGCCCAGCGCAGGCCCATTTTCAAATGAGTCATTATTTATTTGTTTTTTGAGCTGTGGTGTGTGTGTGTGTGTGTGTGTGTGTGTGAGAGAGAGAGAGTGTGTTTAATTCCTTGGATTTCGGTTCTTTGTATTTTCTGGATATTAATTCTCTGTCAAATGCATAGCTGAAAAAGATTATCACCATTTCTGTGGGCTTCGTCTTCTCCCACTTAATTGTTTCTTTATTTGTTCAGAAAGTTTTTAGTTTTATGAAGTCCAACTTGTAGGATACTGCCTATGGTTTCTTCTAGTAGTTTCACTGCTTCTGGTAGTTACACATTTAGGTCTTTGATCCATTTGGAGTTAGTTTTTCATGCAAGATGATAGATATAAATCTAATTCTATTCCTCTGCATGTAGATATTTAGTTTCCCAAGCACCCTTGGTTGAAGATGCTTTCTTTTCTTCACTATGCTTTGGCATGACTTGACACAAATATTAAATAGCTAATGTTACATATATTCATCTTTTGGACTTGATTTTTTTTCCAGTAGTATACATGTACATTTTTTACTAATACCATATTTTTTTTATACTATGCATCTATTGTATATCTTGAGATCTGGAATGGTAATCTCTCCAGTATTGTTCTTTTTGGTCAAGATGGTTTGGGTCCTTTTGGGCCTTTTGTGGTTCCATATATTCTTAAGATAGTGCTATTTTTTTCCCATTTCTGTGAAGAATGAGATGGGAGTATTAGATAGCACTGAGTCTGTAAATGGCTTTTGGGAAAAGGTTCATTTTTTTGCAATGTTGAGTCTAACTGCCTATTATCATGGGATGTCTTTCCATTTTCTAGTGTCTTTATCTCTTTCTTCAGAGTTTTAGAGTTTTTATCACTTCCTTGGTTGGGTTTATCCCTAAATATTTTATTTTCTTTGAGGCTATTGTGATTTGGAATGTGTCTATGATTGTTTTCTCTATATGGTAGTTATTGATCTATATAGGAAAGCTGCTAGTTTGTGCAAATTGATTCTGTATCATGCCACATAGCTGAAGTTGTTTATGATTTCTAGAATTTTTCTAGTAAAAGTTTAAGTATCTTAATTGTATAATACCATGTCATCTGAAAATAGGAATGATTTCCTTCTTTTCCTTTTTGCGTATCTTTAGTTTCATTCTCTTGCCTTGCTGCTCCAGCTACTGGTTCAGTCACAATATTGAGAAGAAATGGGGGGAAAGAAAGACAGATGCCAGCCTGGTAGAAGATAGCCACAGTGCCATCAATATGAGCAAGTATGTGGGGGAGAGATGGGAGAGAAAGAAGCTGAGCAGTTTTTGTGCTATGGAGAGAGGCAGAAGTGGAGGTACTATGGTGGCAAGGAACAGCCTGATGTGAGAGGCTTGTGCTGCTACCCAAGACCATAGTTTTGTCTGGGCCCATGCTGCCACCAATAGCAATGTCTGAGTCCATGTCCTACTGCAGCTAGGGCCTGCATTGATGCCTGTGGCCCATGTTACCACTGAAAGCTATTCAGATGCCCGTGGGTCTGTCTTGCATCCTGAAGACAAGTTGATATGTGAGGGCCAACCTGAGCTGGACCCACCCCTCACCAGTCACCTTAAGGTGGCTCCATGTGCTCAGGACTGCTGCTCCTGAACCCTGCCTTGCTGGTGTAGGAGAGCTGACCCAGATGGTATGGGCAAGTGAGAGCTGGCAGGTTGACCAACTCAGCTAACACCCACTCCCAGATCCAGGGCTTCGCGGTGGCCCACCCGAACATGTACCCCATCTATGAGCTGATTGAGCAGATAAAGGGGCTGGTCCTACAGATCCTTGGTAGCAGGATCTCCATGACTCAAGGCAACTACAGGATATAGAAGAACCCAGAGACCTTAAACTAGCTGTTGACTCATTGCAATGAACATTTGCAAGTAAAGCTGTTTGAGCAATAGGGTACACTTCATGGCACACCACAACTCCTAAGGCCACTATGATGAAAAAATATATGATGAAAACTTAGGAAAGATGGAAGAATGGAATTGTACAGCCACGAAGATGTGGTTGACAGATGAATAGGTTGTTTTCCAGATGTGTTGACGATAATTTTATCTTTTCTTTTCTCTTCTCATTATTATTTTTTTTCCCTTGAGAGATAAATTGCAAATGTAGAGGGCTTATATAGAAGGCCTGGGAATTGAGTGCAATAGGGGTGCATGATGTGAAGTACCAAAGATTCCATTTTAACAATTATCTTCAAAAAACATTTAAAAAAGAGGTAAGAATAGAAAGCAGCACTGTCTCATTCCCGACATCAGTGGTATTGCTTCAAATTTTTCCCCATTTAGGATGATTTTGGCTATGGGTTTCTTCCCATGTATAGCTTATATTATGTTGAGATATGTTCCCTCTATCCCTGAATTCTATGGGATTTTTATTGTGAAGGCATGTTGCATTTTGTCAGAGGCTTTTCTGCATCTATTGAGATAATCACGTGATTTTTGTCTTTAATTCCATGCATGTGGTTTATTACATATGTTGAATCATCTCTGCATTTCAGAGATAAATTCAACTTGATCATGCTGGATAATTTTTTTATTAATGTCTATATTCTGCTTTAAGTATTTTATTCAGCATTTTCTTTATGTTTAACAGTGATATTGGCCTATAGTTTTCCTTTTAGCTGTGAATTTGCCTACTTTAATATTAGAATGATGCTGACTTCATAGAAAGACTATGAAATGCTCTTTCTGTTTCCATTTTTAAAAACAGTTTAAGAAGGATTGGTTGCACATCTCTTTTGAAAGTCTTGTAGAATTTTCATGTGGTTCCATCTGACCAAGATCTTTAACCTATTGGAAGAATTTTATAACTACTTCAATTCACTATAAGTCAGGTTAGGTTGTTTACTTCTTCTTGGTTTTATTTTTGTGGTTTGGCTGAATTTAGACATTCATTCACTTCCAGTTTAGTGGATTACAAGTTTCGACAGTGTTTCCTGATAATATTCTGCCTGTAGTTGTTGTCTATTATAATTTCCCTTCTCATTTCTGATTCTTATTATTTCAGTTCTCTCTCTCTTTTAAAATTAATTTGATTAAGGGTATGTGGATTTTATCTATCTGCTCAAGGAACCAGATCTTAGACTCATTGATTCTTCTTGGTGTTTTCTTTGTTCCTATTTCATTACTTTTTTCTCTACTTTTTATTATTTCTTGTTGTCAGTTGGGTATGGATTTTATTTTTCCATATGTTTTCAATTTTTCAGTCATATCATTAAGTTATTTGTATTTGTACTCTTTCTGATTTTTGATGTTCACACAGAACCATAAATTTCACTTATATATTTAGGATGTTGAGCATTTTAATTAATTAATTAATTTGTTTGTTTGTTTTACATTCCAATCACAAAGCCCCTCCCTCCCCTCTTCCCAGTCTCACCCTCCTACCTATTTCTCCTGTACCCTCCCCTACCTGGTACCAACCAACTCTGCAACATCAAATTTCATCAGGTCTAAGTGCCTCCTTTTCCACTGAGGCAAGACAAGGTAGGTCTTCTGAGAAAATGGGTCCAGAGTGAGGCAACAGAGACCAAGTCTGAGATAGTCTCCACTCCAATTGTTAGAGGATCAATTTGAGTGCCAAGCAACCCATCAGCTTCATATGTATAGTGCACCAAGGTCCAGTTCATGCAAGTAGTTTGTTGGTCGTTTAGTCTCTATGAGCCCCCCTCTGTCCGAGTTAATTGGCTATCTAGGTCTCCTTGTGGTGTCCTTGACCCTTGCAGCTCCTTCAAACCGTCCCCTAACTCTTACAAAGGGTTCCTGAGCATTTCTTTAAGTGTTTCTCTGCAATTTGAGATTCTTCTATTGAGAATTCTCTGTTTAGATCTATACCCCACTTTTAAATTGGGTTATTTGGTTTTTGATGTCTAATTTCTTGAGTTCTTCATATATTTTGGAAATTAGACCTCTGTCAGATGTGGAGTTGATAAAAAATATTTCCCATTCTGGAGCCTGATGTTTTGTCCTTTGCCTTGCAGAAGCTTTTTAGTTTCATGTCCTATTTATTAATTTTTGATCTTAGTGTCTATGCTAAATAGTGTTCTGTTCCTAAAGTTGTCTCCTGTGCCAATTCATCATGGCTATTCCCCAATTTCTCTTCTATCAGGTTCAGTGTATTTGGATTTATGTTGAAGGCTTTGATCCACTTGGACTTGAGTATTGTGCAGGGTGATAGATATGAATCTATTTTCATTCCTCTACACATGGACATTTAGGTAGCCAAGCACCAGTTTTTGAAGATGTCTGTTTTTCTTCCATTGTATATTTCTGGCTTCTTCATCACAAATTGTAATGCTCAGTTCACAGAACCACTAGAAGACTAGCCAGGAAGACTCCAACTCGATGCAATTGCAAAAGGATATTTAATTCGAGGTTCAAGACAAGGCAAGGGCCATCACAGGTTCTCCAAAAAGGGAATCAGTGAAGTGCACCAAGGCTGAAATGTCTGAGGGTTTTAAGAGTTTGTAAGGGGAGAGGGTGGGCAGTTAGGGAGGCTCCAGAAACATACAGACTCACATCTGGTCTTGAAAGATGAGCTGTGAGAATCATCTGATAACCTTGTTCTCAGGATGCAAAGGAAACTCCCTGCTAACAGTTTTATGATTAACAAGCCTCAAAGTAATCAGAACAGCCCTCCCTCACTGGATGTTGGAGATAGTTTATGGTCCACTGCAGGTATCAGTCCTCCCTGAACATATGGAGAGGTCCGTGACCTGAATAATCTCCGGAGCTTTTATCTTATAGCCAGGATGTGTAAACATTAAGTTCTTTTAGGTGAGAGCTCCTTCTTATCTATGGCTCTGCACAGATGGCCTTTCAAGGCCTCTGAGGGGAGAGTACAGGCTCACTTTGTTGTTTTCTGAGCCTGTAAGGACAAGCCAGGATGAGAGACTGGGGTTTTTGTTCTTTCAAAATAAGATATCCTTGGTGTATGCATTTATGTCCGGGTCTTCAAATCGATTCTATTGATCAACCTGTCTGTGTTTATGCCAATGAGCTGGACTTATTTTTATTTGTAAGGCCTGAGGAGGAAGGTATTATTGAAGCCTAGTGAGAGATGATGGATCATCTCTACTTGCAGAGTGGTCTTTGTACACACAACCTCATTACCATGTGAGAACTCAGGTCCTGTCCTAGATTCGTTAAATTAGAACCTGTACTTTAAAGAAAACCCAAGTTTATTTGGATTCTTATTATACTATGAGAAACTCTTCTGTAGCTGTAGGGGAAAACAACTTGAAGAAATTGTGCTCTTCACTCGTGGAAAACAGGCACTTTTAAAGTCTGGCCAGGCAGGAATGAAGCTGAAGAATATATTAAGTTCTACTTTGTCCCACACTCCAGTCTTTCCTTCATGTATCTGGGTGCTAAAGCTAACCAGAAGCCACATGATAAGGGGGTAATTTGATGCAGTCCATGAATCACAGAGCATATAGAAGAGGGAAGATAGTGGAGGGGCAAACAGAATATTCAGCATATGCATTTAAGACAACTTTAAATGTATTTATGCCATAGTGTTATCATAGTACATCAAATCAAAACGTTTGGATAAGGCAACATTTTATAAAGAATGCATAAATCAGGCATGGGGAAGGAATATAGGTACAATTATTTGATTTTTCTCCAATTATCAAGTCCCAAAGTTTCACTGTCATTGTCAAATAGAGTCTAATTAGAAAACCCATTCATAACAACGTCTAAAAGAACTCTGTAACTTTGATCATTAGTAATAATATAAAAGGATGATAGAATGTATTTGATTTAATGGCAACCATGAACACTTAAATCTATAATATTACATAATTGTGTGCCACTACTATAATTTAAATAAAATGAGCTCTGAGATGACTTTCAAGTTTGCACATGAAGGAACAGGTGAAACATTTAATGGTCTCTCATCTGCTAAGATTTGGATTTCTCTTCATGTTGAGGCATTCTATTATAGTTAGGATGCTCATTCTGTTGCCTGGAACAGAAGTGCAAATTAACTATGGATTTAAAAAGATAGAAATTTTATTTTCCTTTATGCAATAGCAGTACATTATAACTTTGAATTATTATATGGAGATCTATTCTGCTTCTATTTTCTTGCTCCCATGTTCTCCTTTATGTAGCATAAGATGGCTGACCACACATTTATGTTCTAGGTACCATCATGAAAATGTGGTAGGAGTTGAACTCAGAGATCTGCATGCTTCTGTCTCCAGTGTGTTGGGAGTAAAGGTGTGAACCATCACCCCTGGAGCTATGCTTTTCTCCATTTGGAGCTTGTTCTGTGTCAAGCTGGCCTTGAACTCAGAGATCTGCATATTTCTGTCTCCATTGTGTTGGGATTAAAGGTGTATGTCTCTCAAGTGTTAGGATTAAAGGTGTGAACCATCACCACTCTGTTCATTTTAACTCTAGAATTTAGAAGACAACTAACTCTATAAAGATCCGCCTGTCTCTGCTGGTATTAAAAACATGGGCTAACAACACAACTCTGGTCAAATATATTATTTTAGCTCCAAATTACTTCAACCCTTAGAGATTTAGAAAACCAGTTTGAACTTTAGTAACCCTTAATTGACTTACAATCTTTAAATCTCTTAACTGCCTTTTTAAAATACCAAACAATGAAAATATCCTTTATATATAGGAAAAAAACTTATAAGCTGATATCCAAGAGTATGTGAGCCAAATGGAAACCTGCAGTCTAACATTCTAACCTGAAATTAAGACCATTTTTCCTTTCATGCCAGTAAGGTGAGTATGCCTTTGGTAAATTATCATTCGAATTTTTTTGTTTTCTTTTTTTATAATTTATTTTTAAATTTCTTCAAGTTACATCTCAATCACAATCCCCTCCCTATTCCTCCCTCCAGTCCCACTCTCCCATCCTCTTCCCTTTTTTTTAAGTTTAAGGTATATCTTTTTCCCCCCAACAGCTTCCCCTTTCAGTCCAACAAATTGTTCTTTCTCTTAATAAATAAAATACAAAACAACAGAAATAAATGGGTCACAATTATAAGAGTTATATGGCTTAGCATATATTCCCAATGTCCAGTCCATATGTATTTGGCACCTGACTTTAACATTCTACTATCTAACCATGAGTTTAAAGTTCTATATCTAACTCAGCTTTCATACTAACTTGCATCACAATTTTCAAAACATCTCTTTAGATCCAGAACACCCTCTTGATTCCTAAACAACTCAAAATTTAACTATAAGACTCTAGCTATCTATTCTTCAACCACCTCAGAGACCTGAGAGGGATAAATACATCTGATTATATAGGAAGTACTATGCCCATAGCTTCCAAAACTAAGAAATGACATACCAGTGGCTGCCTGGACAGCTCCCATTTTCTCTCCATACATTACAGCATCAATCTTCAGCCATTTGGCCGCATTTCTCTGACAGACATTGATTGTAGAGCAGCAATTATGAAGGACTTGCTTACCTGTCTTGGCAGAGCTAGGCTGTCAACTTACCTGCTTCCAAGTTTTGTCCTTTTTGGACTGCATTCTGTCTACAGTTGAAGCAAGGGGTTTAGGATAATTAAGAAATGCAAACTAATAGTCATGCAAGCTTGTCATTTTGTTAGTTACTATGACAGTCTATCACAGTTATTTTCTAAGCTAATCATAAATCAAGTTGCTAAGAGACAAGCAACATTTGTTTATCTAAATATAAGAGATAGATAGGGCGTTTTCAAAAACCTCAAGAGATCTGCAGAATATGGCATTTAAAGATGTTTTCTTAAGATTTTTTGATATCAAGACATGTCAGCTCCTGACAGCACCCCCTATTCTACTCCAAGTAGAAGATGAGCATTGAAGAATCTCCAGTGGGAGATGGTTGAATTAGTGGCAAGCCTATCATTCGAAATTTTTTTTTTTTTTTGGTTTTTCGAGACAGGGTTTCTCTGTGTATCCTTGGCTGTCCTGGACTCACTTTGTAGACCAGGCTGGCTTCGAACTCACAAAGATCCACCTGCCTCTGCCTCCCAAGTGCTGGGATTAAAGGCGTGCGCCACCACCGCCCGGCTTCATTCGAAATTTTTATTGTTTATTTTTATTATGTTTTTTAAGGATAGTTACCCGTTTTGTTTCTTTTTAAAATTAATTTGTTTTTTTCAAGTTACCTCTCCATCACAGTCACCTCCCTCATCCCCTCCTGGTCCCTCCCTTCCTCCCTTCCTCCCTCGCTCCCTCTCTCCCTCCCTCCCTCCCTCCCTCCCTCCCTCTTCCTCTTCTCAATCTCTCTTTCTCCTCAGATGAGATGGGCTCCCACATATGCTTATCAGGTCTCTGATGTGGTTGAAGTCTAGATAGTTATAGTCTCACAGTTAAGTTTTAAATTGTTTAGGAATTAAAAGGATGTTCTGGGTCTAAGAAGATTTTTTTTTTTAGTTAGTAATGCAAGTTAGGATGGAAACCAAGTTAGGTATAGAACTTTAAACTCATCTAGACAGACAGATATTAGGATATTTTTGTTAGTTGCGAAATACGTATGGACTGGACATTGGAAATATATGTTATTCCTTATAATTTTCATAATTGTTGCCTAATTGCTCTTATTGTTTTGTATTATAATTATGGTTACAAGAAAAAAGAGCCTTGTATTAGAATAAAAGGGGGAGATGTTGGGGGGAAGATACACCTTAAATTAAAAAAAAAAAGAGAGGGGGAAGAGGGTAGGAGAGTGGGACCAGGAGAGGAGGAAGGGGTTGATTTAATTGAGATGTAACTTGAAGAAATAAATAAGTGTTGGCAAAAAGAAAGGATATGGTAGGAGGCAGGAACAGGATATACTCCCCTCTTTATAAAGGCAAGGCCTAAAGGTTGTATATATAGCTTCTCTTTGAATTTTATTGGGTAGAACTTTATCACATGATCATTCAAACAGCAAAGGAAGCTTAGATATCAAGTTCTTTAGTGGGCAACCATAATTACCATAAAAGCTGTATTATGTGGATGAAGGGGGAGAGTTCATAGAGAGTTCCAGTAGTTTTACTGTGAGTCATTTGCCATTTTGTTCACACATCTGTTAGACCTGGAAAGTTGTTTGTATCAGAATTCTTGATATTTATTTACTTAGTTATCAAAAATGCACAATATCTGGCACAAAAGTTTTTAAATGTTATCTATACATTGCTAGGAAATTATCAATTTAACAAATTACCAATATATTATGACAGTTCCATCAATTAGAGACCAATCATTTCATATATATGAGCCTATGGGGGCCATTCTTATTTAAATTATCATTGCGTTTTTAAGAGAGAGAGAGAGAGAGAGAGAGAGAGAGAGAGAGAGAGAGAGAGAGAGAGAGAGAGAGCACATTTTTTGGGTAGGAAGGTGAGTTTGTTGGAGTTGGGGGGGAAAGCATATTATATTGGATGAAAAAAATTAAATAGAAGTAAAAGAGAACATAGTCTTTGCTTCATATTTTTATGATGAGGATATTTGCAATCTATTCTTAACAGTTTTGAAATATTTTATTGCAGTCAACTTGCTGTGTAATAGACAAACCAGAGTTTATCCCACTAGAAGTCAGGGGTTGGTGGAATAGGAAGGCAAAGTAGAAATACTGGCTAAATGGTTCAAAATATCCCTTTGTATAAAGGGATATTATAATAGGTTTATAAGTCTATTATTTCTCTGAAGAAATACATATAAATGAGGAGCAGTTTTTCAGGCTTTAGTGTCTTTTATGGTATGTCTTCATATAAGTTAAGTTAAATTTTTTCACTGGTATTCCCATTAATATATCTTTTGTATATCATCTTTGTGGAGAGTTGTGTGCATATTAGAAGAGATATCTGGGAGAGAACTTTTCCCCAGCTTGGTGACAGTTGAATAACTTGGCTGGCTTCACATTCTTTGTACAATAACTTTATGTTCTGCCAGCATGTCTCCTTGAGACCCTTGTTAAGTGCATTTTACTTGCCAAATTTCTTGTTTCTATTGTATCCAAGGCTACAGAGTTTTCTAGTAACAGTAGGAAGGATATTATAATATTGATATGTAACTACCTGTTGCTACCTATTGTTATCTGTACACAAAAGATGAGACTGCTCTGCCTATGTGACTCTGTTGCTATGGAAGCTGAATAAAACTTCTCTGTACTGAACATAACCTGTTTGCTGGACTTATAAAAAGGAACTGCAATAAAGTGGGACTACTCCATTAGTGAATGGTAGTCCTCCTGACCTCAGCTTTTTGGCTTCTTTATTTTTCCTTAATTTTTCCTGCCTGCACAGTCTTACTGTCAGGCTCTCAGACAACCTCTCTTGGTATATGCTTCTGTACTGACGAGTTGTCTATCACCTTGCCAGAAGCTAGAGTCATCAGAGAGGAGAAAATGCCTGCATACAATCAGGCTGTGTGTAAACCTTTAGGGCATTTAAAAAAATGATTTCTTAAATAAACTTGTTTACTTTACATTCCAGTTGCTATTCCTCTCCCTCTTCCAAGTTCCACCCTTCCATCCACTTCTCCCATACCTTCCCTCCAACCTGGTACCAACCCACTCTGGGATATCAAATAGTATCGGGACTAATTGCCTCCCCTTCCACTGCAACAAGACAAGGCATCTCTGCTAGGAAAATAGGATTTAGAGGGAGGTAACCTTGTCCAAGTCAGAGATAGTCCCAGTTCCAATTGTTAGGGGATCTACTTGAGTACCAAGCAGCTCATTTGCTTCATATGTATAGTGTGCCTAGGAACAGTCAATGCATGTTCTTTGTTTTTTGATTCAGTCTCTATGAGCCTCCTTGTGTCCCAGTTAATTGGCTATGGGGTCTCCTTGTGGAGTCCTTGATCTCTCCAGCTCATAAGGGCATTTTCTTTTCTTTATTTTTATTTTTTAATATTTATTTATTACTTCAGGTTATATCTTCATCACAGTGCCCTCTTTCCACCCCTCCCAGTCTCCCTCCCACCCTCTACCCCCATCCCTTCCATCCCACTCCTCTGGAGTGGGGTGTCCCTATATATCAGTCCCCCACCCCACGTCAGCCGTCATATGAGGGCCAAGAGCCTCCTCATACACTGAGGGCCTGCAAGGCAGCACCACTAGGGAAAAGTGTCTCATTAATAGGAAACATTTTCTTAGTTACTATTAATAAATGAGGGCTCAGCCCATTGTGGGTGAGGCCAACCCTAGGACGGCAGTCCAGGGTTCTATAAGAAAGCAGGCTAAGCAAGCCATAAGGAAAAAGCCAGTGTCTTAGGGTTTCTGTTGCTGTGAAGAGACACTATGACCACAGGGATTCATATAAAAGAAAACATTTAATTGGAGCTGGTTTACAGTTTAGAAGTTTAGTCCATTGTCAACATAGTGGGAAGCATGGCAGCATGCAGGGAGACATACTGCTGGAAGGCTGAGAATTCTACATCTTAATCTGCAGGCACCAGGAAAGGAGAGGCGCTGAGCTTGGGCTCTGCTAAGAGAAAATTGTAAATATCCTTATCATAAAATATGTGAAGTGATGAATATTTCCTGATCAGAATTTGTTATTTGTTTTCTTGATAATGTCCATTCTCATTTGGAGGAGATAGAATTGCATAGTATTTTAAATTTAAATTTTCCTGATGGTTAAGGATTTTGAAGAGTTTTCCAAATACAAGAACTATGTGTGCACTTAATTTATGTTCTTATCTTCTATGAGTCAGAGTTATTTTTGGATTCTAAATATGAGTGAGATCATGTGGCATTTGTATTTCTGGGTCTGGCTATTGTTCCTAGGCATTATGGCTAGGACAACTGATTGCTTTTCTCCCTTGACAGATTGCACAGCTCCTTCTGATAATATGCGAACTAGTTCTCAGGGTGGTAGCGTCCAGCTCCATTCTGGCTCATTTATGCCAAGTCCTCTGTCCAAGGTATGTGTTGTCTTCAGCAAGATACCTTCAATTTCTGGGATGGTTGTCATATTTATAATGGGAATAGTTGTATTGTTATTATTGATGGCCTCTTGTGGACAAGGAAAGTAATAAATTATATTGGACTCATCAGGATTTTAGGAATTGGAGGAAAGAAGGATATGTAAAAAATCATGCATAACTAAACTTGAAACTCTCAATTCACATTATCTTCCTAAACATATACCTGTGTATAAAAATATATTTTAGATCTGTCTACTGGAAAATATCATGAATATAATGATTTCCCTATTAGTAATAAGTTGCATAGCTCCTTCTGATACTATGATAGCTAGTTTAGGTTCCTTAATCTCTGTGGCTGTAGTTTGTAAGTACTATTTACCACTAAAATGGAAACACAATTACCTGAAGAGTGACAGGTTCTATGTCAGAAGCAGGAAATATATGAAATGATCCTGCAACATTTGTCATGATAAAACCCAGGAAAGCTAACAATGAAGATTTTCAATACTGTCAAAAGGAACAAGACACCAATCTCAACATCTTTGCCCCAATGGCAGAAGATGAGACTATTTTAGCATTAGTAAAAAAAAAATAGGAAGGAAATGAATATGCTTACTCTATAAGTTCATAATAATACTTTAGGAGCTTACTGATCACCTTCGGAAAGTGCTACAACATGAAAGATGGAAATATAGGACTTGTTTAGTGATAGGATTTGGAGAAGTGAGAGATTTTCTAATTAATTCTACCAGGAAACTGCTGTTTCACTCCCACTGAGTATAACAGAAGAAAGGCATGAGCTATTGAACTAAATGTGATCAGTCAAAAAGAGGTGCATGAACAAAAGAAAGCAAAATTAAAACCCAAGCAAATTCTACTGTCTCTTAAGATGGTGGGTAACAAGGAGAGTTAATTAATGCAGATAATCTTTTCACTGTATGAAAAATAACACAAAGTAAGACATTTGCTCATGAAAATGATAGGCATTTAATCATAAATATTCATATATAAATTCATATATATACAGTAACTAACCCCCCCCCCCCGCAAAAAAAGCAGCTTACCCAGGGTGGTAGTAAGAAAAATTTCTACTCTTCACTTTTGTAAACGTTTCTTTAGCATTTGTTTTTAATTATGCTTATGTGTCTGTATGTGAATACACTCCTGTGAGTGCTGGTACCCACAGTCCAGTAGCATTAGAGCCTCTGAAGCTGGAGTTACATGCAGTGGTAAGCATGCTGAATTGAATTCAGATGCACTCTGCAAGAACATGTATCCTATGTCATCTCTCTAGTCCCTAGTTTTTAATCATTAAAACCGTGGGGAAATGAGGGTATAATTGTAGTATTTTTGATAAATATAAATAGCATGGCTATAGTACTTTTAAAGAGTTCCATTAATAAAAGTACATGTGCTCAGCTTTTATTGAGACCTGCGTTTGCGCCAAGACTGTCAAGACTGTGAAGAAGGCAGCCCAGGTCATCAGAAGAAGTACTACATGTGTCTGGGTAATGACTTCCACACCAATAAGCACATGTGCGAGGAGATCGCCATTATCCCTCGCAAGAAATTCTGCAACAAGATAGCTGGGTATGTCATGCACCTTATGAAGCGAATTCAGAGAGGCTCTGTGAGAGGTATTTCTTATCAAGTTGCAGGAAGGAGAGAGAGGAGAGATAACTATGTCCCTGAGGTCTCAGCTCTAGATCAGGAGATTGTTGAGGTGGATCCTGACAAAAAGGAAATGCTGAAGCTTCTGGACTTTGGGAGTCTCTTCAACCTGCAGGTCACTCAGCCTACAGTTGGGAGGAATTTGAAACCACCAAGTGGAGCCATTTAAATCTGTTCTGTCATATTTTAAATAAACCTGAAAAACAAGAAAAAAATGTATGTGCTCAAAGATTTGTCTTACGCAGGCCTTACTTGTAAAATTGAAAGACCAATTTGTCATTAGTGTTCAGTACAAAACAAGGGACTAGGGACTACTATTTCTTATATTCTAGTAGCCCAATGCTATTTCTAGATTCAAGTAATCTAGCAGTAATAATGGTTGTCAGAGTCAAACAGAATCCCCTCCCAATAGTGATAAGCAGGAGCTAAGCTCATTTTGCTCTCTTTAAGCTAAGTCCCACTTGTATGTTATTTTAATAACATGTGGGCCACTGTTATTTGGTATAATAGAAGCCATAAATCTAATTTAAAAGATTCTAATTCCAATACTAATTGAAAAATAAAAAGACAAATATGTAATTCATTTTTCAGTATACTCTTTCAAACCCATAATATTCAAAGCATCTTTCAATATGAAATCAAATGTTAAATTCAAATACCTTTACACCCTCTATATATTAAATATTATATATGAATATGTATTTTAAACTTACTGTAACTCTAAATTCAGGGTAGATACATTTCAAATATCCAATGGTCGTATATTTTTTAGGAAAGTTATTATCTGTAGTTATAGCTATAAGCAATTATAATCTATATTGTCAAATGATAAATTATTATCTACAAATACATGTGAAACTATAGATTTATAGATAATTTTAGTACATGATTGTTCATTTTATATATATATATATATTTTTTTTAAGACAGGCAGTGTAGCTCAGGCTAGTCTCCGAACTCACTGTTTACCTGCTGAAGCCCCCCAAGTACTGGCATTACAGGTGTGAATCATCTATTAAATGACTCTTTCAATGGAAGAATCCATTTCTGGAAAAGTTAGAGAAAATTTAGAGATTCTCACTTAATGTTGAAACACAAGGTTAATAACAGAAGTGACATGAACTTGTGGACTAGCAAACACTACTACTATGGTTGTGTGTTTGCAGCTTCAGTGACTTTTTTCTTGTAAGTTTTGTTGTGGTATTGACAGTCACAGTAAAAGTACTTGTTAATAATGTACTATGTTTCCATTACAGTGTTAAGTCAGTTTTACAGTAAGCACTCCAAAAACTTGCCAGAGTGAAACTGTACATATTTTGTCTATTATAGTCTACTTACTTAAGACAGACTATATTCAAAATTCTGTTTTATTTTCATCACAAATACAGATAAATTTATTGCTATTCTTAGGGCAAGTAAGTTTTCAGCTTTACTTTCATTGTGTCTTATTGTGGATTTATTGAGCTACTGAATACCTATTTTTTTATTGAAAAAATTCATACAGTATATTCTCATCACAAGTTTTCCTCTTCCAACTCTTCCAAGATTCTTCCCAAATGCCCACCAACCTAATTCCATGTCCTTTCATTCTACTCTCTTTTGAAAGCAAATAGGCAGGCAACAACAAAACAGTAAAACAAACAAAAAGAAAAAGCAAAGGAACACAAAACACCTATATTCAAGAAGAAATCATAATATACAAGCAAAAGACTAGTAACAAAATAAAATGCCCAAATAAAGTTATATGAGACAAAAAGTGTACAGAAATACTATGGAGTTTGTTTTGTATTGGCAATCTACTGCTGGGCATAGGACTTACCCTTAAGTGTGGTTAATATACAATAAACTCCATTGGAGAAAAATGTACAAGTAAGTCTGTGCATAAATACAGATATATAGTTTAAATGAAAATTTCTCATCTAATCTGACAATGCTTACCCAAAGACCAAAATATCACCCAACAAAACCCACAATATCAGGCACAAGAAGCCTTCTTTAGTTGTTGGATAGGGTTATCCAATAAACATCCAAAACCTTACAGGCTGTTTCTGTTTCCCTTGGTTGCTCCTGAGAAATAGAAGATAATTTCCTATTGGTGAAGATACCATGCACTTCAAAAATAGGGCAGGGCTCTGTGGCACCTGAGCTGGAACTGACCCAAAAGTCTTATTCTTGAGGACTAGCTCTCATGGTAACAGAAGTCACTATGCAAAGTTTCAAAGGAAGGAAGTAAGTAAGAGTTCTACTTAGCTATAATGACTTTGAAGCATGGCATAACTCTAAAGGTGCAGTAGAGATATACATACCTTGGTGGTAACCAACAACTCTCTAAATGGACTTAAGATCTGCTCAACAAGAAAAAAAAAAACTTTCCTGGTACTGGAAACCTAGCCAGCTACCCAGGGCTGGTGAAGTCATGGAATTTGGAGAAGAATGTACAATTGTCACTTTACTAAATCAGCATAATCCCTGAATATACTCTCAATATTTGCAATTACATCTTCAGATGAATAATAACATTTAACATTCATCAAGGAAACTTCACATTGCCAGAGACAGAGCCTGTAGCAGAAAACCACAACCAATCTAAATGCAGCTTTGTTGAGCCATGTCCCAATGGATTCAATTACAGAAGGATTCCCACATGTAAGGCTCAGGAAACATTGTAGAAGAGGAAGTAGAAAGATTACAAAAGCCAGATGATCAGGGAGTTTGCTATGACACTGTTTCCTAGCAGCATCAGAAGCTACACTCATAAAGTCTCATTAACATGACCTGAACTAGGATAACCATAATAGACATTTCAGAGTGTATGGGAGAAAAGCATGAGGCCTCAACCCTGAACAAATAAGTACAGGCAACTAAGAAATTCTTGAGTGGGTGAAATAGTCTTCCCCAGGGAAGAGCACACCAGTTGGTTATCCAATACCAAATGGTCAGCCCTAAAAATATATACATACAAATAACATTGTATAGTCTGAGCAAGTTATATTTAGGAATGTATATGTATTTGTATATACATATACATGTATTTATGTAACAGCAATCAATGAGATATGAGGTCATGAATTTGAAAGAGAACAAGGAGGGTCATATGGGTAGTTTTGGAGGGAGAAAAGAGAATGGGAAATGATGTAATTATAGTTTCAAAAATGAAAGGGGAAAAAGAAAAGGAAGAAGCCCCCCATGCCTCAGTTTATAGAGGCACTAATCTGTAAAACAGAGGTGATATTAGTGAATAACTCTGCCTGTTTTGTTGCATGTACTCAATAAACATTAGCTAGTAAGTATGATCATGACTGACATGCAAATAAATACTAGAGGAATATGATTAAAGCTTTGTGTCCTTTTTAAAGTAAATGTCTTACATGGGAAGCCTGATGAGCTTTTCTGTAAGTGACCCCATCTTCCACAAAAATACAGCATCACTAAAATTTTAGTTCTGGTGGTTGTTTTCACATTCATGAAAATTTCTTCCATATGATAATAGAATCTACAAATAAAATATTCTATATCTAAAAAATTAGGGGGCCTAAGAATTAATTTATGCATATCACACACACAAGTTATCATTTATCATTCACAATAACCTATTTATATCAACCCATTTAAGGGACTTTATTTATTATTAATTTTTAATTTATAATAGAGTATAGTTGCTGAATCTTCCACTATGGGCCTAAGATCATCTTGGTGGCATGAAGAGTAGAAGCCACCACACTGGAGGGAGAAAAATATGCTAAGAAGATTTAAGGATTTTATTTTATTTTATTTTGGTAGAAAATTCAGCCAATGCAGATTAAAAATTAAGTAAAAATAATAAATATTAACTTTAATATCTTGAAAATCATTGTTAGCATTTCACTGTGTTTTCCCCCATCTTATTTATTTAATAAAAATAATATAAGCCTGGGGAAAAATCGTACATGCTGGTAGTCTTAATACCACGAGGTAGAGGCAGGAACATTGTGAGGAACGTCGGAGCCTGTGGTACCTAACAAGATCCTATCCCTGAATGTAGGATGATAATGTGTCTTAAGCACTGTTCTATTGCTGTGAAGAAACACTGTGACCAAGGTGACCAAGACAACTCTTAATTTAAAAAGCATTTAATTAGGGGCTTGCTTATAGTTTCAGGGGCTTACTCCATTGTCATCACGATGGGGCATGTAGCAACAGGTAGGAGTGGTGAAGAACTAACAGAGAGCTACATCCTGATCCATAGTCAGAGATAGATGGGAGAGAGAGAGAGAGAGAGAGAGAGAGAGAGAGAGAGAGAGAGAGAAGAAAGGAGAGATGAGGAGGAGAGAGAGGGAAAAGGAGAGAGAGGAGAGAGACAGAGACAGAGACAGGGCCCAGCAAGGGCTTTTGAAACTTCAAAGCCCACCCCAGTAACACACTTCCTTCAATAAGGCCACACCTCCTAATAATTCATATCCTATCAAAGAGTTCCATCCTTGCTGACTGAACATTCAAATTTATGAGTCTATGGGGGCAATTCTTACAAAAACCGTCATATAATGCTTTTATATTCCATAACATGCTTACACCAACTATATGGAGTTGTAAACCTTGTCTGTCATCTCAGCTTTTCTGAATGCTGGGCCATTCCTTCACATTTAGAATAAAAAGGAATAGCAAGCACAGTATGGAGTGACTGATCTGTATTCTCTAGGGGTTGGTTGATATTACTAGGATACTTGGTAGAGGATTTTGGCCAATGTAAAATAGCAGCTAGTCAGGCAGCTTTTCCTTCCTGATATATGAGCCTTTCCAGTAAACTTTCTGGAGAAAAATCTGGGTATTGAATGGACACATCTGCTGAGAAGCTTGTGGTGTTCTATTACGATTTCTTGCAAAGCAACAATCATGGCAAACAATGTATAACATTTCATGCTTTGTATCTTTCCTCACTTTTTCTTTTTTTGCCTCAACATCAGTCTCCTGAATTTTTACAACTCAAATATATTTTGCATATTAATGTCTGCTTTTGAGGTGATCTGGGATAAGGTGGAGAATCCTATCATCTTATCTATTATGCATATTTTTCTATTATTAAATACTGTTTAGTAGTTCATAAATTGCCTTATTAACATATAATTACTTTAATAAAATTAGTAAATTCATAAAATGTATATGAATTATATATAATTATATAGTTTTATGAGTCATATTTTTAGATCATCATATATATATTTTAAGCAGACTACTTTTGAAGAAATGTTTATTTAGCTTATAATTTTGAAGATTCAAGGGCACATCATTGCCACCAGCTCAATTTTGATGAGGCCCTCCTGGTGGATTGCAATGGTGGAAGTATATATGGGAGGAAGCAATCACATGGCAAGGCAGGAAGAATCTGTGCTTGGTGAATGGGCAATATTTAGACTTTTATATAGAAGTTCTCTCTGGTATTATACTAAGTCATTGTCTCAGAATTTATTGGAACCTTACAGTTTTAGAGGATGTGTCCAAGACTGTCTTGGTGGGTATCGTGGAAACAGGCAGACAGGCAGGTAAGCATGGTGCTGAAGCAATAGCTAGGGGCTCATATGTAGACACAAAAACCTTGAGGCAGAGAGAGACTTAAGTGGGGATGGTATGGACTTTTGAAACCTCCAAGACCACCTCCAGTGACACGCCTCCTCCAAAAAAGCCATAAACCCTAATCCTTCCACCACATATTTGAATATGTGTTTAAATGTATGCGCTTATAGGGCCCATTCTCATCCAAACCACCACAGTCATATCAAACTTACCCTAATCCCATTCAAGATATGCCTTTAATAACTTAAGACCACTAGACCCAATATCTTAAATGCTTTTGACAATATTATACATGTATATCCTAAATGTTGTTTATTTTTTTCATTATCCATTACCCTTTCTTATCCATTTTCCTCTTTCCCTGAAACTTTTCTTCCCAGCAAAATTCTTCTTACTTTTCTGTCTTCTTCTTGTGACCCAATGAATTTAATTATGGTTGCTTGCATGAGCATGGGTGAGAGGTTATTTACGGGATCACAGGCTACACCACTGAAGAAAATGATATTCTTTCCACAGCAACCATTAATTGCCAATGGCTCCCCAGGGAGGGATAGGGCTCATGGGCTCCTCACTCTATGCATGATGGAATGTTTAAGTGTCCTATCTTATGCAGGTCTTGTGTGGGTAACCACAGTTATTGTGAGTTAATGACACTGATGGCTGTCATATCCAGAAAATAGTGTTTTGCAATATTCCTCTCCATCTTCTCGCTGTTACATTCTTTCTTACCTGGCTTCACAACTCTTTGCTGAGCCTCAGAGGGGGTGATAGAAATGTCACATTTATGGTTAAGTAAGTGCTCAGCACTTTCACCTGTTTTCTGCACTAACTGTTGCCCACTGCAAAAAGAAGCTTCTCTGATCAGGTTGAGAGCAGTTGTAATCTATGAATAAAATACAAGTATTGTGGGAATCTTTTTGGAATAAGCATTCTAACACCAATGAGAGTAGAAGGGAGGAGATGTCACTGGTGGACCAAAGCCAGGGTAGTTCCTGAAAAGTTTTTGATGCTAATTCTAGTTTATATTCTCATATTATACTCTAAAACCACAAGGTGGGGTAGGGAAGCAAGCAACATATTACAGAAGCCTATATAGCTGTTTGGCATAGTTTTATGACAACTTGGCACAAGCTAAAGTCATCTGAGAGAAGGGAACCTCAATTAAGAAAATGCGTCCTAGCCGGGCGTGGTGGCACACGCCTTTAATCCTAGCACTTGGGAGACAGAGGCCTGTGGATCTCTGTGAGTTCAAGGCCAGCTTGGTCAACAAAGTGAGTCCAGAACAGTCAAGTATACACAGAGAAACCCTGTCTCAAAAAAAAAAAAAAAACTTAAAAAACCCCAAAAAACAAAAACAAGAAAATACCTCCATAACATTGGACTATAGGCAAGCTTGTGGAACATGTTCTTAGTGATCAGTGGGGGAGGACCCAGTCCATTGTAGATGGTGCTACCCCTGGGCTGGTAGGCCTGGCTTCAACCAGGCTAAGCAAGCCATGAGGAGCAAGCCAGTAAGTAGCACCCCTCCATAGTCTCTGAATCAGCTCCTGACTCCAGGTTCCTGCCCTGCTTGAGTTCCTGTCTTGACTTCCTTCAGTAATGAAGAGTGTCATGGAAGTGTAAACCAAATAAACCTTTCCCTCTCCAACTTGCTTTTTGGTCTTGGTGTCTCAATCCATCAACAGAAACCCTAACTAAGACAATTATGTAGTTTATAAAGTAAATGGGTAGGACATTTCTACTATAATTTGTCTTAGAATAATTTAGGTTAGTTGAAAATTTAGAATAGTATTCACTTGTGAATACTTCATTGTTATTTAAGTTATTTAAGAACTTCCCACTGCTTTATGGGCATTCAATTCATGTAATATTCTCTCTCTCTCTCCATTTCTCCTCTTGCTATGTGGATCACACTCACAATTTAGGTCTTCCAGCTTTAGTATCCTGTGTGTTGGGCTGGCAAGTGTATACCACTACATTCAGTTTATTAGTGGTCATTTCTTATCCTCATTAATCATTTTATGGATTATTTTTGAACTATGGATGAAACAATGAAATGTATATTATTTAAATGGTTGTTCCTGAAGAAATGATGACATTTACTTACATAAATTTCTTAGACTGGAAATGGGTACTTTCAATATATGCATTAAAAGCTCATCTTTTCATTAGCTGTTCCTAAGGCTATTGTACTTGTTTTATAAAAATTCATTATTTCCTTAGGAAGAAATCCAGGGTAACATTTTGGGGGTAATATTTTAATGTATTCATTTACTTGATTTCTTGTTGATTATTATCTTCCTTATATATTCTCTAGGTAATGTTTCTTAGTGTCTGGAAAGTTGATTGTGTTCTAGTTACGCATTTAAGTCTGCAGTCATTTGCAAGAGTGACTCAATTTAAATAATGACTCAAATTAAGTAAGAAGGATTTGAGCATAACCCACAGAATCACTAACCAAATCACCACTCATATAAACCACAATCTTAGTTTTAAAAAAATGCAGTGTTCTGATTGTGTTACTGTTCTTAAATAGTAGCTCCCTTACTGACAAGGTATTTAATACATCAACATGAATTGCTGTGCATCTTTGAAGATGTAGTTTACAGTGTGACCACAATGACATTGAGTCTAAAGTGTGTTATGTTTTAAACAATAGAATACAAGTAGTTGTGATGTATGTCATTTTTGAGAATCACACAGATATTCACTAGTGTCAGCTCATTCTGTCTGCCATTAAAATGAGTTATTCCCAATAGGACTTCTTCATAAACCTATATACCACAATGAAAAATGTGTCTGGGATTGCAACAGTAGACCAGAAGTTGCCATGTGGTTTGGACAAGAAATAAATATTGTTGAGATCCTTTGAGCATTTTTGAGATTGTTTAATTTATAGCAAAGCTATCTGATACACTTGTTTTCTCAAGGCATGTATTAGTGTACAAATTACCTGACAAAGCTTTATAAGGAAGGAAAGGTTTATTTTGGCGTATAATTCAAATGAATACAGCCCATTATGGTAGGGAAGACATGGTGTCAGGACCTTGAGGCAGCTGATCACATTTCATCTGCAATCCAGAAGAAGAGAGAGATGAATGCTGATGATCAACTTTTTTCCTCTCTTTTATTCACTATAGACCACAACCTGTGTCCTCACTACAGTTAAGTGGATCATTTTACTCTAATCAAACTTATCCAAATAATTCCTTATGAAAATGTATAGAGATATACATTTGTGGTGATTCTAAATCCTATTAAATTGACCATCAAAATTAACTGTCCCAGGAATATTGAGGTATTGCAGAATAGGAAATATAAATATATTTTTTAATTGAGGGTTGCTAAGTAAATAATGTTTATTAAGGAAAATATATAAGTACACACCCAAGGATGAGTGAGTGAGTAGGCTTTTGTGTTTACACAAAGAATTATATCACTTGGATTTTAGATAGCTCATTTTGTGGAGACCAACTTTAATGGAGGGTAGGACAATTTATTAATTCAGGTAGAGATTTCTGGGAATAGGCCAAGATTGTCTGGGAATAGAGTTGGTTTCCCTTTTCCATTCAAAGTGGAGTTTCCTGGCCTTTGTCATGGAGTTGGGTACATGATGGGGGCTGGCAATTTTGCAAGGCTAATGATATGGATATGTAATTATAATGAAGCACAAGTTTGGTAGCAGTTATCTCAGTGGGCTATACTGTTTGTAGCCATTTGGGGTGGTCCTGTGTCTGTACTTTTTTATCAGTCAAATTATGTCCTGCTGTGATACAGCTCTGTAATTGTTTCAGCCTCTAGCTACTGTGCACTTTACTGCTTTACTCATGTTCTTTTTACCTACTTTATCTCCCTCTCCAGATATGTCTAATCCTTTTTTCTATTTATTTTTTTGTTCATTCATTCATTCATTCATTCATTCATTTTACATCCTGATTCCAGACCCCTTCTCTCTGCCCAGTCCTTCCCTCCCACCCTCTGCCCCCTCCTCTCTTCTTCTCAGGGAAGGAAGCCCCTATCAATCCACCCCAGTACTTGATGCAGCATCAGAACTAACTGCATCCTCTTTCACTGAAGCCAGACAATGCAGCCCAGCTAGGGTAGAATTATCCGACAGTAAGCAACAGAGTCCATGTAAGTGATAGTCCCTGCTCCAATTGCTAGGGGGCCCACATAAAGAGCAAGCTGTTCCTCAGTTCCATGAGTATAGGAAGCCTGGATTCAGTCCATGCATGCTCTTAGGCTGATTGTTCAATCTCTGTGAGCCCCCATGGGCCTACATTAATTCCCTTTGTTCGTCTTGTTGTATGGTTCTTGTCCCCTTCCAGCGGGTGCCTCTTTCCTTCTCCCAACTCTTCCACAAGACTCCCAGATATCTTGCTGTCCATTGTTTGGCTGTGGTTCTCAGCATCTGTTTCCACCCTTTGCTGGGTGGAAACTCTCAGAGGACAGTTATGCTACGGTCCTGTCTGCAAGGATAGCAGAGTATCATTAATAATGCCAGGGGTAGACTCTCTCCCATAGGATGGATCTCAATTTGGGCCAGTCATTGATTGGCCATTCCCTCCATATCTGCTCCATCTTTATCCCTGCACATTTCATAGGTAGGCAAGATTTTGGATCAAAGTTTTTATAAAGATGTCTAATTCTTAATGTTAAGGAGTTGAAAAGAATCAAGTTTCAATTTCCATAGTTAAGGAAGGAGAAAGCAGCATGTTTTGCTGCATATTTTCAGAACTATAAAGAGCCTGTAAGGAATTAACAAAAAGAAATGAATTTTACATTATAATCTAGGACATGCAAACACATGAGCTTATGTATGGATATAGACATACTACATATGAAAAATATACTTATTACACAATAATCCCCCTTTATCTGAGGCTTCTCTTTCTTTTTTAAATATCTAAGCTCAACAATTTCTGAAAGTATTTATGCATTTATTATGTGTGTAAATATGTGTGCATTTGTATGCATGTGTACATGCCACAGTGTATATGTGGAGGTCGGAGAACTGCTTGTGGGACTCTGTAGTTTCTTCTATCATGTATGTTCTTGGAGTGAATGCACGTTCTCCAGCTTGGTGGCAAATGGTGTCACCCACTGAACTATTCATCTGGCCAAAGTTCTGGAAATGTTAAATGGGAAATTTCAGAAATAATGTATACCACTCCAAGTATGAATCATTCTTTTGCCCAGTGTAGCCATACTGTAAATATTAGCCATCCATCAGTTACTTAATAGTCCTCTCTCTTACCACTGAGGTATTACAGTGTTTGTGTTCAAGTAATCCTTATAAAGTAGTCTAATACTAGTTCACACTGACTACATTATTCACCTCACTTCACAGATTTGGATGAATCTGTATGAAGTGAATCTGGTAACCACTACACTACACAAACTGGATGAATTTGTAATGTCCACACACTCAAAACATTTTCATTTGTTTGTAAAGGAAGAATGGAGCCCATTTAGATATGGGATGAGACTTAGAGTTCATCATTAATTTGGATATCACAACTTATTCATGAACATTTATAATTAGCACCTGACAAAAGATAGAGAATTCATGTGTAAAAATACCCTTAAAGAATTTCAGTAATTTGGAAGAATGAATCAAAGATGAAATGTTATAAAATACTGGTTTGGGAGAATTATTCATAATTTACTAGCTTCTTCATGCATTATAATTAAATGGTCATACTATATTTTAGCTTCACATATATAGAGATTTTGTGTATTATATGTCATGAAAATATCAATACTGAAAGCACACATTATTCAGTCATAGCTATTTACAGAAACAATACATAAAATGTTCTATATACAAAAGAACCATATAGATAAAGTTTCATTCCTTCATTTTATCCATAGACTATTTGAACCTGAGAAATTAAGAAAAGAACCCATGTATTCTTAGACTTCATGAGTTAATCTAGTGTTTTATAGCTAGTTAGAGATTAGCAAGCTTGAAGGCTACAGTGAGGATAGAACCCTCATTGTACCATTGGACCCCCAACCTTTTGTGTTTTTGTTAACATACTTTTTCAACATTTATTTATATCTTCAAGTTATATCACAATCATATTCTCCTCTCTCCTCCCTCTCCTGGTCCCACCCTCCTACCCTCTTCCCCTCACCCTCCTATCTGCTTTGTTTTTTTTTTTTTAACTTAAGGGGTATCTTCCCCCAAACAGCTCCCCATTTTAGTCCAATAAAAGGCTCTTTTTCTTATAAATACAATACAAAGCAATAAGAAGAATTAGTCCACAATTATGGAAAATATAAGACATAACATACATTCCCAGTGTCCAGGCCATATGTATTTGGCAACTGATATTAACATTCTATTATCTCTCTATCTCACTGAGTTTAAAGTTCTATACCTAACCCAGTTTCCACCCCAACTTACATTATCAACTTAAAAACATCTTCTTAGAACTTGAACATCCTTTTAATTCTTAACAACTTAAAATTTAACAACTGGCTGCCTGGACAAAACCCAATTTCTCTCTATAACATTGGAACAGGTATCTTCAGGCTTTTGGCCCAGTATCTCTAACACACATTAATTGTGAAGCAGGAATTATGAAGGACTTGTCTACCTTATCTTGGCAGAGCTAGGCTGTCGACTTACCTGCTTTCAAGTTTTGTCCTTTTCAGACAGTGTTCTTGTCCAGTGACAAGTTTGCCAAGAATGTAGCCATCTCCAAATGAAGATTCTTTGATGCTCATCATCTACTTGGCGTTACTATTATCTGGGATTTAAATGAAATATTTGAGCAGGTTGGTAATGGCACATGCCCTTATTCCCATCATGCTGGAGGCAGAAGCAGGCAGATCTCTAAATTATAGACCAGCCTTGTCTAAACAATGAAGTCTGATAAGATAAGACTGCTTGCTAAAGACAGTCTAGTATTCAAAATGACACATTTTTTTTTCCTTGAAGGTAGTATGTCAAATTTTTGGTTAGTAATAAATAATGTGTCCTTACTGAGCTAATGGATAAATACAGATAATCTTAAATTTATGTAAAGAGAAAGGGGTCACAAGCCAGTCTCCTTAGGTGTGGAGCTCCCATGGGAGAAATGGTTTCAGGAGGCATTTTGCCCCTAAAAGAGATATGTTAATCTCTGGGCATGGTGGTGCATGCCTTTAATCCCAGCACTTGGGAGGCAAAGGCAGGTGGATCTCTGTGAATTCAAGGCCAGCCTGGTCTACAAAGTGAGTCCAGTACCAGGATACACAGGTAAATCCTGTCTGGAAAAACCTTTAAGAAAAAGAGAGATATTCTGTTAGTCAATATAAAGACCAGAGCTAGGATGGGGGAGGAACATGTAACCTGCATGCCTACTACCACCAACAGTTAAGAAGAGTTAATATAAATTAGCATATCATGCTATTCTAAACAAATATTAACAATGGGGCTCCCATGGGAGAACTGGAACTCAGACTAATACAAAATGTTTTAATTAATATTATTGTTTAATAAAAGTAATTCAATTAATAAAATTCATTACTTGATCCAAAACTTCGGGGACAAGGAAAAAAAATAGGTTCTTTGTGTGTTTAAGGCCAATCTAATATACAGAGCTCTACAGCCTAAGCTACAAAGAGAAACCCTGTCTCAATAAGGATAGATATATCCACATAGAAATTAAATCTCCAAAGAAAGGAGAAAATGAAAGAAAAAAAATATAAAAATGCAAACCTTTGATCCCAAAACATGGGAGATAAAGGAAGAGACAGACAAGTTCCTTTTGAGTTTGAAGCAAAACTAATGTACAGTCAGCCCAACCTACACAGAAAAACCTGTCTCAATCAATTAATAACATTATATCAACTGTAAAAAGAATACTTAAACTCCATACAGTCTTATGCTGAATTTTCAACTTAAAATTGATTATATAAAGCCATATATATGTAAAAATAATTACAGAAAAGAAAAGGTCTTCTATCCAAACTGATAGAAATCAGATTTGACTGGAAAGGCATCCTACAGATCTTGGCTACAAACAAAAGAACGAACAGGTATCTTATATTTCTTGATTCCACTATGTAGGAAGAGCTTAAACTGGCTAAGACACACACGCACACACACACACGCACACACACACACACACACACACACACACACACATATATATATATATAGTCAATAAAAATCTTGGCTACGTAGAAGACACATGACTTATTGTTGCATGCCATCCTTTCAAATGGCATGAATGGAGACTTACAAATGTCTCTCTTCTACTCAAATAAAGAGCAGAAAATCTTCCTTAATTTATTTGCATACTATATATCCAAGGCATTTTTGTAATTGCAGAACTATATGTTATTTGTGAGAAATTATGTATTTTCAGAACAAAGGGACCAGACACCAAAGAAGACAAGACAAGTAGCCCAGATGATCCAGCCTCACAGACTGCCTCAATAGCTGTTTCCTCAAAAATCTGTATCCAGAAAAACCTCAAAATGGCTTGCTAAGATGATCAAGCCTCATAGAGTGTTCCAGCCAGGACTTCAATAACATCCTGAATTTTCCCACCCAAAGTTTAGCTTTGGACTACAAACTGATCAGGACATTCAAATTGCTGAGCACATTAACCTGTTTAACCATTTTTTTTCCCATTTTATCTGGGCCCCCAAACAGGTTTTCTGCATCCCAATTCATCAGGAAGCAATTTAAAGAAAGCGATGTCCCATTCCCAAAAGGTGGGGTGGGTGATTTTTGGTCATTTTATGTGTTATAGATGTTGTTTAGGGGGACTGGTTACAAGTTGTGAAATGATCTTGTTAGGCAAGGTATAGGAGATTATATTCAAGGACTTTTCTCTTCCTTTTATTTTCTCTATCCTTATTTCTCTCTTATATATAGAGAGAAGACCTGAAAAGAAAAAAGAGGGGGAATATGGGTTTATAATATAGAAACAATAAGATATAAGGTTAGATAGATTGTTGAATCTACTCTGAAACATAGAGCTATTGTTATTCTCAAAATAAGGTTATCTTTAATACATTGGTATAGAATTTTCTATATTGATTCAAAAATAAGGTTACATTTTGATTCATTCATATAGAATTTTAAATTTTGATACACATATATGTATATTACACCTCATAAGGTATTGTGCCAATACAACTAATTTAAAACTACAGGTTTACTTCCAATCCTTTTATGGGTTTCTATTGTAATCTATTTAGGAGTCTGGGTAATAGAAATCGATGGGTTGCCAGTAGAACTCCTAGTCATTTCAAATACTAGTCTTAATTTTTCACAAAATAGGCTTACTAAATTAAACAGAAAGTGGTTAAAAATATACAGTTTTCTTGTTCAAACATAGGTAGATTTATAAATAAATCAATAGATGTCTTCAAAAGCCTCAGAGGCATACAGAAAATGGCGTTTAAAGATGTTTTTATTATTTTAAGAATTATTTGACTTAATGCAGCTCCTGACAGCTCCCATTTGATTTGGAAGGAGACAATGAGATCAAAAATCTCCATCAGAAGATAATTCCTAGTGGGCAAAAATGCTCCTGAACTCTCAACTGACTATATATAGTCCAAAGATGGACCATAACTTAAATGCAGGTAAGTCAATGGCCTGATTCTGCAGAGACAGAGTGGGCAAATTCTTCTTATTTCCTGCTGGACAATTCAGTCTGTGAGATATGCTTGGCCAGAAGGCTGAAGATGATGCTCCAATGGAATCCAGTGATATTTGGGACTGTCTAGGCAGCAAACTGTCATATTTCTTTTCTGGAAGCTGCTCTCCTGTACTTCCTCCTCACTCAAATAATAACTTTATCCATTCTTATGTCTTTGATGGGCTTGAAGACATAATAGATATACAATTTCAGTTGAACTTGAGTTGTTTAGAATTTAAAAGAATATTTTCAAATCTAAATAAAATCTTTAGGTTTATAAATATAGGGTATGACAGAAAATATTTAGGTTCAGAACTTTAGACATATGTAGGAGGAACAAGGTCTGCCATTGAGCAGAAACAAGGCCTGCTGTTAAATAACACGTGCATGGCTGGGTTTCCACGTGTAGCTGACCTGAGAGATCTGCCTGGGCATGCCCAAATATACCTGGCCTGAGACCTGCCTGGAGATTGATGACACCACACAGGGTAATGAGACATGAGCCGATAAGGAAAAGCAGCAGCAGCCTGCAGTTTGGGGTCCAATGAGACTCTGGGTGGGTGTTCTAAAGGGAACTCCATTTTTTGAAATAAAGGGGTCTGCTTTTTTCCACTTACCGGATCCCCAGAATCTAGGTCATTGATTCTGCATCAGCTCATCCCCGCCCCCAAGAGTTCTGGGCATACGCCCTTGCAACAGATATGCATGGCTAAACATTATGTGTGTAGCTTTTATATATGGTTTTCTTCATTGTTTAATATTTGTTCTTACTGTTTTTACTATATGAGTTAAAACATTTAGCCTTTTTATTAGACAGAAGGAGGGAATTGATGGGGTGATGTTATGCATTCTAAATGTTAATTAATTGGTCCTGTTTGCTGTCTTTTACTTTGTTTTCTAATCATGGTCTCTGATTGGTTGAATAAATGCTGAGGCCTGAGATTGGGCAAAGACAGAGGTAGGCGGGACTAAGGTGTGGACTTCTGAATCAGAGAGGAAGATGCAGTAGAAGAAGTATCCAAGAGTAGAAGCCAGGAACAGGAAGAAGGAGACACACAATGGGGTAGATTAAAGAAGATCATTTCCTGTGGTCTGGAACATCAGCATCGTGTGGAGAGTAACAGTCCAAGGGGATGTATGTATATATGGGGTAATATTTGGCAAATAGAAATAAGAGCCAGATTAGATAGGCTAAGATTGCATAATTCAGGCCAAGGCTTGTTAAAATCCATCAGGCGTTTGTGTGCTCATTTATAATGGTGGGTTAAGGATTAACAGCTGCCGATCCATTAAATATAATATAAATTCAAGTAAACAATTTTAATTAACTATTTCTACAGGAGTTGACATGTCTCAATATTAAAAACTCTTAAGTTAAGAAAACATCTTTGAATGCCATATTCTACAGATCTCTTGAGGTTTTTGAAGACCACCTATCTATATATATTTGGATAAGCAAATGTTGCTTGTCTCTTAGCAACTTGATTTCTGATTGACTTAGAAAGCATCCATGATACACTATGCTCGTACCTAACAAAATGACATGTTTCAATGACTATTAGTTTGCATTTCTTAATTATCCTAAACAGTTTGTGACAGTTGCTATCAAAAGGGCAAAACTTTACATTGCATTTTTAAGCATTACATAGGTACAATACCTTAAAAAGAGTTAACTTTAAATTTTTATCAGTATACAAAGATCAATACCAATGTAGCCAAATATAATCTTAATTTTGTATCAAGATGCAAAGATATAAGAGCATATTCAATAATCTGTGTCTTTCTCCTTATTATTCCTATATTATGTCTATATTCCTTTTTTTCTTTTCAAGTTTTTCCCCCTTACATAGGAGAGAAAGGATAGAGAAAAGAAAAAGAGAGAAATCCCTGCATCTACCCTCCTAAACCTTATTTAACAAGACCATTTAACAACCAATCCCCCTAAATAACAACAAACATCTATAACCCATCAAATGACCAAAGGGGGGAAAATAACCCACCTCACCTCCAGGGAATGGGACTTGGCTCTTTTAAATTGCTTCCTTCTGCTTTTGGATGTAGGAAACCTGTTTGGGGGCCCAAATAAGAATGGGAAAATGGTTAAGCATGTTAATAGCAACATTTGATGTGTAGTCTTTTTGTGCTCAGCTATTTAAATGTCCAAGAAGTTTGTAGTCAGAAGCTGAACTTTGGGTGGGAAAGTTTAGGGTTTTCCTGAAGTCCTCGCTGAAACAGTCTGTGGGACTGAGCCATCTTACTTAGCCATTTTGAGTTGTTCTAGTTGTAGTTTTTGAGGAAACTGCTGTTGAGGTAGTCTGAGAGGCTGGGTTACTTACCTTCTTTGGTGTCTGGTTCCTTTTCTTCTGAAGTTTCAGTTGTCCAGTTATCCCTGGACTCCTTAGATGGATGCTTTTAATATCCTGGAAAGATAAGAACAGAGCCCTGAAATAATAATCCTAACTCTGGGGTGCGACTTTCTTGGCAGGTAATATCTTTCCTCAAGCAAATTGGGTTTTTTGACAATATAAGAAGTATTATCTTTAAATTGAGATTAAAAAATTATTTTGATATGTTGGAACTAAACATACCTTTAAGTGTATATATTTTGAGATCACAAAGGACAATCCACTTTGAATTTCAGCATGCCTTTTACGAGCTGCTTTTAAACTTAAAACATTGTAAATCCTATGTGCCTGATTCTGCCTCCAAATTGTTAGGATCAAAGGTGTGTACCTCCCAAATGTTGGAATTAAAGGTGTGTACCACCACCCCTAGATCTAAGTTTTTCTCTGTTTGGCACTTCCTCTGTGTCAGGCTGGCCTTGATCTCAGAGATCTGCATGTTTCTGTCTCCATTGATAGCACACTAATTTTAGTGAAGGAGAAAGTATCACAACTTTGCCTCTTTAAGATTCAAAACACCATTGGAAGGCTAGCTACATATTAGTAAAAAGGGAGGAAGATTCAGGTAGCAGGATTTTGTGGAGACCTGTTTAAGAGAATTCTGTTTCCCTCTGGTAAAATATAGGTATTTAAATATTTTTTTTGTTTATATGTGTATGCATGTTTTGCCTGTGTGAATGTCTATTCACCACATGTGTGAAATTCTGTGGAGGACAGAAGAGGGCATCAGATCCCTTGGGACTGGAGTTAAAGACATTTGTAAGCTGCCATATGGATTCTGGGAGTCGAACCAAGATCCTCTGGTAAAACAACCTGCTTTTAGCTGCTGAGCCATCTTTTCAGTACCATACAAGATGTCAATGGAGGACAGAAGAGGGCATCAGATCTCCTGGAACTGGATTTATGGATGATTTTAGCAGTCATATCGGTACTGGGAATTGAATTCAAGTCCTCTGTAAGAGAAGAAAATGCTCTTAACTGTGGAGCCATCTTTTTGCTACTCTGTGTTACATGATACTGGCCAAAAGAATGTTATCTGAGTTATCCTGAGTGGAGACATGATTTTCTGAACTTTCAGAAAAAAATTTTAAAGATTATTATCTACCAGCATGCCTTCTGGTAAAGAACAAAGATATAACATTGTCTCCTCCTTTAAGAGTTAATCAAAATGAATCTGTCAATCATGTGAACAAGAAAATACCTCTTCGGAAAACTATCTGTAGAAAATGATGTAAAGCTTCCCTAAATATGGAGATTAGCTGCTGGTCTATGAATATTGTTCATTCTCATCCACAAGAATTTTTCCTCAAAAATGGCCCCTTTGGTCATTTCCCACTCTCACCCATGAGAACACCTCATGTTATTCTGTGTTCTATATAACATCTTTTATGTCTTGCCTGAATTCATTCCATCCACATCCCAAAACTAGGGAGCCTACAGTTGATTCCAAACAACATTAGCATGCCTCATATGCTAAAGATGATTCCCATGACTACCTAAAAGCCTGTATGGCCTTCATAAGACAAGATTTTTTTTATTTATTTATTGTTTTCTCACACCTTTTAAAGGTTAGGTTTAGGAGAGGGAAAAGTAGTTCTATCATTTCTAGACCTCTTTTCCTCATCTACCTTATACTGAATCTTATGAAAATAACATATACCCTTATTTTGTAGTCTGTCACTTACCAACCCTCCTGTTTCATAGATTATTATGTACTTAGATATGTAAATGGTAATTAAATGGTAAATGGTAATGCAAATTCAGCTGTGCCATTGCATATCAGCATAACTGTAGATAATAATAACATACTGTATATTCTAAAAATTAAATTCAAGAATTTTCAACTTTTTAGTTATTCTTTTCGGTTTGTTATTTTACAGCACAAACTGGCCTTGGCCTTGCTATCTAGCCAAGGATAACTTTGAATGTCTCATTTCCTGTTTCCACCTTCTGAGTGCTGGGACCACAGGCATGACTCATCACACTTGGTTTGTGTAATACTGGGAACTGAACTCAAGGCTTTGTTCATGAAAGGCAAGCCCTTTACTAATTGACCTACAACCCTACCCCTTCAATTTTTTTTTTATCATAAAGAAATATGGGTTTGGAGAGATTGCTGATGGTACAGTGCAGGAAAAGCATGAGTTTGTTCCCCCTTACCTGTGTAAAATGGATGGTAGTTCATGTCTTTATTCAGGAATAAAAGAGAGATAATGTAGTAGTTACTTCTCTGTTGCTGTGATAAAACACCAGGACCAAAAGCAACTTAGAAAAGGAAGAGATTATTTTGACTTACAATTACAGTAATATAGAGTAGATATGGAGAAGTATAGCAGTAGGCCTGATGACTTGAACAAGAAGCTGATAGCTCCTATCTTGAATTGTAAGGACAATTGCAAGCACGAAGAAGTTGAAGTGGAAATAGGGCAAATCTGTATAACTCTTAAAGATTTCTTTCTGTGAAATGCTTCCTTTAGCAAAGCTTCCTTTCCTGAGCCTCTTCAAACAGTGTCACCAACTAAAGACAGAGTGTTCAAATAACAGAACCTAGGAAGCACCTCTCATTCTAATCACCACAGATGGAGACAGGCAAGTTCTTGGAACTTGCTTTATAGCCAGACTAACTGAATCAGGCTCCAGGTTCATCTAGAGACTGCACCTCTATCTTTTCTCTTTTCTCTCATCTCTTCTTTTTGACATCTCTAAAAACCACCACTCTATCAACTACCTATGAGCTCAGCTTCCTTCAGCTAAAATGTTTAAATGACCTTCTTTGATTTGTTTCAATTTTGATACAGTTTTTCTGTGATATAAAGCATTGACTCAGTAACAAGGAAAACTAACACATTGAGATGGACATATTTCAACAGAAAATCAAAGGCTAATTACAGCTGCTGCCACTGAAGAGTTGCTAAGGTAGTCTCTGTGGGACCTTAATGCCAAAAGTGATGATTTCTCTCACTCCACGGGCACTCTTAACTTCTGTGTCAAATCTTAAGCCCCCTGGGATATTTTTTCTTCCTGAACCATACTCATTAAAATTACCTGTGGCGATGAGTTTCTTTTGGAAGCATATTTGACCCAGTTCTGTTCATCTTAAGTTTAATTTATCCTTACTGTTGAGAAATATCAAACTGGAATTGAAACTGGAGAGACAGAGGCAGGAAGAAATTTGTGAGTTCCAGGCCAGCCTGGTCTCTAAATAATGAGTTCCAGGCTAAGCAGTATTGTAAAAAGGAAACCCTGTCAACAACAATGAGGATGACAACAACAACAACAACAACAAAGGCAAATTTTAATGCTGGAGAGATGATTCAGCAATTAAGAGCATTGGCTGCATTTGTAAAGGACCTGGGTTCAATTCCCTGTGCCCACATGGCAGTTCTCAACTCTCTGTAACTCCTATTCCAGGAGACCTGAGACATTCCCACAGACATATATGCAGACAAAACACTAGCACACATAAATTAAAGATTAATCCTTAATAATTTTACTCCTTAAAAAAATGGAATTGAGTCAGTTTCTTTCATTACATTGAACATAGTCAAAAAATTCTTGGAATTAGGATGTTAACATCTTTATAGGTTAGTTAACATGAGATTTCTAGCTTTTTAAAACATTTTGAAATCTTAATTTGTGTATATTTATTGTACATGGTGTCATGTTACATAAGGACATTTTCATACAAATATATTTGTATGAAATTTGTATATCATGGATTTCTCCAACTCTCCTTTTTCTCAAAAATTTCCCTTCAGTTAGTCCCCTTTATTTCTCTGGTTCTACTTTTATCCTGCTCTTTAAATTATAGTGTGTGTGTGTGTGTGTGTGTGTGTGTGTGTGTGTGTGTGTGAAATTAAACTATAATTATCTAATTTCTTCGGCTTCATCTCTCCAATGTCTCCCATGTTTTCCCATTTGTTCTCTCTTAAATTCATTGCTGATTTTATTTTATTAAAATTATTTTTAAATATATTTTGAATGGAAATAAAGTTATAACACTTCCCCTACTCATTTTCCTCCTTTTAGTCCCTCCCATCTACCCTTGTTGAAACCATGGTCCCTAACTCTCAAGGTGATAGCCATCTTCTTTTTCTTTGATTATTATTATTATTATTGCATACATATATATTTGTATGTACATGTATGCTCATCCATGAAATAGAATAATTCACCTTCTCTAGCTGTCATTCTTTTTTCTAGCTTTCATTCTTTGCTTGCAATTCTTTGTCTAGGGAGGGGCCCCATGAAAATTTCCCTCTTCCGTGTGAACATATCGATTGATATTGCTACTTTTCTGATCTTGTTTATGCAGCCATTTCTAAGAGATAATGTTTCACAGAACACTTCCTTGTATTCTGGCTTTCACAGTCTTTCTGGCCCCTTTTCCTAAGATGTTCACTGAATGCAAGAGTTGGGATTTAGATGTATTTGTTGGGGTTGAGTTCTCCATATTCGGCTGAACTCTATATTGTGTACAGCTATGATTTTCTGTGATGGTCTCCACTTGCTTTAAATAATGATTTTTAAAAATGGGTAAGAGTAGATAACTACACCTATCTCTGTGTATAAGGATAAAATTTAGATGTAGTTGGGGATTAAGCTTGTCTTGCAAAGTCGCAGTAGTAGATTATTTTCTAAGGTCCATGATATCACTAGTCCCAAAAGCAGGCTGTGTTTACAGTATCAGGAATGATTTCCCTCCTATTGAGGATTTCAATTTGATAGCTGGTAGTTGCCACTGATATGTGAGTACCACTTATTGTACCTTTATGCATATCTTTCCATGATGGTCATTGCTGTGGTTCATAGGTGTTGCAGCTGGGTAATTGTTTTCCTCCCATGGCAGCCTTTACAGTATTTTCTGGAAAAATGGAAGCTAGACTGCAAGAAAAAGGCTTTCACAACAGATCCAGCTCCAGTCATCTGAGCCCTGTGTCCTAAGTGTGTGGTGTCTTCTGAAATAGGGTCCTACCTTTAACCACTGAGAGGCAAGCAACAGCTATTTGATAATTTATTTTATTTTGGGTGTCACTTGAACTACCTTGACCAACCTTTCAAAAGGAAGTTTCTTGGGTCTGGTACCAAGGTTTTTGTTATTTCATGGCTCTGTGGAGAGCATGAACTTCTTTTTCTTTAATTGTGACTTTTATATTTAAGTTGATCTGGCAATGTAACATAGGTTAGCCATAAATATACCAGTCTACTATCCAAGTCTCCCAAGTGTTAGTATTACAAATATGTACCACCATGCACAATTAAACATGGTCATTTAAGATTCATGAAAATAACTTGATTAGGATATTTCATGAATTATTGTAACTTTTAGTTCCCAATGTTCATTGATTCACTTGTCATATCATAGTTTTTTATGTCAATCAAATAATGAGGAGTTTGTTGTAAGTTTTGAGAGAGTAATTACGTCTCTTAGAATTTCATGTAAAATGCCTTTTACTTTTGTTCACTTATTCATAATACTGTATTAGTTGCATATTAGATGATTTGATAAAACTTAAAATTATTAATTATTTTGTGTTCCTTTGGAAATATTAGTTTTTTATCATAGAATATTTCCTCATTTCTCCTGGAAAGTTTTTGTACACTTGCCTGAAAATTATTTGCAGGGTCTGATGATTCAACTTGCAAATAAAACATTAATTACATTGAAGGTGTCTTTTGTGGGAAGGACCTGTGGGTCATACTAATATATGAAATTGAAACTTAAAATTAGTTTGCTTATATATGTCAAGGTTTTGGAATTTATTAGGATTCATTAACACATTACTCTCATATAAACTGCCTTTCTTTTTTTTTCTTTATTTTTTATCTCTTCAAGTTACATCTCAATCACAATCCGCTCCCTACTCCCCCCTCCAGTCCAATCCTCCCATTCTCTTCCGCCTCAACCCACCCATCCCTTTCCTTTTTTTGAAGTTTAAGGTATATCTTTTTCCCCCCAACAGCTCCCCCTTTCAGTCCAACAAATGGCTCTGTCTCTTATAATAATAAATACAATATAAAACAACAGAGGTAATTAGGCCACAATTATGAGCGTTATTATGGCTTACCATATATTCCCAATGTCCAGTCCATATGTATTTGGCACCTGACTTTAATATTCTACTATGTAACCATCTCCATGAGTTTAAAGTTCTATATCTAACTCAGTTTTCATACTAACTTGCATCACAATTTTAGAAACATCTTCTTAGATCCAGAACACTCTTTGATTCCTAAACAACTCAAAATTTAATTATGAGACTCTAGCTATCTATTCTTCAACCACCTCAGAGACCTGAGAGGGATAAATATATATGATTATATAGGAAGTGCAGGGCCTGCAGCTTCCAAAATTAAGAAATGACACACCAGTGGCTGCCTGGACAGTTCCCATTTTCTCTCCATACATTACAGCATCAATCTTCAGTCGTTTGGCCCCATTTCTCTGACAGACATTGATTGTGGAGCAGGAATTATGAAGGACTTGCTTACCCTGTCTTGGCAGAGCTAGGCTGTCGACTTACCTGCTTCCAAGTTTTGTCCTCTTTGGACAGCATTCTGTCTACAGTTGAAGCAAGGGATTTTTCTTGCCAAGAGATAGGCTTGCCACTGATTCAACTCATGGAGATGGTTAGATAGTAGAATGTTAAAGTCAGGTGCCAAATACATATGGACTGGACATTGGGAATGTATGCTAAGCCATATAGCTCTCATAATTACGGAAGCATGGGCAGGATCTTGGGCTGCACCTCTGAAGAATGTTGACTCTTCTTCCTTAACAGTCAACAATTGCCAATAACTCCTCAGTTAGGGGTAGATATTCAGCTCCTTACTCATCCACACTATAATTTTTTATGGTTGGATCTTGTAGTTATTTTTTTTAAGTGTATAACTTAACTTTTTAAAATTACTGTTTATTTATTTCTTTAATTTACATCTCCATCACAGTCCCCTGCCTCCACCTCTCCCAGGCCCACACTCTTACCCTCCCACCCTCTCCCTCTTCTCCCACCTATCCTACTCCTCCAGTTTGGGGTTCCCTACTTATCAGCCCTCTTCAGTTCAGCATCCATATGTGGGCTAAGAGCTTCATCTTGCACTGGGGGCCTACATGGCATCCTCACTAGGGCAAAATATCCCATTAACAGGTAATAAAATCTATGTTCCTGTTCCTTTCAGTCTGTGGATTGTAGGATAGGTATCCTGTACTATAAGGCTAAAAACCATTTATAAGTGAATAGATGCTATGTGCATCATTCCTGGTCTGGGTTAGCTCACTCAGGATGAGCTTTTCTAGTTCCATCCATTTGGCAGCAAATTTCACAATTTCCTTGTTTCTGATAGTTGAGTAGTATTCCAATGTTTAAATGTACCACAGCTTTTTTATCCATTCATTGGTTGAGGGACATCTGTATTGTTTCCAGTTTCTAGTTATTACAAATAAGGCTGCTATGAACATGGATGAGGAGATGTCCTTGTATATTGGTGAGGAATCATTTGGATGTATACTCAGGAGTGGTATGGGTGGGTCTTGGGGTAGAGCTGTTCCAAGTTTTCGAACATATTGTCTGATTGATTTCCATAGTGGTTGTACAAGTTTGCACTCCCACCAGCATCCTTGTCAGCATATGCTTTCATTTGAGTTTTTGATCTTAGCCACTCTTACAGGTGTGAGATGGAATCTCAGAGTTATCTTGAGTTCCATTTCTCTGATGCTTAACGATGTTGAACATTTCTTCAAGTGTCTCTTGGCCATTAGAGATTCCTCTTTTGTGAATTCTCAGTTTAACTCTATACCCCATTTTTGATTGGATTATTTGATTTCTTGGTGTTTAATTTCTTGAGTTTTTGAAATAAATTTTGGATATTACTCCTCTGTCAGATGTGGGGTTGGTAAAAATCTTTTCCCAATCAGTAGGTTGCCGTTTTGAACTAGTGACAGTGTCCTTTGCCTTACAGAAGCTTTTCAGTTTCATGAGGTCCCATTTATTAATCATTGGTCTTAGAGCCTGAGATATTGGTGTTCTGTTCAGGAAGTTGTCACCTGTGCCAATGAGTACAGGTTTTCCCCATCTTTCTCTTCTATTAGATTTAGTGTGTCTGGTTTTATGTTAAGGTCTTTGATGCACTTGGCCTTAAATTTTGTGCAAGGTGCTAAATATGGGGTCTATTTGCATTCTTTTACATGTTGACACCCAGTTAGATCAGCACCATTTGTTGAAGATGCTGTCCTTTATCTATTGTGCAATTTTGGCTTCTTTATCAAAAATTGAGTGACCATAGGTGTGTGGGTTTATTTCTGGATCTTCAATTCTATTTCATTGATCAATTGGTCTGTTTCTATACCAGTATCGTGCAGTTTTTATTACTATTGCTCTGTAATATAGCTTGAAATCTGGGATGGTGATACCTCCAGATGATTTTTTATTATACAGGATTGATTTAGCTGTTCTGAGTTTTTTGTTATTCCATATGAAGTTGAGAATTTTTCTTACAAGGTCTGTAAAAAATTGTGTTGTTATTTTGATAGGAATTGCATTGAATCTGCATATTGCTTTTGGTAGGATTCCCATTTTTATTATGTTGATCCTACCTATCCATGAGCATGGGAGATCTTTCGATCCTCTGATATCTTCTTCAATTTCTTTCTTCAAGGACTTGAAGTTCTTGCTGTACAGGTCTTCACTTGCTTGGTTAGAGTTACCCCCAGGTATTTTATATTGTTTGTGGCTATTGTGAAGGGTGTTGTTTCCCTGATTTCTTTCTTGGCCCATTTTTCTTTTGTATAAAGAAGGGCTACCAATTATTTTAAATGACTTTTGTATCCAGTCACTTTGCTTAAGGTGTTTATCAGTTATAGTAGTTGTAATTTTTTATCTCAGGTGTAATTTTTGTAATATGATATGTATACTATCATATCATATGTGAATAGGGATACTTTGACTTCTTTCTTTGCTGTTTGTATCCCCTTTATCTCCTTTAGATATTTTATTGCTGTAACAAGAACTTAAAGTACTATGTTGAAGAGATATGGGAAAAGTGGGTATCCTTGCCTTGTACCCGATTTTAGGGGAAATGCTTTAAGTTTCTCTCCATTTAATTTGAGGTTAGCTACAGGCTTGATGTATATTGCCTTTATTATTTATAGTTATGGTCCTTGTATGCCTGCTATCTTCAGGACTTTTAGCATGAAGGAGGGTTGGATTTTGAACAAATGCTTTTTCAGCATCTAGCGAGATGATCATGTATTTTTTTTTCTTTCAGCTTGTTTATATGATGGATTATGTTGATGGATTTTTGTATGTTGAACTACCTCTGCATTCGTGGGATGAAGCCTACTTGATCATGTTGTATGATACTTTTGATGTGTTCTTGGATTCTCTTTGCAATTATAATATTGAATATTTTTGCATCTATGTTCATGCGGGAAATTGGTCTGAAATCTCTTTCTGTGTTAGGTCTTTGTGTACTTTAGGTATCAGGGTAACTATGGCTCATAGAATGAGTTTGGGAGTCTTCCTTCTGTTTCTATTTTGTGGAAGAGTTTAAAGGGTTTTGGGATTAGCTCTTCTTTGAATGTATGGTAGAATTCTGTGCTAAAACTATCTGCCCCCCCCCCTTTTGGAAGACTTTTAATGACTGCTTCTGTTTCTTTAGGGCTTATAGGACTGTTTAAATTTTTAGCCTGATCTTTATTTAACATTTGTAGGTGGAATCTATCAATAAAATTGTCCATCTTGCTTAGGTTTTCAAATTTTGTGGAGTAAGACCTGAAATTTCTTTGGATATCATCAATGTCTGTTGTTATTTTTCCCTTTTCCTTTCTGATTTTGCTGATTTGGGTATTTTCCCTCTGCCTTTTAGTTAGATTGACTAAGGGTTTGGCTATATCGTTGATTTTCTCAAAGAACCAACTCTTGGTTTTGTCAATTCTTTGTATTGTTCTTTTTGTTTCTAAGTTGTTGATTTCAGCCCTGAGTTTGATAATTTCCTGTCCTCTCTTGTCTTAGGAATGTTTGCTTCTTTTTTTTCCTAGCGATTTCAGTTCTGCTGTTAAGTTACTAATATGAGTTGTCACAAGGCACTTAGTGCTATGAACTTTCCTTGTACTACTGCTTTCATTGTGTCATAGGTTTGGATATGTTGTGTCTTGGTTTTTGTTCAATTTTAGGAAGTCTTTTATTTCCTTCTTTATTTCTTCCCTGACCCAATATTCATTGAGTAGAGAGTTGTTCAGTTTCCATAAATGTGTCAGGTTTTGTTATTTCTGTTGTTTTTGAAGTCCAGCTTTAAACCATGGTGGTCTGATAAGATACAACGTGCTATTTCAATCTTCTTGGATCTTTTGAGGCTTGCTTTGTGTCCTACTATCTGGTCAATTTTGCAGAAGGTTCCATGAGGTGCTGAGAAGAATGAATATTGTTTTGTGTTTGGGTGAAACATTCTGTAGATATCTGTTATGTCCATTTGGTTCATGACCTCTGTTAGTCATATTATTTCTCTGTTTGGTTTCTGTCTTGACGACCTGTCCATTGGTGTGAGTGGTGTGTGATGTGTGGTTTAAGCTTTAGAAGATTTTCTTTTAGAAATGTGGGTCCCGCTGTATTTGGGGCATAGATATTCCATATTGAGATGTCATCTTGATGGATTTTTCCTTTGATTAGTATTTAGTGTCTTTCCCTATCTTTTTTCATTAATTTCAGTTGAAAGTCTATTTTATTTGATATTAGGATGGTTACTCCAGCTTGCTTCTTGGGACTGTTTGCTTGAAAAATCTTTTCCCAGCTCTTTACTCTGAGGTAAAGTTTATCTTTGTTAGTGAGGTGCGATTCTTGTATGCAGCAAAATGATGGGTCTTGTTTACAGGTCCATTCTGTAAACTTGTGTCTTTTTATTGGGGAGTAGAATCCATTAATGTTGAGAGATATTAATAACCATATGTTGTTATTTACTGTTGTTTTTATGTAGGTGGTATTGTGTGTTTCTTTTGGTCTAGATGTGGTGGAGTTTTTTGTTTCCTATGTTTTCTTGGATGTAGTTATCTTCTCTGAATTGGAATTTTCATTCTAGGATATTCTGTAGAGGTGGGTTTGTGGATAGATATTGTTTAAATTTGGTTTTGTCATGGAATATTTTGTTTTCCTCCATCTATGCTGTGATAGAAAGTATTGCTGGGTATAGTAGTCTGGGCTGGCACCTGTGTTCTCTTAGGGTTTATAGGAGGTCTGCCTAGGCCCTTCTGGATTTGGAGCTTCTGAGACAAGTCAGGTGAAATTCTGATGGGCCTACTATTATATGTTACTTGGTCTTTTTCTCTTATAGATTTTAATATTCTTTGTTTTATACATTTGGAGTTTCAGTAATTATGTAGTTATCTTCTCTGGATTGGAATTTTCATCCTAGGATATTCTGTAGAGCTGGGTTTATGGATAGATATTGTTTAAATTTGGTTTTTGTCATGGAATATCTTGTTTTCCTCCATCTATGCTGTGATAGAAATTATTGCTGGGTATAGTAGTCTGGCTGGGCACCTATGTTCTCTCAGGGCTTGTAGGACATCTGTCCAGGCCCTTCTAGCTTATAGAGTTTCTGAGGAGAAGTCAGGTGTAATTCTGATGGGTCTGCCATTATACATTACTTGACCTTTTACTCTTACAGCTTTTAATATTCTTTTTGTTCTGTATATTTGGAGTTTCAATAAATATGTGGTGAGAGGAATTTCTTTTCTAGTCTAATCTGTTTGGTGTTCTGTATGCCTCTTGGAACTTTACTGGCATCTCTTTCTTTAGGTTTGGGAAATTTTCTTCTATGATTTTTTTGAAAATGTTTCCTGGGCCTTGAAGTTGTGAGTCTTCTCTTTCATCTATGCTTATATTTCTTAGGTTCCATATTTTCATTGAGTCCATGATTTATTGGATGTTGTGGGTGAGGAATATTTTAGATTTTTCTCATTTTCTTTGGTTTTGTACAGATTTCTTTCAATCGAGTCTTCCATACCTGAGATTCTGTCTTCCATCCCTTGTATCCTATTTGTGATACTCATGTTTATAATACCTGTTTTCTTTTCTTGGTTTTCCACCTCCAGAATTTTCTCTGCTTGTGTTTTCTTTATTGCTTCCATTTCCAATTTCAAGTTTTGAAGTATTTTATCCATTTCCTGCTTGAATTTTGTTGTCTTTGCCTGCAAATCTTTCAAATCTTCCATAGCCTTGTCTCTTTCCCACTTTTGTTTAACTGAGTTAGCTTGGAGCTCTCTAATGGAATTCTCCATTGCTTTCACTTATAAAATTGTGAATTCTTTAAAATCTTTCAGGGATTTATTTTTGTCTTGTAAGGCCTCTATCATTTTCCTAAGTATACATTTGTCATCATTTGCATGTGTTTCAGAAATGGTGGGATGGTCAGAGATTTCTGTACTAGCATAGCTGAATATTTTGGAATCATCTTTCCCTTTTGTCAGTTTTGTTCTTTTGCTGGCCTTTAGTCATCTGGTTGTCCTTAGCTGTTTGTTCCTGGTACCTCCTGGACTTGGTGCCAATGAGGGAGCTTTGATATAGAGTTCGTATAATCTTGGTGATCTGTAGCTCTCCACAGGCTGGATGGGATCTTGTTTTGGGGGCTGGTTCTCAGTGGTTCTCCCAGAGATCAACCCTTCCTTTTGTGTCCCAATTGGGAACTCAGATTAGGGATTGGGGTGGGATGTGTTATTCACACCTGTAGGTTCCTGAGATCCAGCTGGTCTTCTCAATGATGTCAATGGGGGGGGGGGCAGGCCACAGACTATAGGCTAGAGCTGTAGTTCCCCTGCAGCTTATGCACCAGGACCATGATCATGGACCTCCTAAGCTGCTTTCAGAGGGCTCTCAGCTTCCAAGTTTGCCTTACAGCCAGAAGCACTGTGATCTGGTACAGCCCATATCACCCAGGCAGTGATCAATGGTCTGAGGTTGTTTCACTGCTCCAGGGTTGGAGCCCTCTGTGTTGTAGACTGAGTGTTCCGCTGAGGGGCAAGGCAGGTGCCAGCAGGGAGTTCTGATGTGGAATTCACACCCTTTCCACAGTGCTTGGTTTCAGAGAAGCTCAACTGTTTTTTCCAAGTCAAAATCACTGTGCTTCAGTCCAGCCTGCCTGAGATGGCATGGCTTCTGGCAGTTTCCCTGTAGCTAGGGCATCAGGACTGTGGTCAGGACCGTGGTTGTGGTCCTCCCAGGCTGGCTTCAGGGGTATCTCAATTTCAACCTGTGTCTTGGTCAGTAGCTCTGTGGTCCAGTGCAGCCCACTTACTTGGGCAGCGTACAATGATCTTTACTGCTTTACTGCTCTGGGTCGAGATCTAGATGCTATAGACTGAGACTGTAGACTGAGTGCCCCGCCAAGGTGGGTGTGGGTAGGGAGTTCCAATATGGAGTACACAAGGCATCTACAGCAGTTGGACTCAGGGGGAATCTCAGCTCCCTTTTTCCTGCCAGAATAGCTGTGTTCCAGAGTAGCCTGCCTGGGTCAGCAGGGGTTCTAAGGTTCTAACAGTTTCCCTGTAGCTAGGGTGTAAAGACTGTGGTTATGGTCCTCCCAAGTTACTCTCAGTGGGGTTTCAGGATCAACCTGTACCTCTCTGTCAGAAGCTCTGTGGTCCAGTGCAGCCCACTTGCTTGGGCAGCACATAATAGTCCAGAGCTGATTTACTGCTCTGGACCAAGATCTAGATGCTGTAGACGGAGGCTGTAGACTGAGTGCCATGCCAAAGTGGGAGTGGACAAGGAGTTCCAATATGGAGTTCACAAGGCGTCTGTAACACTTGGACTCGGGAATCTCAGCTGCCTTTACCCTGCCAGAAGCACTGTGTTCCAGAGCAGCCTGTCTAGGTCAGCGGGGCTTCTAACAGTTTCCCTATAGCTAGGGAGTCAGGACTGTGGTTATAGTTCTCCCAAGCTACTCTCATGGGGGGTCTCAGGATCAACCTGTGCCTCTCTGTCAGAAGAAGCTCTGTGGTCCAGTGCTGCCCACTTGCTCAGGCAGCATTCAATAGTCCAGAACTGCTTAACTGCTCTGGGTGAGGATTTCGCTGCTTTAGACTGAGGCAGCAGATTGAGGGCCCTGCCAAAGTGAGCACAGGCAGGGAGTTCCAATATAGAATTCACAAGGCGTCTATAGCACTTGGATTCAGGGGAATATCACCTGCCTTTTCCCTGCCAGAAGTGCTGTGTTCTAGAGCAACTTGCCTGGGTAGGCAGGGCTTCTAACAGTTTCCATGTAGCTAGGGTGTCAGGACTGTGGTTATGGTCCTTCTAAACTACTTACTCTTAGTTGAGTCTCAAAGTCAACCTGTGACTTTCAGACTGAAGCTCTGTGAACCAGTGCAGCTGGTTTTCTCTGGCTGCAAACAATGGTCCAGAACTTCTTTACCGCTCTGAGCTGAGATGTGGATGTTGTACTCTGAGTGCCCAGCAAAGCGCCTAGCCGAGGGGCCAGGTGGGGAGGGGGAGCAGGGACTTCCAATATGTAGTCTATATTTTGTCCACAGTGTTCTTGGGCTCAGGGAAACTCAGCTCCTGTTGGATCAATCCCCTCACCAGCCAGCCAGATGCCACCATGTTTCAAATCCCAGAGAGAATCGCCGTCAATCTTACTGTTGTGGTTCTGGTGGTCTTCTTTTGGGTGTCAGAAAGCCTGCAATGAAGCTGTGGACTCAGGAAACTGAGGAGAACCTCTGTTTAGAGGTCAAAGCTGCCAGCTGGTGTCCTGAAAAAAATCCAAACTGCCGGCTCTTCCATTGCAGAGAGAAGTGCTCTGTCTCCCAGTGGGAAGTGCTCTGTCTCCTGGCAGGAAGTGTTCTGTCTTCTGTGTCTTGTGTCTCTGTTCGTTCCGTGTCTATATGTCCAGTACAGAGTTCTTTATTGTCCCTGTCCTTGCTGGGCAAGCAAGGATAGGCTTGTGCTTCACACACTGCTTGCTGTTCAGCAGGAGTATATCTCTGAGGTGGTCCAGTTGGTCTTCCTGATGATCAGAATGTGTCCAAGCTTATCACCACCATCTTGCTGAGCCTCTTGTATAGATCTTGTACATGCGGTCACAGTTACTGTGAGTTCTTGTTAACATTTTCAATGTACTAAGCATATTTGTGTATTATATCTATGTAGTGTGGTGTTCAATTTAAATCAACATATTATGTAGACTTTTAAGCTTGCAATATTAAGCAATATTTGAAATAATGTTTAATGGAGATTCACTAAATTTATTTAGTTAGACTTGTTAGGTACATCCTGTTTTTCACTATTTATGGGCTAAACTTTTGAGTTAGGGCCTCATGCAGCTCAGGATGGTTTCAAACTCACTATATAGCTGAGAAAGTCTTTGAGATTTTGATGCACCTGCCTCTACCTCCCAGTTTCTGAGATTATGGGGATATAGTACTGAGAACATGTGGTGGGAGGCAGAGGAAGAATTGGAGGGGAGGGAATGGAGTTGGATTTGACCAAAACACATATTCATGTATGAAATTCTCAAATGAAAAGGAAAGAAAATGTGATTTAAAAAGAACTTAAACTTAAAATAAAAGGCAATTAATATGATTTAACTGATGTGCAATAGTATAACTCTCATTTTTCATAAAAGTAGTCAAGTCAGAGAAAGATATTTTAACCAGAGAAATTCCAGCTGCAACTTTCTTGCCTGGGATAAGGAGGGATTTTTTTAGAAAGGTAGAAAGGTATATTTTTTTTAAAATATAATGTACTTCATTTGTGTTTTTGTCTAGAGTAGATTTTGAAATTAGTTTCATCCCCTGCTCATGGCTGATGTTATCCTGGAATACATGTAGCTTGTTTAAGCCGTGTGTAAATACTAATCTGAACAAATAAACATAACAGTACATATTATCTAAATACAGCTTGAGCCTTTTATTTGTGTTCAATTCTTGTAGAATGTGACTTTAGATTTTTATTTCTGTTTTATTATTGCCATACTTATTACCCCTACTACCTCCCTTCCAATTCTTGTTCCTTCCAACCCCCCAACCCTAGGAGGGAAAGAAAGAAGGTTGAAGGGGAAAGGGATGGATGTAGGTCTCTTGAACTACTTCCTGCTCATTAGGGTCCTCTGGTACTTTTAAAGGACAATACCAATCTCAGTTGTCAGGGTAGCCAGAAGTCAAACCAGCAAATGAAACACAGCAGCATGACAAATCAGCAGCAGTTTGGGGGAAGCAACAGTAGCAGGGAAAGCAGCAACCTGTTCCTTCTTCAGAGCCCCCTTATTTCTCCAGGCTCTGGCTTTTCATACCCTCTCCAGAATCATCCAAATTTACCTGCAGCAACAGGCTAAGCCATGCCCCTCCTAGCTCATAGTTGATAGTTTACACCCGTGGACTAACTGAAGCAGCCCCATACCTGGGATTACACAAAAAAGTTCTCATATCATAACTGTTTTTTTTTTAAGAAACAAACTCCAGGGCTGGAGAGATGGCTCAGCCGTTAAAGGCTAGGCTCACAACCAAATATATAAGAAACAAACTCCTACCAAACTATTTGCATATAAAATCTTTATTAATACATATTTATGCCTACCATAAATTTAACTTCATGATACACTTCTTTCTTTTCATCTTATTAGCCAACAGATTTGAATGTGATACCATATGTAAGAATGTCTTAGATGGTGCTTCCCCAGTAGCAGATCTTGGTTAAGAACAAGTAGTTTATCCAGAGTGAGGGAGATGGTAGAGGAGTAGGGAAGTGAAACAGGAAAGAGAAAACAACTAAAAAGCCATCACTGTGACTGACTTTCCATTAATCTCATGGGAAATTCTAGAAACTAGAACCCCTTTCTCAGGGAGCAAGAAAGCTAGGATATGTATTCTCAGTCTCCCATTAATTATTGTTTTGGGGTCGTGGAGACAAGGTTGATGTTCAGCCTGGCCTGCTGTAGACTTTAGGGTGTTTAGAAAGGCCTCAGGTATAGGCATCTTGCCTCTACAAGTTGGAATGATGTGTACTGAGCTGGTGAGAATTGAAGCAAGAGAGTGTGCCTGGGCTGTATAGATATTGAGGGAGAACAGTATTTTTAAGGATGAAAATACCTTTGCTATTTCAAAGTGGGAATTGAAGTATGGCAAAAGCACATGGAAACAAGGCTAAGACTTCATTATAGATGTAGTAATGCCTGAAGGTGAGGCACAGTGGTTAGCTGGAACAGAACTGTTTCATACAGAGAAAGGAGAGGATATCTTCCTAAGAAACACTAGATGGTGTTCTTCTCTAAGTAGAAGACAATCTACTACTAGATTTTGATGCTTATTTATTATTATAGTTTTGCACCCAATTTTAAAGCAGTTGTACTTCTTAATAATCAAAAATTATTTACTGAACTCCCATTAAATGCCAGAGTTGGGCCTGAAATAAAAGGGAAAATAGTATTAAGAAGAGAAAGACAGCAAAGCAAAAAATTGCAACAGCGGCTTTCCAATTTAAATCTGTGTGGATTTGTCCTTTCTTTGCAGAAATGTTAGGGAGAATCTGGGTAGCCTTAGAATTTTTGCAGAGTGAGAGAACTTTATAATGATAGGATAATATTTCCTATATGGTTTTCATGATGATATTTAATGAATATTATAATATCCACTTCCTGATTATAACTGTCATGTGACTATATGAGATTAAGAAACATAATGTTTTATGTAAAATGATATTTGAATGTCCTTCTTAAATATACTTCTATATGTTTTCTGTGTTTAATCCCTCTAGTTTTAATTACTTCAAATTTCTAGAATCACTCTGAGTAACTTTACATAGTCTTCAGAGAAGATCTTCCCAAACTTTATTATGCATAGCAGGTTACAGAGCATTTGTTGAAATCAGCCTGGCTGCCTGTCAGAAGATGCATGGATAAAGAAAATGTGATATTTATATACAACATAGTATATTTTATTAATAAAGAATGAATTTGGTAATTTGTAGTAAAATTGTTTTAGTAAAATAATTCAAGCTCAAAAAGTAAAAAATATCACATGGTGTCTCTTATTTGTGGATCATAGATTTTATATAGGCACATAAAATCACATGTATATGAAATGAAAGTAGAATTGACTTTGTTTTGGGGGAAAGAAAGAGACTAATGGGAGAGGGTAGGAGGTGACGGGGAAGGAAGGAGAATTAGATATACTTAAATGAAAATACCATTATTAAACTCAACATTATAAATAATGAACATATGCCAATAAAACAAGCAAACAAACGATGAAAATGTAAATTATGAGTTAGTGGGTCTGGGGTTGGGCCAAGAATTTTGCATTTTCACCAACATCCTCCATGCAACTGCTGTTTATGCTCCATAAGCCTCACTGAGTAGATTTTTACATGTAGAAATGTCTAGTGAATGAGTTAGTTCTTGATTAGGAACATGTTTTTTGAATTTCCTCTAAGAAAATTGCTTTGCTTTTTTTTTTTTTTTGCCTTACCTTTTTTTATTTTCCCTCCTCAATTTCTTTATCTGGTCTCTACCAGTGTTGTACTATTAACTGCATATTTCATATAGTACTCACCTGATAGATGTATATGACAAATGGGAAACAGTTATTCTCCATAAGATATGGAATGTTTTTATACCTTCAGAGCCATTCCCTTCTTATAGCCACCACATTCTTTTCCCCAGGATATCAGTCTACAGGAATTTCATCATAGGACCCTTGTTTTCCTATGTCTCCAGTTATTTCTGCTCATGGATGCCTTTGGAGAAGGTGTGTGTGGGGGGTGGAGGGACAGACAGACAGACACACACACATACATACGCACACACAGGGGAAAGAGGAGACAGACAGAGACAGAGAGACTAAGAAGTGTGCAGTTACATATCTATGGTCTCTTTTGACAACCTAAGACATTTTCTTGTCAGTTCTATTCTTCAGAGTATCAACAACGTTCCTTTTGGGTTTGCAGAAACTACTCTCTCCCTCTCTTTAAGTCTAGGGGCTCATAACTGCTTCCATATTATTACCTTGGTCTACTTATGGTTCCTCTGCATGTTGGCCAGTGTTTTTAAAAGTTCCTTTGGAGAGTACATGTTCCTCATATTAACTTAATTTTAGTGTGCTCTGACTGGAACACTTGGTTACCATTGATTTTGGAAATAGAAAAAGGTATAATCTGCTTGGAATATAGAAGGACAAAATAGCAGAACATACTTAATACATTGCTCCTTTTTATGGTGACAGCACAGCAATTTTAAGGAATATAATACATTGATTATATAGTCACCATGCACAGCAAGTATCTTCTGAAGTCTATATTAAGTAGGTTGATTTAGTCATTGAAAATATACACACATTTCACAACACCATGCTATATACAACAAATTTGTACAGCTTTATTTGTCAAATAAAAATATGATACAGGGAACATGTGAAACATTTTAAAAGGGGAAGTTGAACCAAATAGAAAAAGCTCAATTTTGACAAGTATTTAATTGCTTTACAATTCTTAATACATGGCAGCAATGCACAACTTTCTCAGGTCTGTTGGGGCAATGACTGCCATTTAACTCAGATCTTCATTACCTCTGTGGCATTTGAAATGTTCAGACAAATTCTTCTCTTTTGTTGGTTGTTTTGAGTCAGAGTCCAATTTAGCTATAGATCAGCAGGAGCTTCTGGCTTGTTCAGGAATATTTTTCAGACTGCTGTTCTGTATCCACATTACAATTGATGATGACAGACAGCAGAAATAATAAATTTAACTTATTTTGAAAAAGAACAGTACTAATTATCTCTTTTGACTCAGTCTTTTATATGAATAGATTGATATTGTCAGTCTTTCATCAGGGTCCATTTAATATTTTGTGCATAAATTTTGAGACATAAAGGTATACAATCTAAAATTTCAGTATAAAGAGCTTCCTTTTAAAAATTATTTTCTTTGAAAATTCTCTCATTTTGTGTGTGTGTCTGTTTGTCTGTGTGCCTGTCTGTGGATATATGCATGTAGCCTCAGAGATCCAGAGGTACCAGATCTCCTTAGAGCTGGAGTTACAGATTACAGATGGATGTGTACTGCCAGACTTTGGAGTTAGGAACAAAACTTGGGGCCTGTGCAAGAACAACATGTGCTCTTAACCACTGAGTCATCTCTCCAGCCCCTGCAGAGCTTTCCAGTAATCTGGTTGGAGGGTATTTCTTTTTGTGTAGAATGTATCCCCCCTCTTATTTAATTTGAACTATTTAAATGTCAAAAGATTATGCATCTAGTATTTGGCCAGGAATATTCCAGGATGATGAATATTGTAGTCTTTAATGTGGCAGGGATTTTCATCTTGGTTTTATTGATCCCTTCTTCATTGGACTTTTAACATTTGAAGCTGCAAAATCATTCCCATCCTAAACAAACTGCAATGTACTTTACCAGAATTTCATTACTATGATGGATAACTTGTGGGGAATTTTTTATGTTTATTTATTATTTCAAGTTACATTTCCATCACAGTGCCCTCTTTCCACCACTTGCAGCCCAACCCTCCCGCCCAACCCTCCCACCCTCTACCCCTATCCTTTCCATCCCACTCCTCTGGAGTGGAGGGTCCCTACATGTCAGTCCCCCACCCCAGTTCAGCAGTCATATGAGGGCTAGAGCCTCCTCATACATTGGGGTCCTACAAGGCAGCCCCACTAGGGGCTGTCTCATTGACAGGTAACAAAGTCTATATTACTGTTCCCTTTGGTGCATTGGTTGTAGTATAGTTATCCTGTACTATATGGCTAAAATACGATTATAACTGAATAGATGCCATGTGCCTCCTTCTGAGTCTGGGTTAGCTAACTCAGGATGAGCTTCTCTAGTTCCATCCATTTGGCTGCAAATTGCATGATTTCATTGTTTCTGATGGCTGTAGTATTCCATTGTGTAGATGTACCACAGTTATTTTTATCCATTTATCAGTTGAGGGACATCTGGGTTGTTTCCAGTTTCTAGCTCTTACAAATATAGCTGCTATGAACATAGATGAGGAAACATCCTTGTAGTTTGGTGAGGAAACATTTGGATGCATATCCAGAAGTGGTATGGGTGGGTCTTAAGTTAGAGCTATTCCATGTTTTCTAAGATATTGCCAGACTGATTTCCATAGTGGTTGTACAAGTTTGCACTCCCACCAGCAATGGAGGAGTGTTCCCCCTTCTCCACAACCTCGCCAGCATGTGCTGTCATTTGAGTTTTTGATCTTAGTCATTCTGAAAGATATGAGATGGAATCTCAGAGTTGTCTTGAGTTGCATTTTTCTGATGATTAAGGATGCTGAACATTCCTTCAAGTGTCTCTCAGCCTTTAGGGATTATCCTTTTGAATTTTCTGTTTAGCTCTGTTCCCCATTTTTTGATTGGGTTATTTGGTTTCTTGGCATTTAATTTCTTGAGTTCTTTTTGAATTATGGATATTAGTCCTCTGTCAGATGTGGGGTTGGTAAAGAACTTTTCCCAATCTGTAGGCTGCCATTTTGTTAGAATGACAGTGTCTTTTGCCTTACAGAAGATTTTCAATTTCATAGGATCCCATTTATTGATTGTTGGTCTTAGATCTTGAGCTGTTGGTGTTCTGTTCAGGAAGTTGTCACCTGTGCCAATGAGTTTGAGGCTTTCCCCCACTTTCTGTTCTATTAGATTTAGTGTATCGGGCTTTATGTTAAGGTATTTGATCCACTTGGACTTAAGTTTTGTGCAAGGTGATAAGTATGGGTCTAATTTCATTCTTCTACATGTTGACATCCAGTTAGATCAGCATCATTTGTTGAGGATGCTGTCCTTTTTCCATTGTACAGTTTTGGCTCCTTTGTCAAAAATTATGTGACCATAGGTGTGTGGGTTCATTTCTGGGTCTTCAATTAGATTCCATTGATCCACTGGTCTGTTACTATACCAGTGCCATGTTATTTTTATTAATATTGCTCTGTAGTACAGCTTGAAATATGGGATGGTGATACCTCCAGATGTTTTTTTATTGTACAAGGTTGATTGATCAATGTTTTTTTGTTATTCCATATGAAGTTGAGAGTTGTTTTTTCCAGATCTATAAAGAATTGTATTGGTATTTTGATAGGAATTGCATTGAATCTGTATATAGCTTTTGGTAGGATGGCCATTTTTATTATGTTGATCCTACCTATCCATGAGCATGGGCGATCTTTCCATCATTTGATGTCCTCTTCAATTTCTTTCTTCAAGAACTTGAAGTTCTTGTCATACAGGTCTTTTGCTTGCTTAGAGTTACCCCCAGGTATTTTTTATAGTTTGTGGCTATTTGAAGGCTGTTGTTTCCCTAATTTCTTTCTCAGCCCATGTATTATTATTATTATTTTTTGTATAAATAAGGGCTTCTTTTTTTTTAAATTTAATTTTGTATCCAGCCATCTTGTTGAATGTGTTTATCAGCTGTAAGAGTTCTCTGGTGGAATTTTTGGGGTGACTTATGTATACTATCATATTGTCTGCAAATAGGGATTTTTTGACCTCTTCGTTTCCAATTCGTATCCCCTTGATCTCCTTTAGTTGTCTTATTGCTCTAGCAAGAACTTCAACTACTATGTTGAAGAGATATGGCAAAAGTGGGCATCCTTGCCTTGTCCCTGATTTTAGAGGAAATGCTTTAAATTTCTCTTTAATTTGACACTGGTTACTGGCTTGCTGTGTATCACCTTTATTATTTCTAGGTATGGTCCTTGTATGCCCATTCTCTCCAGGTGGAATTTTTTTAATGGGGAAATATCATGGCTTGCTTTCAGGGTTATTACTCAGAGAAGCAGATATGTAACAAGGTTTTATTTTTATTTTATAGTCATTATTAGAATAGATGACAATGTGGCTGACTCCATTGCTCAAAAGATTATGACTAGCAGAATAATTTTCATTTGGGAAAATTAAGAAGTCTAGTTGGTATGTTTGGAAAAATAATCATTGTTGGCTTAGTTAATTTCTTCTCTACTTGAGTCATTCATCTATTCATAATATGTTGATTGAGAGCAAGTGTTATGTGTCTAGATTGGAAAATAGATGTTTCCTCTTGGAGCTGTTTTTAGGGGAATAGCGCATCTATACAAGTTAATTATAATTGATTTTAGCAATTGTAACATTATTAGTCATTTGATATATGGAATGAGAATCTTGCTTGATTGTTGTACTGAAATAGGTTGCAAGATTCATAGGAAAGGTGTTGATATCTGATTTGAGTTTGAAAGCTGAATTGAAGATGAGAGATGGCAAGTTCCAAAACTCGGAAAGATCTTATTGTTCCTACTCAGGAAGTTGATTTTTGTTCTGTTTTCATTAGAAAGCTTCAAGAGAGTTTTAACAAGGAAGAAAATATCAAGGTTACATTTTAGAAAGACCTTTTTGCAAATATATAAGGGAATGCACTGGAAGGGAGAAGTATTTGAGATGGTTGGTACACGGAATAACTAGGAATTAATATTCTAAACCAAAGTTGGCTAGTAACAATGAAGAGACAGAAGCAGACTCAAGATATATAAATGTGGGGTTCATTTAGCAGAACTTGTTATGTTAAAACTTGTTGCTATAAATGAAATATACAAAAGAAATGGACACAGAGAGAAAATGAGTTTACATTTAGAACTTTGAAATTTTTAAAATCCCTAATAAGTAACCAAAACTACTAGAACACCTTGAAATATAAAAGTAAATAAGTCAATATAGAGATATGTGTTTGGAAATCATGAAGTAGTTAAGAGAAATAGAGGAGATATTTGCAGAGCTCTCCAGTCTGTTTTTCTGTCTTTATACTTTTATACTGTGTAGCACTTGCTCATTACAGATGATTTCAATAAAGATAGAGCTGAGAGGGGTCATCTCTAAGCTTATTTAGGAATCACTAGAAGCTGGAGTTTGAAGTCCATTATTAATATAGTAAATGAATAACATATATAAAGCATCAGAATCTAAAGATGGTTTTAAGAATGCAAAACTACACCACTCAATGGGATAAATAGGCTTACTGTAAAACCAGAAGTAAACAGAGGGGAAAAACTCTTTACATTGCTCATGACAGTAGTTTCTTGGATATAGTACCAATACATAAGCAACAAAAATATATAAGTAGAGACAAGAAACTGAGAAGTTTCTGTAGAGCAAAGGACACAATTACATGGAAAATATGTCCTACAGAGTAGGAGAAAATACTTGCAGACCATCTTATGGTATGGAATTAATAATAAGTAAGAATAGAAGAAAATTCTATAAACCCTAGTTGAAGTGGGCGCAATGGGATGGACAGATGGTCCATTAATAAAGTGCTTGCCTTGCAAACAGGAGGACCTGAGTGAAAAAGCCAGAGTTCGTGGCATGCACTTGTAAATACAGCACAAGGGAGGCAGAGATGGCTAACTGCTTAGCCATTCTAGATTAATTAGTGAATTCCAATCCAATGAGAGACCCTGTCTTGAAAAAAAAAACAAAGCAGATAGTTTCTGATCTCGTCCTCTGGCATCCACTTGTATGAACTCACACATATACACTTATACATGCTTACACACACACACACACACACACACACACACACACACACACACACAAATAACAAATAACTTGAGTATTCATTTTTCCAAAAATGATATGTAGATGACCAAGAGGTATACAAAAATCAGCTCAATATCACCAATTATCAGGGAAACAAAAACTAAAATAATGAAATATACTTTATACCAGCTATAGTTTAAAAAGACAAAAATAAAACATAAGCATTTGGAAGAATATGGAATAATTTAAACACTTGTGTAGTATTGATGGTCATGTAAAATGTTGCAGACACTATGACAAGCACCATGTTTTGGAGTTTCTCCTGATAATCAAGCAAGCAAGTAAGCAAAGAAACAAACAGAATTAACATGATGCCAGGTATATCTCAAGAAGAACTTGTCAGAATCTTGTTGAGACATATATACTCCAGTGTTTATTGCAGCATTGTTTGGAATAGCCACTATTTGGAAGCAAGTGTCTATTAGTGGTAGAATGTATAAAGAAAATGTGCTGTATAATGGTGTGCAATAATGGGAATATTCTTCAGTATGAAAAAGGAGATTCTGCAATATGCAGCTACACAGATGAACCTTTGGCACATAATGCTAACTAAAATACTGTAGTTGCAGGATAGACAACACACATTCTACCTAAATAAAGTGTCTTCATTAGCTAAATTCATGCAATCAGAAATAGAGTGGTGCTTGCTAGGGTCATGACGAGGGAATAAAAATGTTACTCAAATTCTATTAAGTTTTAGTTATATAAGATAAGTAAGTTCTAGAGATCTTTTATGTGCCTAGAAGTAACAGTTCTGAGTTGTATGTTTAAACAGTTGGTCATTGAGGTTGAATCCATGTCATGTACACTCCCACCCAAACCACATATGAACATTTTCAAATTTGTAGAAGTCATAAATATGTTTATTATCTTAAAGTGCTGATTGTTTCATGAGTATGTATTCCATATGTATAGTTTGCATATATGTCAAATGTTATAGACTTGTATATGTAGATTTTATATGTAATGAGAAAACATTTCTTTTGTCTTTTGGAGGCCTGCTATTTTCTGAAAAGGAATCAGAGAAGGAGTGGATTTGGGAAGAGAGGAAGTGAGAGGGAGCTGGGGAAGAATGGGGCACTAGGAAATTTTGGTTGGAATGTATTGTGTGAGAGAAGAATCTATTTTCAAGAAAAATTTAAAAATATGTGGAGCAATAATCACGCTTAATCAGAACTCTAATTCCTCTACAGAATACAGATGACCCTGAAGCCAGAAATACTCAAGCATTTGAAATGGTTGTCATGGACTGAGTGATTAAAACAATATTTCTTGGATATACTTATCTTTATTTCATTTTAATTGCAGAAAGTACTTAGAATATATCTTTTAAAATATATTCTTCATAATTTGCCTAATCATTGCTTTTCCAATTCAGAACACTAAGAAAGGGGAGATGGGTGGGAATCAAAGCTTGTTTTTTATTTTTTGAAACAATTATATATTCAGACTGATAATAGAATTCAGAGTTCAAACAGATATGACGGCAGTAAAGCTCCTTCTGTCCACACTGTAACTAGTACTTGGTGAACCAAGTTGTACCTACAGTATCCAATTCAACATCCAGACTCCTGTTGCTCTGAATTTTGCTACTGTTTATCTGACTTACTGAATTCTTTACAAATAGGGCTGTTGAGATATGCTATTCATGAATTAGCAGGCAGATTGTTTGGGCCATCTTTGAAGAACTTCATACAAATATTATAATCAACTGTGAGCAGCCATATATTTGTGAATGTGCTTATGTTTATATCTGGCTCAATATTCTGATATCAATGATGAGAAAGTCAGGGTCTTTCTCTTAGCTGCATAACAAGGTTCTGGCATCCTGCTAAAGGAGCTGTTGCTGAGCTGTTTGCCTAAGGTGGTTAAGAAAGCTGATGTTCTATATATTAAAGTTAATCATAACTTTAGAAGCCAATGGAATTGACTGAATTGTGATGCTAATAACCTTAAAACACAATGGAAGTATCCAAATTAGCATGGTAATTGTTAGTATGAAATACAGATAGAACTTATGTGTCACTCTCGTAATTGGGCATTTACTACATTGTGGCAAACCATGTCAATTCAACTGAAGACACTAGATTTTTATTCTGAAGGCAAAAGGAAGCCACCTGCTATGCCAACATATTTAAACAGGATATAGGATATCCTAGGGCTTCCTGCATTTATTTTACATGAATTGTTTCAGTAAGGTTTATTCATGTATAATTTATGTGCATAAAATTCACTTGACAAGTGCATAGAGTGAAGTAACAACCACCACAGCTAAGCTATGGAACATTGACAAATGGTTCTCAATTTGTACTAACCTTCCTTCTCATTCCAGGTTCTCACAAACATATATTTTTCTCTGTTCTTATGATTTTACAACTTTGGGACAATTACTATGGAAAACAAATTTGCAGTTTATTCTCAGATAAAATATGAACTTACCAAATGACTTAGCAGCAATGTCTGAAGTCTACCTACTCCACATCCTGTCCAACACTCCATAGAATTAGTTTTATAACTATTTATAAGAATAATGTTATTTCATTGTATGCTTAATTTTTATTTTCTTAATGACTAAGAATGTTAATCATATTTTTGAGTATAGATACATATTTCACAAACATTTTCTCCTACTGCTGGATAAAGAGTTTATTACCTTAGTGTCTTCTACAAGATAGAAGTTTGAAATTTTGATGAGAACCAAGTTATTGTTTTCTTTTATAAGTCTTGTTTGTGACACCTTTCCCCTAGTTTGGAGGTAACAAAGACTTTTCTATCATAACACATTTTAGATGTGTAGTTTTATCTTAAGGATTATATCCATTGTGAGTTCATTTTTTTTAGATGACATGAGGTATCAGCTAAGAATCTCTCCCTTTTTTCCTCACTTTTCTTTTGCCTGTGAACATTCAAATGTTCTGTGTTGTAGAACTTTTTATGTATGGACAGAAAATGGGAACTGTCCAGGTAGCCACTGGTATGTCATTTCTTAGTTTGGGAAGCTGCAGACCCTGTACTTCCTATAAAATCAGATATATTTATCCCTCTCAGGTCTCTGAGGTGATTGAAGAACAGATAGATAGAGTCTCATAATTAAATTTTGAGTTGTTTAGGAATCAAGAGAGTGTTATACATCTAAGAAGATACTTTTAAAATTGTGTTGCAATTAGTATGAATGTTGAGTCATATATGAACTTTAAACTCATGGAGATGGTTAGATAGTAGAATGTTAAAGTCAGGTACCAAATACATATGGACTGGTCATTGGGAATGTACGTTAAGCCATATAACCCTCATAACTGTGGCCTAATTACCTCTGTTGTACTGTATTGTATTTATTATTATAAGAGAAAGAGCCATTTGTTGGACTGAAAGGGGAAACTGTAGGGGGAAATAAGAAATACCTTAAACTTAAAAGAAAAAAAAAAAGGGAAGAGGATGGGGGGTTGAGGGTGGAAGGGTGGGACTGGAGGGGGAATAGGGAGGGGACTGCGATTGAGATGTAACTTGAAGAAATAAAAAATAAAGAAAAAAAAGAACTGTTTATTGAGTGCACTCTTTTTCCTTTATTAACTTTCATTTTCACCTCTGTTGAAATCATTTGACTGTATATGTATTGGTCTGTTTTTGGACTGTCCATTTCATCCTATTGATCAATGTTTCTATCTTGTTACCAACATAACACCAACTTAATTACTTTATGGGAAGTTGGTTAAACAAGTAGTAGCATGAGTTATGTTTCTTTGAGGGGAACTTCTTTGACTATTACATTTCCTTTGCTTTCCCATGCCCATTTTAGAACTGGTTAATTGATTTCTACAAAAGTCCTGCTGGTATTTTTGTGGATGTTGTAGTGAATTAATAGATGAATTTGGGGGAAAATTTTAATCTTAACAATATTGAATTTTATATTCACTGAAACTGTATCTCTCCATTTATAAAAACAGCCAGTGCATTGAATTTTTCTGGAGAAAGTTTTAGTAAAAAACTCAGAAGCTTCTGATGGGCCATACATTTACGCATACTTTTCTAGCCAAGGAAACCTGTGGAAGCATCTATCAGTAGGTTATTTTATTAGCATTGCGTGTAATTATTATACATATGTATCTGTTTATTTTGCTATATTGTACTGAAGTATCTTGTGGTTTACTTGATACTACTGTAGATGGTATTAATGAGGGTGTAGCCATAAGTGTCTTTGTCAGCAAAGATTGGTGGTGACAATTCTCTTTGACCAACATTTTGGATGTCTGTAGCAGTGTTGAGGTTATTGGAATATATGATGGCAATGGGTGATAAAGGCTGAACAATTGTTCACTAAGGAAGGTGGGATGGAGAAATATCCCTTGGCAGTGAGTGTGGATTCAGATCCTGTGTATGGTCATGATTGTGCCTGTGTTTGATAAGTTTCTCTTGTGCAGTAGAAAAGAAGAGGCCTGAAATATATGCATGCATGATAAGACTATGGCTATGAGACTTGGCACCTAGGGTGCAGGAATTCACACTGTTTCACTTGCAACAGTTGTCAAGAAACAGATACATGCAAAGTAGCTAGGAAATAAAGACAGACTTAAGGCATGTGAAGAGTTAAAAGTGGCTTTAGTGTTGGGATTGGGCCAAACTCTCCATGATGTCAAAGTAAGTGCATGAACATGGATATTATGAGTGAAGACTTTGCTTTGGGGTCTTAGGTATGACACAGGTCACTTTGGCAATCAGTTGCAAAATATTTCACTGTACACCTAGATCCTGAGTCTGGAAAATAGGCATTAGGAAAGTGGCTTTGGGTTTGGGAGACGTTCAAAAACAAATGTGTAGAGGAGGGATGTACAACCTTACTTTGTTTCCTGGGTTTATCCATTGGGAGTGGTTATTGGTTATGTCTATGGTAGGGAATTTTGTCCTCCCTGAAGCAGGATGCTATGGAAAATGGTTGCTTCAATCATGTGGGTGGTAAAAATTATTTTTTATTTCTTCTTTGGTCCTGTCTCCTATTATCTCATGTATGCCAAACTTATTCTCTCTCTCCTCTGTTCTCTCTCTCTCTTTGTGTGTGTTTATGTTCCTATCTCTGTCCCTCCTTCCTTTTCCATTTTTTGAGACAGAGTCTCATGTAGCCCAGGCTGACCTCAGATTCACTGTTTGGCTCTATAGAGATAGCACTCCTGACTATCTTTTCTCTACCTCCTAAACATTGGGATTGCAGGCATGAATCACTCTTCTAGACGCTTTACTCATCTTGGATAGGGTATTATTGTGAAGCTCAGACTGGCCTTGAACTTATCATCTTGAGTTCTGGTATTACAGAGGTGTTCCACAATGCTCAACAATACCAGGGAATATTTTCCTTTTCAGTTCTATGTGTTGCTGCAGATTCATAATGTCTCATTGGTGAATATTTGTCTGTTTTGTGATATGTGAAAGCTAATCTTTCCTACTTTGTCTGTACATGGTATTTAAAATTTATAATTTCTAGTTGTTCACTGACAGAAGGTATAAATGTAATTTTTTTAATATGTTGACTTTTTGTGCTACAAACATTTTAGCATTACTTGTAAAGCTACAAATTTATTTTAGATTTATTGAGATTCCTCACCCAATATAATTATGTCCTTAGTAAACTGACATGTTTTTAATTTCTCTTTTGTTGGTTGAATTTACTGGCTAGAAATTCTACGATACTTCATAGAAGTTGTAAGAACTGATAATTTTCTTCGTTCTTGATCATAAAAGAAAAAAACATCTAACCATCTAACCATCACTAAACAGTCTGGCATTGGTTTGAAAAAGAATCTGTATGATCCATCAGGCCAAATTCATAACTAACTCCCAAGATTTATCTGGTGTGTTTCATAGGGAATCATTATCCTTTCTACACAAGACTCGCTGGTACATTGCATTTTTTTTCGGGAGGATGTTGTAGTCAAGAACTCATATCCTACTGATGGACCATTCATTTACATATATTTACTTTTCTAGCCAAGGTAGCCTGCTTCCATCAATGTGTGTGTGTGTGTGTGTGTGTGTGTGTGTGTGTGTGTGTGTGTGTGTTTGTAAATTTGAAGACAGCTTTCCCAACTGTGACTCAGAATATTTCTATACTTTCCTTCAACTATCCTTTCACTTCTCATCCTTCTGGCCCAAGATCATAAAATTATGTGTTTTTGACTTAATCTTCCTCAAAAGTAAGACAGCCTATCACTCTAAACATCTGTCTGTTCCACTTAACTCTATAGAAGTGGAGAAAGAGAAGGCTGAGCCAACATTTTCTCTTGTTTGAGTCTTTTGCTTATACAATTGCAGTAAGGGGCTATAAGTTTTACTGTTAATTCTATTTTGGCTTTTTGCTTTAATTGGCTACTCCTGGCACCTTGATGCTCAATGCTGCCTAGATCAAGTGAATTCTGGAGATTCACTCTTGAGTATTATCTTGGCTGTAGGTTTTTTGTTTGTTTTAATAGAGGGCCTTCATGAGACTGAGGACATTTACTTATTTCTAGTTTTCTGAAATATTTTATTCTATGCCACGACTAGATACTAAGTTTGTCAAATATTTTTTTTCTGTATCTATTGAGTGACATTTACACATTTATTCATTCCCCATATTACCATCATTCATGCTCTGCATTTGGTATCCACGTTACTTTTTGTAATATGGGATTCCTGGTTCCTAAGGACTTTAGTCAGTTAATAACCATGTGATCTTTTTATTTATTCTAATTGACATTCTCTCAGGTCTGAAGTTTCTCCTATAGCAATGATTGAGGTGAATAGCATGAAAGCTGCTAGGAACTGCAAGTATTTGTAAGTGGCTTCTTTATTTTCTGAAAATAACATCAAATTTCCTAGAAATCAATGAAACCAAGAGTTGGTTCTTTGAGAAAATCAACAAAATAGACAGACCCTTAGCCAAATTAACTAAAAGACAGAGGGAGAAAACACAAATCAACAAAATCAGAAATGAAAAGGGAGAAATAACAACAGACATTGAGGAAATCCAGAGAATATTTGGATCCTACTTTAAAAATCTATACTCCACCAAATTTGAAAACTTAAGTGAAATGGACAATTTTCTTGATAGATTCCACCTACCAAAGCTAAATCAAGATCAGATAAACAGATTAAACAGCCCTATAACCCCTAAGGAAATAGAAACAGTCATTAAAAATCTCCCAACCAAAAAAAGCCCAGGGCCAGGTGGCTTTAGCACGGAATTCTACTGGACCTTCAAAGAGGAGCTAACACCAATACTTTTCAAACTCTTTCACAAAATAGAATCTGAAAGAACAGTGCCAAACTCATTCTACGAGGCCACAATCACCCTGATTCCTAAACCACACAAAGACCCAACAAAGAAAGAGAACTTCAGACCAATCTCCCTCATGAACATAGATGCAAAAATACTTAATAAAATACTAGCAAACCGAATTCAAGAACACATCAAAAGTATCATACACCATGATCAAGTAGGCTTCATCCCAGGGATGCAGGGATGGTTCAACATACGAAAGTCTATCAACATCATTCACCATATAAACAAGATGAAAGGAAAAAAACCACATGATAATCTCGCTAGAGGCAGAAAAAGCATTTGACAAAATCCAACACCCCTTCATGCTAAAAGTTCTGGAGAGAACGGGCATACAAGGGCCGTACCTAGAAATAATAAAGGCAATATACAGCAGGCCAGTGGCCAGCATCAAAATAAATGGAGAGAAACTTGAAGCATTTCCTCTAAATTCAGGGACAAGACAAGGTTGTCCACTTTCACCATATCTCTTCAATATAGTACTTGAAGTCCTTGCTAGAGCAATAAGACAACTAAACGACATCAAGGGGATAAACATCAGAAACGAAGAAGTCAAATTATGCCTATTTGCAGATGATATGATAGTATACATAAGCGACCCCAAAAATTCCACCAGAGAACTCTTACAGCTGATAAACTGCTTCAGCAAAGTGGCTGGATACAAAATTAATTCAAAAAAATCAGAAGCCCTTCTTTATACAACAAACAAATTGGCTGAGAAAGAAATAAGGGAAACAAATCCCTTCACAATAGCCGTAAACAACATAAAATACCTGGGGGTAACTCTAACCAAGCAAGTAAAGGATCTGTACAACAAGAACTTCACGCCCTTGAAGAAAGAAATGGAAGAGGCCTTTAGAAGATGGAAAGATCTCCCAAGCTCATGGATAGGTAGGGTCAACATAAAAAAATGGCCATCCTACCAAAAGCAATATATAGATTCAATGCAATTCCTATCAAAATACCAACACAATTTTTTATAGACTTGGAAAGAGCTAGCCTCAATTTCATATGGAACAACAAAAAGCCCAGAGTAGCTAAATCAATCCTATACAATAAAAAAACCATCTGGAGGTATCACCATCCCAGATTTCAAGCTGTACTACAGAGCAATAGTTGTAAAAACAGCATGGTATTGGTATAGAAACAGACCAGTAGATCAATGGAATAGAATTGAAGATCCAGAAATACACCCACACATTTATGGCCACCTAATTTTTGACAAAGAAGCCAAAACGGCACAATGGAAGAAGGACAGCATCTTCAACAAATGGTGCTGGTCCAACTGGATTTCCATTTGTAAAAGAATGAAGTTAGACCCATACTTATCACCTTGTACAAAACTTAAGTCCAAGTGGATCAAAGACCTTAACATAAGGCCGGTCACACTAAATCTACTAGAAGTAAAAGTGGGAGAAACCCTCGAACTCATTGGCACAGGCGACAACTTCCTGAACAGAACACCAACAGCTCAGGACTTGAGATCAACAATCAATAAATGGGACCTCATGAAACTGAAAAGCTTCTGTAAGGCAAAGGACACTGTCATTCGAACAAAATGGCAGCCTACAGACTGGGAGAAAATCTTCACCAACCCCACATCTGACAGAGGGCTAATATCCAAAATCTACAAAGAACTCAAGAAATTAAATGCCAAGAAACCAAATAATCCAATCAAAAAATGGGGGACAGAGCTAAATAGAGAATTCACAAAGGTCAGATCCCTAATGGCTGAGAGACACTTGAAGAAATGCTCAACATCTTTAATCATCAGAGAAATGCAACTCAAGACGACTCAGAGATTGCATCTCACACCTGTCAGAATGGCTAAGATCAAAAACTCAAATGACAGCACATGCTGGCGAGGGTGTGGAGAAAGGGGTACCCTACTCCATTGCTGGTGGGAATGCAGGCTTGTGCAACCACTATGGAGGTCAGTCTGGCAATATCTTAGAAAACTTGGAATACCTTTGCCTCAGGACCCAGCCATACCACTTCTGGGTATACACCCAAATGCCTCTTCACAGAATCATAAGGAAGTTTCCTCATCTATGTTTATAGCAGCCTTATTTGTAATAGCTAGAAACTGGAAACAACCCAGATGTCCCTCAACCGAAGAATGGGTTAAAAAACTGTGGTACATCTACACAATGGAATATTATTCAGCTATCAGAAACAATGAAATTATGCAATTTGCAGCCAAATGGATGGAACTAGAAAAGCTCATCCTGAGTGAACTAACCCAGACTCAGAAGGACACATATGGCATCTATTCACTTATAGTAGGATTTTAGCTATATAGTAGAACGTATTGATACTACAACTAACACACCAAAGGGAACTTGGACATAGACTTCTTATTTTTAATTTTTATTTTTTATATATTAGTTATATTTTTTTCTATTTTTTAGTCTTTTTCATTTATTGTATGCTCATTGGTTTGTTTGTTTAGTAGTTCTCTCTCCCAGGCAACGAGACACTTTTCACTGATGGTACTGCTTCGTAGATCCCCAGTGAATGAGGAGGCTCTTGGCCCTCATATGACCTCTCCACTGAGATGAGGGACTGTTATATAAGGACACCCCACCCCAGAGAAATGGGATGGAAGGGTTAGGAGGTAAAGAAAAAAAATGAAATGTGATGTTTTGGCCTTTTACTACTAACTGTCATAAACTGTTTAGGATAATTAAGAAATGCAAACTAATAGTCATGCAAACGTGTCATTTTGTTAGTTACTATGACAGTCTATCACAGTTATTTTCTAAGCTACTCAGAAATCAAGTTGCTAAGAGACAAGCAATATTTGCTTATCTAAATATAAGAGATAGATAGGGCATCTTCAAAATCCTCAAGAGATCTGCAGAATATGGCATTCAAAGATGTTTTCGTAACTTTAGATTTTTTTATATCAAGACATATCAACTCCTGACAGCACCCCCTATTCTCCTCCAAGTAGAAGATGAGCATCAAAGAATCTCCAGTGGGAGATGATTGAATTAGTCACAAGCCTATCTCTTGGTAGGAAAAGCCCCTTGCTCCAACTGTAGACAGAATGCTGTCCAAAAAGGACAAAACCTGAAAGCAGGTAAGTCGACAGCCTAGCTCTGCCAAGACAGGGTAGGTAAGTCCTTCATAACCCCTGCTCTACAATCAATGTCTGTCAGAGAAATGGGGCCAAATGACTGAAGATCTATGCTGTAATGTATGGAGAGAAAATGGGAACTGTCCAGGCAGCCACTGGTATGTCATTTCTTAGTTTGGGAAGCTGCAGGCCCTGTACTTCTTATAAAGTCAGATATATTTATCCCTCTCAGGTCTCTGAGGTGGTTGAAGAACAG